>CM032348.1:0-600000 GCA_019022885.1 Schlechtendalia chinensis
GTTCTCGGTTTAGTCCTGTCCAACATGGGAGGCCCTACTGGTAGAATACACTACCGTTGGCATAGCACTAAACCTCATTGAACGACCGCTCAAGCCCTCTCACCATGACAAGGTGAGTTCCAAGAGGGTAAGAGGGGGAAGAGGGGGAACCTAACCATTTACGCTTATATCATTATACGTACAACTTTAAACTGCATTCAAGTGATTTTGAGAAAATGAGGAATATTTAAAATTTGAATATGAAAAAGTGGGAAAAGTGTTAAATATTGATTTGATAATATTCCGGCATTATCTTTTCTTAAGGAAGTAAAAAGATAAAAGTTGAATACTTATAATAGGTATTTCACACAAAATTAATCATTTCATAGGCATCTTAAGTAAGTATAGAAGTTATAATATATATTGTATAAAGTATTGTCTGTTAGAAAAACCAATTCCATTCGACCTTGAGCTTCTATACAATTTAAGTGTAAATATTTCATTTGTAGTGATTATTAAATAAACTATATTATTTTATACAGCTTTATATTTTTAAATAACCTCTTTAACAATATAAATAATTTAAATATTTTATAAGATTTTGAGTTCAATTATAAATGTATAATTTAGGATCTTGAAGGATATAAACTTACATTTTCAGAAAAAAAAGTCTTTTAAAAAGTTTAAATGGATACCCGGATACTCGATTGTTGACGGTAGGGTTAAGGTTTATAACATTTATATTTGTTGATGCTTATCACTTCAATCGTTAATTTACGAATATACATTTTTTTTTTTTTTTTTAATATACATTTTTGTTTCGATTTAACCGTACTTGAATGTATTTGTATATTTTTGATCAAGTATTTTGTTGCAAAAAATCATTTTATATTTAAGTATATGTGAAATTAAACCAGTAATATACACGTAAATCTTTTTAGGTTAGTTCTTACTACAATTTGGTTGAAGCTGTTTAACATATTGGAAATATTCAAACTAAAAAAAAATCAAATATGTTTCATTTACAGATATTTATAAAATTGTCTAACCGATAATCAGTATAAACATTTATATATGTGGACTTCCAATATGGGACAACTAATCCAGTTTTTACTAAAATAGTTTTAATACCATTGATATTTCCTTCCTTCATTAAATTAGTAATAACGTTGAATTAAAGAATAAATTAGATTTTTAATCATTTACTATTAGACGAAATTATCCTTAACAATATACTAGACTATATATTGTTAAAATATTATTTAAAAAAATTGCAAAATCTAGGTCACCGGTATTTTTTGTGGAAACGAATACAAAAATAATAATTAATGTTTACAAGTGAAATCAAAAATTACTGCAGGTGCTATAAAAACTGTTTGTTCAGTTTTGTTTTGTTCATAAATAATTATTTGTTAAAGGCATACTTATTTCTAACAAAATGATTACTTCACAGTTAGTGTAAAACGAATGATCGGCATACGTAGTTTAGTACCTATAACAGAAACAAGAAATTGTCAGAAAAACTTTAAGCGAAAATGATTCACTTCAAGATACAATATATTGTCTCATCGTTGATATTGTTTTCCATTCACGACGGTGTATTAAGTGGTAAATTGTAGACATATTAATTTAAATCGTATGACTTTCTCCTATTTCGTACCAAAAATAATCAATGTTCGTTCTCTCTACTCGTATGAATAAATCATAATCCTTCTAAGGCGAATAGAAACAAGTATTCATATCGATTTATTTTATACTATTTTGAGCAGTTGCATTTCTATTGTATTTTAGAGTCTTTCGTTAATTCGCTATAGAATGTATTCATTTTATTAAACACATATCGTAAATATCATAATTTCTGCAAATAAAATTATATTACAATTGTTTAATACATTCTATTCTTTACCTTTCTATTTCTTAATACATATCCTCTTTATTATTTTTGCTTTTTTTTGTATTGTATTTGTAATAACTACCGGTATATGTATGCAATGTCAATATCAATATTATCAACTGTCCAAACATACCTCGGCACAAAACCTGTTTTTCGTTATTGTGAACATTATTATAATTTTTCGTCGCCGTCCGTTATTGCGATCCATCCGCCGCCGTATACACCTCTGTCGTGCTCACCACCATTGTTTTGTTACCACCCTTTCCACCATCACTATTGTTTTCACCGTCGCTTTTCACCGTTATCGTTGTCCACCCAAAGTACTAGTTTTCAGCAACGGAAGGGACCAACTCTGGTGGCTGGGACGATGACGTTCTTTATTCCATTTCGAAAAGGTTGTATTTTTCTATTATATATTAAATTTGTTTTCTGTGTATTTATTATTTATATTCTTACAATATCTTTTATTTTTTAAATTACCAATTGTTTGTTATTCTCGTTCGCTGGCCAGCATCATATCATTTTATTTTACTTCATTTGTCCATTATGTATATATTTACTTTTTCTGTAATTTGTAAAATTGTAATACAGATACCAATGCAAAAATCTCATTCTTTTTTTTATTTAGAATTCTCTATTTTTTATCCTATACATTCCATTTTTAGCATTTGACTTTTTTGGTTTATAATCCCAAACAACAACCGTTACTCGTATTTCGTACAATATTAATGAAAATTTAAATATGAAATCATTATTAATGATAATTAACAATGTAAATGACTATCGACTATAAAAAAATTAACCTACACAATTCTTATAATTAAACGTGTGTTTATTTTAGGATCGACAAATGCCGATGAAAGTAATTAAACGTATTTTAACCTTTAGTTAGGTATGTGATAGAAATCTACGTAACCAAGTATGTGGGGTGTTTTCATCCATTATTGTAATTTAACGCAATTTTAATCATTTTTATTAATTTAAATGTATCAACTTAATAAGGCTTAACTACAAAATTAATAACTCTGAAAATAATACTATAAACATAGTATAATTATATAAATTACAAATTTTAACTCTTTTCATAAAACTTTATATTAAAAAAGTAATTCGTCTCTTAACAACAAAATAAAATAATTTTATACATTTACGGTAAAAAATAAAATAAAATAATTATACTTTTCAAAATAAAATAATAGCAATACATTTTTGGCAAATTAAAATGAAATATTAATACTGTTTAATAAAAAACTTTCAAAAATTAAATAGTATCACTAGGACTCGTTACCAGACTTGTCTCTTTCTAAACATGAGTCACAAACTAATTTCATATGATTATGACACATAAGCTTATCACACTTATAACAGGAACATTTGGTTTTTTTATCTTTCTTTCTTGGGCATACTGTACATCTTCCAGACAAGCGGTTTCCTGATGAAGATTGTTGCAACTTTTCGACTGGGATTTCAGCATACTTGGCTGCTTCTAGGCGTATACTTCTGGGAACATTTTTAATTGTAACTCTTTTTGCAACTAGTGGTCTTAGTAAATCTAGTCCTATTCATCTCAGAAAAAATCTTCGTAAAATGTTTGTATCTGGGTTGTTTGATACAAAAATGATTTGCGAGTTTATTCCTGCGATATCCAACATTCTAAAAAAAATAACCAATGGCCATCGTTTACATCTCCTCCCTACAATATAAGTCCCACACATCTTGTCCACTGTATCTACACCTCCCTTAGTGGCATTGTAAAATAAAATGATTTCAGGTTTTTTTTCATCGCCGGTTGCAAAATCAATATCATTTGAATTTGAATGCATCGTTGAAATCAAAACTACGTTTTTGCCCTTTTTTGGAACGTATGAGAGAGCAGTTATTTGATTATTATATGCGAATACAGTACTTTTCACAATTCTTTTTTTTATATCAATCAGTTCACTAGGAAGTTGAGGTTTGTTTTTTCGTATTGTACCGACTAAAGTATGTTTTTTTTGCTGTTACGTTCCTACCAGTTTTGACAATTGGTTCAGTTAGTCTTTAACAACATCTTTAGGAGAATTTGATAACTCGTAGGGTCCAGCAGGCTGTTTTCCAGCATATATTTCCATTGATAATACATACCAAGTTCGGGCATCACATAAAGTTTGAATTTTTAGGCCATATTTTGCCGGCTTACTTGGTATATATTGTCTAAAAGAACATTTACCTCTGAAAGGTACTAGTTGCTCGTCAATCGTAGAGTACTCTGAAATCGTGTATGCATTTTGACAATTTTGTATAAACATAGTAAATAATTCTCGGACCGGCGCTAATTTATCGAGTTCTTTACGTTGAGCACGATCATTTATGTTGTCGAATCGTAAGCAACGTATAAGAAATAAAAATCTGTCCAATGACATTGTAGAATGAAAAATATCAATCCCAGTACCGCCTACAGTCCACAGGTCTACTAAATTTTCCTTACTGGCGCGAAATGTACCAGCTATAATAAGTAAACCAATAATTGCCTGGATTTCAATAACGTCAGTTGGTCGACATAAATTTTTATTTTTATATTTATATTATATCTTTCTAATATAAATATTAGTGCATTAAGTAATTAAATTGTAAATAACATTATTTACAAGCAAATTGAAGCAGTCTATGGAAGATTTCATTTGTTTTGCAATGAATTTAGGACCTGGCAAATGGATAACTATATTCTGAGTTCTTGTTCGAACATTTTTAGCAACAATAGTTTTTCTCCATTTAGTCTTCTTGTCTTTTCCTATCATAAATTGTGTTACATCATCTTGAACAGATGAAGCCAACTATTCGCTATCCGAAATATCAGATTGTTCAGTATCACTATTTATCAATACTTGTTCACAATTATCTAACTCACTATCCGACGATTCATCAAAATTATTAGATTCGTTATCACTTACCTCTTGTAAAAGCTGTCTTATTTTCTCAAATTCTTTTTCAGATGCCATGGTTGTAGGTACAGTATATAACAAATAAATATAAACACCTAAAATACGCAAATAAATACGTAATAAATAAAATAATAATATAATTTTCTTGATAACGATCTTGATAATTATTGAAATCAAGTACGTATGTGGGGTATTTATAGCACCCCAAGCTGATAATAATGTTATCATAATTCATATGGTATCAAAATTGTTATTTTCATGAAAGAATAGTAAAATATACTATATTATAGGAAGGTACCACGAGGCTGAACAGTGTAGCCAACATAAAATATTATTTATTATCACTTTTATAGCAGTGGGGTGTTCAGAACACCCCTAGATACGCAATTAAAGGTTAATTATGTTCCACTGAGGGGAATATTATCCTTATTGATGACAAAGACTTAAAGAGCAACTGCCGGAAATGTTTTGCAAATTAAAAATGAATTATATTTTTATATATTATAAATATTTTGTATGACTTAATATATTTAAAAAAATAAAATATTAATAAAAGATTCAAATGTATTTTAAGAATTACAAACTTGTAAAGGCAAGTAAGATATCATATAATTTTTGATTCATATATTTCATCGCGGAATTGGTAATATTTTAATATCGAATATAATTAATTGAAATTGTTAATATAACCTATCCGGGTAGATGAAATAAATGAACTTTGTGGCGGTAAGTAGTTCACTTATGATATACATCAGAAACTAATGGAAATTATTATTTTTTACCTTATTTGTATTTAAATAAAAATATAGGCGAAGAAGTAGATGCACTTAATTATTTTAAATATGTTTACTATAATATTTGTAAGTGAAACATCCAATAGTATAAACATTATTAATTGTTTGATCATAATATTTTATTCTAACTAAAATACAATGATAAGCTAGAAATAAAAAAAATTAACGTCAAATAATTAAGTTAAATTAAGAATAAGACTTACATTTGAAAATTAATAGTTAACAAAATATATTTTCAACTAATTAAGTTTAATGGAAAAAAATATTAATTTAACTCAGTTTCAGAAGAATAGCTTTTATTATTTATTACGGCCATTGAGATTTTAATGTAATATTATTTCACAAAAAAAATTAATTAATTAATAAACTAATCGATTTTCCCCTTTTCACATTACTTACAGTGTAAGCCCATTGAGTTATAAATTTTAATATTTCATTGATTATTTAGTATGTAAACATTTGTTTCAGTCAATATGAGAAATGATGATTATTTTACAATATTTTATTTTATAATCAAGAATTCGGTAAAAATATTCGTCTTCAAAGTGTACCTAAACTAGATTATTGCGATAATTAATTGTAAATTATTTCGTTCATGTAATATAAATATAATCTATCTATAGAAAAATTAATTAATGACAACGAAAATTGACTAATCAAATATTAGTTACAACATAATTAACAATTATCTGGTTGACTTATCTCTAACTTTATAACTTGATAATGCTCAACTTAGCTACAATAAGCGAAAGTATATTTTTGTAATGTCCTTCAGCGGTATGTGTCCTAATAGTAATGATAAGTTAAACATATAATAGAAGAAATTTAATTAACTATTAAGTAAAACATTGTATGTCATTATTTCTGAACAATCTGTATATAATTAATGATAGTATTACATTAAATAGAGAATTTGTTGCGACATAACATTATTTTAAATATCTAAAATGTTTTATCAATTTTATAGTGTATACCGATATTAAAAAAAATAGTAAGTTCTTTTATGAGGGATACTAATAAAAAGATAATTGTAAAAACACATATAAAGCATTACTTCATAAAGTTATCCGGGCGATGTGCAATACATTACATTTAGTAATTTAATTTTTTTGCGGCCCAAAAAGTTTTATAATATTTTAAAATGAATAATAGAAATTTATATTTTATTTTTTCGGTACCTTTTTGATGTTTAAAAAATACCATACATTAATGGGTACACAATACAATTTAGCAATACACAATAAATTTTCAACATGAAATGAAATAAAAAAAAGACGAGTTTAAATTATTTTTCAAAATTAAATAGGACTACTGGACGTTTTTTTTTAGGTATTTGACCTGCTTGTTGGTCTAAAATACAAAAAAAAAATCACTAAAGAATATCAGAAATTAAAATATTTACTAACATACCGTTCGAAAAATATTCAATTGAACTTGAACCTAACCTTTTTAAAAATTAATAATATATTAGGTTAAATATAAATTAAAAAACAGAATATTCAATTCGTATTTATGGTCAAAATAGTTGTAAAATATGTCGTAAAAATATCGACTATCATATTTTTTAGGTTATTCACGAAAATACTTTAAATATATGGCTGAATCCACATTTGGTAAAAAAATTACTTAAATAAAAATTCTAAATTTGATATATTTTTATATTCTTATATTTTATTTTTTAATAAATGTGAAGAAAAATGATTTATAGATTTTCCCTTTAGCATCCTTAAATGTTATAAAAAAACCACAAATATTTTTAAAATTCGTAAAATAGTCGACATGTTAATATTTTCAAAGAGAAGATTATTAAATTGTTATGCAAGCTTAGTCATATATACTTAAATATTTTAACAATATTTAATATATTTATTAATTATAATAATTTATGTATTTTAATTGCTCTCAAATGTAAAATAGTAATAAAATTACAAAATTTATATACAACTTATTCATTTGAGCAGATTTTTTTTTATTAAATTTTTATATTATTTTTAGTCAGTATTAAAACTATAGAAGACTACTGCAATGGTAATAATAGATTATCTAAGCTAATGAAATCGCCTATAAGTTTAACGATTATAATGACTTGAAATTAAAGAAAATTTCACATTTTATGAAATTATCAATCAGATAATAGTTGCTGAATTTTAATTTTACTAAATTTATTTTAATATTATTTTTTTCTAATTTTTCAGATTTTTACGATAAACAAGTTCCTAGTAATAACATTCATTGATGTAGAATAGCGTTTCTCAAACTGTTAGTCGCGACTCACTATTGGGTCCCGAATCAATTTTTGGTGGCTCGCGTGAAAATTTGTTTAATTATATAGATTCTAAGATTTACCCAACTCAAACAATTGTGGGTCACGATAGATTTTCGGAGAGAATTTAGGTCGTGATCCTAAAATAGTTAATAACCATTGGTGTGGAGTATTGTTTTTTTAAAAGAACATTTTAAAATGAATTGCATGTAAATATTTGTAGACATAACAAAAGTAGATTATAGTGCTTAATATGATGTGTATAATACTTTTTTACTAGTAAAATTTACATTTGTAATGTAGTGGATGACCCAATCAAATTATATTATACTTTTATTTAATACTACTCTACGTAAACTTCTAAAATATTATACATACATTTTATTATTTCTTCTTCTTCTCCTTCACCTCTAGTCCAGCTATTTGAGGTCGGCCACCTGTGTCCCAAACCTCCACTTGACACGATCTCCCACATCATTTACGCATACACCAGCAATCCTCATATCACACACAATCATATCCAACCACTTCTTATTCGATCTTCCACTTCCTTTTCTTCCCTCAACGTTCATTTCCATAATTTTCCTTACAGCTTCCGAATATTCTCTTCTTATAATATGACCAAACCATCTAAGTCTATTCTCTCTGATATTATCCATAACCAATGCTACTTCTATGCTTTCTCTTACATATTCATTCCTTATTCTATCTTCTCTTGTCACTCCATTCATCCATCTAAGCATTCTCATCTCTGCTACACTTATTCTCTGCTCTATTTTCTTGTCAAACGCCCAAAACTCCGAACCATACAATTAAGCTGGTTAGGCTAGTATCAGCTATCTGGGGAGAGGGGACGATATGTGGATCGCACCTCCTGGAATTTTCGTCACTTTCTATTCGTTTTTAATACCTACTAGCTACATATTATATAATAATAGGTACATTCATATTCATTTGTATAAAATAATTTTTTTCTAATTTAAAGAAGTGTATGATATATTCCGGTGTACTTTTTGATACCTAAATACATATTTTAAATTATCAAATACATATCCTAAACTTTTGAAAAAGGGGAGGATTTAAAAACAGGCCTTATCACAAAGTGTTAATGGAAGGGGATGTGGATCTTTTTTTTAATCAAAATATCCAAAATATCCATATTTTCCGTAATTAATTTGAGCCATAAACTTCTAATACCGATAATGGTGAGGTGGCAAAAGTTGACTCCATGATCGAGAGGGGTGAGGTCGTTAGCTCACTATTGAGTTTGAGTTTGCCCCTCCCCTCAATACTTAGATTTAACCGCCACTGGGTCTCACTACACTCTTATAGAACTTAAAAATTGTTATTAACAATTACATTGATTATATAACAATATTAATTGATTATATTCTTTAGAATTGACTAAACTAAAAAGTATGTATGTTACAATATTATTTATGAGATGATTTTATTTGAAATAAAATATTAATTATGTTCGTATTACTAATTATAATATCTAACTAAATAATATTATTATTTAACTTGGCTCTCGAAAAAATAATAAAGGACACAAACGACGGCCGAAAGATGGAGATAAGCAATAATCAAGTTATGTTAGCGTATGCAGATGACATTGTGGTAATGGGTGAAACTAAAGAAGAAGTCATCAACGCAACATCTAAGCTCATAAATACCAGTAAAGGAATAGGACTGCATGTAAACGAGGGGAAAACTAAGTACGTGATCGTTTCGAGAAGACTACCAAATATGGATTATATAGAAGTTGATAATTATAAATTTAAAAAAGTTGATAATTTCAAGTACTTAGGCGTGAACATTAATAACAAAAATGATATGCATATAGAAATAGACGAACGGATCTCGAATGGAAATAGATGTTATTTCAATATTGTTGAACCCCTGAGATCTAAGCTGTTATCTAGAGAATGAAAGATATTACTATATCATAGTTACGTTTGATCTGTAATAACATACGCTGGTGAAACCTAGTCTTTTACCAAAGGCGATAGCAGGAGACTTATCAAGTTCGAAAGGAAAGTGTTACGAACCATATACGGACCAATTTTTTATCTGGAAATACAGACCTATGAAAGAAGAAACAATGAAAATATAAAGAGACTATACAATAAGCTAGACATACTGTCCTTTATTAAGAAAAAATGGCTAGAATGGTTAGGGCATGCATGGAGAGTAGATGGGCATTTAATTAAAATGTGTTAGTTAACAATATAAATAAAACAAGACCCCTAGGACGACTCAAAACCCGATGGATTAACGTAGTGACCAAAAATTTATTAATGATAGATCAGAACGCAACCTTACAGACGTTAGCATATCAGAAAGATAGATGAAGAGAGATTTTGATGGCAGCGCTGGTCCTGAATGGACCGTTAAGTTGATGATGAAGAAAAAGAAGAAGAAAATAGTTTATGTAATATTTAGTATATTATTAGGCAACAATGGCAACTATTTTAAAAGAAATTATCTATTATTTTATATGGTTATTAGAAGATAATTTTTTAAAGTATGGTATTGTTTTAATCTTAATATTTTTCCTTTTTCTTTTTTTTCAGATATTCAAAAATGTATAAGTAAGGTTTAGTATAAAGATAAGTGTATTTTTATATGGCAATAGTGTGAAATATCCTTTTCCACCAGGATGTTCAAAATTATTCTGTTCCAAAACTTAAAATTTCTAATCAAATAAAACAATACGTCCTTGGACAATTGTACAATTATTGGGTTTCTCCTAAACTTAACGAAATAATAATTATAAATTTTTCGTATGGTGAGAATATATAACTTACATGCTTTTTAATTTACTATTTACAAATCCACATAATGAAGTTATAATTTAAGGCTTTACATTATTGTATATTTTATGTAGATATATTAAACCAAAAGTTTCGGAAGACCCACTGTAAGTTTTATAATTTAAGCAATATTTTATGTAATTTTATGTTTTTATATACTTGATTTAAAATAATTTTGTTTTGTGTTGTCTAAGCTTTATGGCTAATTTTTTTTTCATATTTATGGAAAATAGCATAGAAAATTATAGAGAATATATAACTTATATACTTCATAATTTACTACTTACAAATCCACATAATGAGGTTATAATTTAAGGCTTTACATTATTGTATATTTTATGTAGCTATATTAAACTATATATTTCGGAAGACCCACTGTAAGTTTTATAATTTAAGCAATATTTTATGTAATTTTATGTTTTTATATACTTGATTTAAAAGAATTTTGTTTTATGTTGAGTAAGCTATATAACTAATTTTCTTTTCATATTTAAGGAAAATAGCATAGAAAATCATATTTTGTGTTTATTTATTAAAATATTAAAAATTTAATGAACACATACAACTTAAAAATTATGGCTAAAAGTATCAATAATAGTAGTATTTGACAGCCAATTTTATCAATAAAAAAAAAACAAAATTATGTATATTATGTATATATATATATATATATATATATATATATATATATATATATGTATGTATATACATAAAATAATGTATAAAAAATAAATAGAGGACCAGAGAATTAAATCACATATAAATCATTAATAATTAATGGTAACTTAGTAGACTTTACTGAATATTGATAAAATTGAATATAAAAAATTATGATATTCTTGTATATACATATATGTAATGAAGATTACTGTAAGTTTTAAATAAATAAACAAGAAAGTGACTGTGTAGAGGGAACCTTCATAATGATGATTATTATGAAAAAACACACAATTTTTGCAAATACTTAATGAAAAGCAGCATATTTATTTACAACTAAAAGATAATATTGAATCATATTAATACATTATTTTAATAGTGGTAAGCAAAATAATAAAAATACTCCGTATGTATTACCATTGATTATAGAATCCACAGATAGCCCATAGTTTAGGAAAATTCGGTTACTAAAATTGTATTTATACTGGTGCTCGATAAAGTGTCGCTGTTGTAATGTACAAACAATATTTTTCTTAAAATGACGACGTTCGTGTGTGATCATCAATTGAGCGGTGTGCGGCAATACGAGTCATTCCCTTCTCATCTCCCAATCATACTGATGTGATTTTCCGCGATTAAGTTAGGTAGATAGATAGATTGTAGCAAAACCTTTTATTAATAGTACGTCCATTCTATTTATTTCAGAGCGTGTATCAAACACCAATAATCCTATATTTTTCGCCACAAGTCATATTAAAATAAATAATTGTTACTGAAAAATATATATACACAATTTTAAATTCTGAGCAAAGCGAGGTTAGTATGCTAGTTGTAGCTTATAATGATGTCGGTTTTTTTTCTGTGTACAAATTTTCAATTTGAAGGAGTGCTCTGATCATTATACTCATACCCATTTTCAAGGGCAAATTTTGCTGGGAAGGTATTTTAAAAAGGTCGTTTATCGATTTTTTTCAATAATTTTTCAACGTGGCTCAAAAAACTACCTAAAAATTGTGTTAAAAACGGTAAAAACGCGATTTCATTTAAATTTATTATTGTATTACTCCGGTATTTTAAAAGTAATGGTCCTAGAATCTTGAAATTTATACCGAAATATGTAACTACACTAAATACACCTAACTATTTGTAATTTGTAGTTTGTATACGACAATTGTTCAGGCGTAATCATCGATATCGGCAGTGCCCCCTTCCCTCTGGACACTACGCGGAATTAGCATAACCATAAAGTTGTAGGTTCCCGACCACTGCCGACCGACACACGGCATGTACCGTACCGTTACCTTTAATTATACTACGTCGTGTAAAAGTGCGCTCGGTTTACCGTAATTTGTACCGTCGTCTACCGTTATTCTACCAACAATTACCGTCATCTACCGTCAATCATCGTCACCGTCATCTACCATACTACCATCACCGTCTGACAACCATCATCACCATAGCACGGTTTTTTTTAATATAAATTTAGTTTATGTTTTGTAAATAATATTGTATTTAGAAATAGTTTCTTTTCTTTCCCCTTTGCTGGCCAGCACATCTTGTGCCACAATTATTAGTATTAAGTTTTACTAAAATAGTAGTCCGCAATGATTGCGGCAAACAAAACCGTATTATTTTTATTTCAAATCCAAAAGAAAAATCATTAACATACAGCAGTGGCGCACCCAAGGGGGTGGACTCCGGGTCCGGACCCCCCCTTGACCTGTGTAATAGTTTTAAATTTATTGATGAAAATCCAAATTCTGATACAACGTTCATATTTTTCTGTCAAAATTTCATAATGTAGTTTTTTAGACCCCCCCTTGAAAAAATCCTGGGTGTGCCACTGACATACAGTCCATTTAAAAGCCAAAACAACAATGTTGTCCGACACATTAACCACATATTGTAACGACATATATTCCTGATGAAATTTGTCATTTAGGTCAAAACCTGATGACGTTGATGGCTGTTCAAATTTGTATTTATAAAGGATAGCAGTGCTTATTAATCGATTCTTACTAAAAATATTTGTAAAGCTCTCAGGGAGAAATGTTCTTGATAAATATACCTATTGTGAAGTTTTTCTTGGTCAACTGAAAATAAACTTGTTTCCTGCAAAGATAAACAAAAAATAATTCAAATATTTGAAAATTTTAGAACAACAGTATATAGATCAAAATATAAGTACTGTCCTATGAAAATAAGTATGTAGGTTAACCTTAAGTATACCCTCCAAAACACCTCGGTTTATTGTTGTAATATATTAATATTACTTATTATTGTTAATAATAATTAACATTAAAAATAAATAATTATTCAATACATTCATTGACTTAAATAAGTATCTGGTACTCTAATTAAATCCTGCATCCCCTAACACTAAATAAAGAAATACATATAGGGATAGAAATTTTCAAAAAAAAAGTGATTAATAATCAATGGTAATAATATTTATTTATTTTTTTTGCATATACTTTTTACTCTTTATTTATTATTTCTTTTATTTTCACTACTATATTAATACAAAAGACTGATTTGGTTTTAAAGCACATATTTACGTATTTATACTATCTAACTAATCAATATTCATTCGTTAGTCAACAGTATGCTGAAAATCCATTTTCTTTTATATACATAATTTGTTTACACACACACATTTTCTTGTGGCAACAAAACAAATGCTTTAGGAGAAAATTGTCCGTTGCGAAACTAAAAAATACAAAAAAAGGAAACGAACAAAAATATAATACTTCTAAATTCAGTACAAAAGAAAAGTGGACTGTATTTGACAAATTAATAATAAAATTCAATTTAACACCGAATAAATTATCTTAAAATTGAAGGAATTCAGGGGGATATAAAATATAATAAGTACATAAAATTCTATACAAAATTACTTACTAATATAATTATTACCCAATGACAAATATATAAGCATGAGAATCAAAACCAAAACCTGATCCTCAAATGACAAAGTTTCCTTGCGCAAAAAGCAAATATTAATTTTATATAAAATAAATAATGAAATAGTATAAATTTCGCGTCAGCGAATTACAAAAACGAACATCCTCGACGACGGTACCGACAAAATTCGTCCTAAAACAACAATATCAATATTAATAATAATAATAATGATAATACGAGGTGTATGTATTTTCTTAATTATAGCAAAGCAACTTACCAATGAGAAGATAACGCAAAGCAAAAGTATGGAAATAAACTAACAATACATTTATAATAATAGCAATCATAATATGTAAAATTCAACAAATAAGAAATGCGCCTTGGTCTCTGTGTCGCGAACATACTTATTGTAATACTTTAAAATATTTTTGTTTCTAAAAAATAAAAATGCATAAGTAATATAAAATATATAATTCTGAATGAGAATATTCAAGTTTTTTGAAAATTGAAGTTCAAATACGATATGCTACAAATGTAATTATATGGGCCCTTTGTTAATAAAAATAATTGACAAAACTAATAGTTTTATTAGTTGAAAATCTAGAAAAGTTTAGCTTTTAAAAAATGTTCAAAATATTATGCGAATCTAAAATTATATTCTAGCATGAAAAATGTTGCTCCATAAAGTTTTATTGCATGCAGATTCTAATATGATTATTTATGGACACGAACTTAAAGTGTCTTATCCTAAACTAATTATCATCGGCTATAAGGCCAATTGACTTCAAAGAGAGTTGTAAAGAATCAATGATTAATATTACAAGGTAGGTTTACTATTTCAAATTAAAAGTATTTTTAAAAGTACAATTTCCCTGTCCCGAAAAGATACAATCAAAGAAATCTAACCAAATACAAAATATTTACTACAACCCATTACAGTACGATGAGAAGCATATTTAATATAGCCGTTTAATATGAATAAAATGTATTGAATTATCAAGTGGTATCGAAACAATAATCTAAAATGAACAGTGTTAATTCAGAACGTGCAAACACATTATAATAATTGTTCGCCGTTGCCGTTCTTTTTGAAACAGTTGACAGCAATGACTCATGCCTTCATTGAATCGATCAATCACAATTAGTGTATAAAATAACAATAAAACATAAAACATAAACGTACGTTATATATATATAAAGATTTTCCAAATAATAGATTTTTTTTTTTACAAAGAAATCGCACTCGCTGTTAACAAACTTATCAATATCTTAATTTACACAAAAGAAAACACACACATGCACACATATATATATATCATATATAAACTTATCGACATTCAAACATAGAAGATATAACAGTTACTTCAGGATGGATGGAAGGAATTAAATATAATGACCCTACAACGAGCACTCCGCAATTGCAGCCGGACCACGGCCAACAGCACCAACGTCGCGGACCGGAACCAACACCAACCAGACTTAGAAATTAAACGGTCAGATGCTCGAAATACTTTCACTGGCGCAGATCTTGATCACACTACAAATCAAGATACCGGTATTCGATAAGTGACAGAGCTATCACGACGAATACTCCGAAAGCTCCAAACCAGAGTACACAACGAGCCTTCCCCAGTCTCCGATGTAATATGCGGCTGTACGAATTCCATGAACTAAATGTCCTCACATTGAATACGTTAGGTTTCTTTATATCTTGTATTAAAATCAAATTTTAATACAAGATATAAAGAACACATCTCTGAAATAAAATTTAAAAAAATTAATTCAAATTCAAATTTTGCAAAACATGTTTTAGAAATTGATCATTTTGTTACTTTTAATATAGATAATGATTTAGAAATTTTGAACATACAACATAATATTTATATCGATTTTATTTTGTAATAATTACATATTTATAAAGAAAATAAACATAAAAAATTAAAAAATATCTTAAATATACAAACAGATTTTAAATATAATACTCTATATCAATTTATATTAGATAATATTAACATCACACCACAGTTGCTTTCATTATATACACAATTTTTTTGATTTCTGATATATTATTATTATATATATTTTTTTTCTTCTAACTCCATGTCTTTTTATTGTAACATTCATAATATTCTATATGTAATTTCTATCTAATTTCTATATGTATTTTTTTCTAAACAATTTTACTTTTAATTTATTCCTCAGTTGTTATATTTTATATGTATTAACCTGATGATGATATTTTGTCGAAACCGGTAGTAATGAACACACATAAAACAACATTTATATTTTCATTTTTCTGTAATCAACGTAATACTCAACGTAATAATAATTGTTGTATAATTAGTTAATCTTTATATTGTATTGCATTATATTCTAAAGAAAGGAATAGTAAAAAATAATGAATGTTAATTAAGTTTATTTTATTCTTGTATTATATTACATATCCGAATATAACTAACCGTATTAATTAGAAAAAGTTATTAATAGTAATAAGAAAAATTACATACATGTATAATATTTGTATTTCTAAATCTAAACTGTCTATAAACATTAGTTCGTAAGTAATTATATTAAAAAATGTTGTCAAATAAACATGATTTAAATATATTTAGTTGCAATGTTTGAAAAATTCTGACTATATATTTTTAAGTAATTATGATAGTTATAATGATATTAGATTTCTTTAAATCTTCTTTTATGATTATATTATCATGAAAATTGGTGTTGACTGTGTTTAATAAAACTGCACGTGTTCATAAATGTGAACAAACAAAAATAATAAAAATTACATACTAAAGATTTATCAATGAGCGTTATATTATTTGAATTCGAAAGTATTTTTACTCTTTTTAATAATAAGCATTGATAATTATTTTATCTCAATATTATATTATATTATTTTCTAGATAATGAAACTATGAAAATGAAAGAAGGTAAAGGTTCTCATGATTTAATAGTTAGTAAGAATATAACCAAAAATCGCGTTATTATGATTGTAATTGTTTGCCGTTGCCATTCTTTATTGAAATAGTTGACGAAAATGACTCGTGCCTTCATCGAATCGAGCAATTACAATTAGTGTATAAAATAGTAATAAAACATAAAACTCAGGCGTACTTAATATATATATATAAACATATCGATATTCAAACATAAAAGATATTACAGTTACTTCAGGATGGATGGAAGGAATTAAATATAATTACCCTACGACGAGCACTCCGCAATTGCAGCCGGACCACGGCCAACAGTACCAACCAGACTTAGAAATCTGGACCCTGATTATTGTTTTTGCATTTCTTTATAAAATGACATATTTTTTGTATAATTATTTGGGAGTTTATTTGAATTTGTACAAAATGATTTTCACCTATGGTGTTTTTTATCATTTCATTTTTGCATTGTTGTTAAAATAATTTAAATTGCGTGTTGAAATTACTGTTGCTGCTGTTATTGTAAAAATTTTCTTAGTTTATTTTTTATTTGTTCCGGGTTATTTATAATGACCCTACGACGAGCACTCCGCAATTGCAGCAGGGCCACGGCCAACAGCACCAACGTCGCGGACCGGAACCAACACCAACCAGACTTAGAAATTAAACGGTCAGATGCTCGAAATACTTCCACTGGCGCAGATCTTGATCACACTACAAATCAAGATACCAGTATTCGATAAGTGACAGAGCTATCACGACGAATACTCCGAAGGCTCCAAACCAGAGTACACAACGAGCCCTCCCCAGTCTCCGATGTAATATGCGGCTGTACGAATTCCATGAACTAAATGTCCTCACATTGAATACGTTAGGTTTCTTTATATCTTGTATTAAAATCAAATTTTAATACAAGATATGAAGAACACATCTCTGAAATAAAATTTAAAAAAATTAATTCAAATTCAAATTTTGCAAAACATGTTTTAGAAAATGATTATTTTGTTACTTTTAATATAGATAATGATTTAGAAATTTTAAACATACAACATAATATTTATATCGATTTTATTTTGTAATAATTACATATTTATAAAGAAATTAAACACAATAAATTAAAAAATATCTTAAATATACAAACAGATTTTAAAAATAATATTCTATATCAATTTATATTAGATAATATTAACATCATACCATAGTTGCTTTAATTATATACACAATTTCTTTGATTTTTGATATTTTATTATTATATATTTTTTTTCTTCTAACTCCATGTCTTTTTATTGTAATATTCATAATATTCTATATGTAATTTCTATCTAATTTCTATATGCATTTTTTTCTAAATAATTTTACTTTTAATTTATTCCTCAGTTGTTATATTTTATATGTATTAACCTGATGATGATATTTTGTCGAAACCACTAGTAATGAACACATATAAAATAACATTTAAGTTTTCATTTTTCTGTAATCAACTTAATACTCATTGGATTTTTTTTATATTTATTTTTTATTTTTTTAATATATATATTTTTATAAAATAATAAGTTAATAGAGTAAAAGTAAGTAACAATGACGAATGAATTGCAAAATTGTCATTAGGAGGTTTATCTGGTTTGAAATACGTACTGATTGCATCCTCAAAAATGATTAGAAGTCTCTCCAAGTAATGGACATGCATTGAGGCATAATTTATTACAGTAGTATTATCAAGTACTTTATATCATATATAATTTATATGGATTCGAAGAGTAACGTAATATATAACTTACAATATTCATTTTTATTTGATTAGCTGCTATTATCTTAACACTTGAGCAAAAAAAAAAAATACGTATTATAATTATTTATTATTTTACAGAAAGAAATAAAAAATACAATTTCCAATTTGCATTCTATTATATGAGTATGTAGCAGACATTTCTTAACCTATAAATTGAAACATATTTGTTTAAACTCTATTAAGACTGTTAAATTGATGTAAACTCCAGATTTATCTAGCATTATTATTATAATTAGTAATTGTTGTATAATTAGTTAATCTTTGTATTGTATTGCATTATATTCTAAAGAAAGGAATAGTAAAAAATAATGAATGTTAATTAAGTTTATTTTATTCTTGTATTATATTACATAGCTGAATATAACTAACAGTATTAATTAGAAAAAGTTATTAATAGTAATAAGAAAAATTACATACATGTATAATATTTGTATTTCTAAATCTAAACTGTCTATAAACATTAGTTCGTAAGTAATTATATTAAAAAATGTTGTCAAATAAACAAGATTTAAATATATTTAGTTGCAATGTTTGAAAAATTCTGACTATATATTTTTAAGTAATTATGATAGTTATAATGATATTAGATTTCTTTAAATCTTCTTTTATGATTATATTATCATGAAAATTGGTGTTGACTGTGTTTAATAAAACTACATGTGTTCATAAATGTGAATATCAATATAAATGTGATTTATCAATGAGCGTTATATTATTTGAATTCGAAAGTATTTTTACTCTTTTTAATAATAAGCATTGATAATTATTTTATCTCAATATTATATTATATTATTTTCTAGATAATAAAACTATAAAAATTAAAGAAGGTAAAGGTTCTCATGATTTAATAGTTAGTAAGAATATAACCAAAAATCGCGTTATAATAATTGTTCGCCGTTGCCGTTCTTTTTGAAACAGTTGACAGCAATGACTCATGCCTTCATTGAATCGATCAATCACAATTAGTGTATAAAATAACAATAAAACATAAAACATAAACGTACGTTATATATATATAAAGATTTTCCAAATAATAGATTTTTTTTTTTACAAAGAAATCGCACTCGCTGTTAACAAACTTATCAATATCTTAATTTACACAAAAGAAAACACACACATGCACACATATATATATATATATATATAATATAAACATATCGATATTCAAACATAGAAGATATTACAGTTACTTCAGAATGGATGGAAGGAATTAAATATAATGACCCTACGACGAGCACTCCGCAATTGCAGCCGGACCACGGCCAACAGCACCAACCAGACTTAGAAATTAAACGGTAAGACGCTCGAAATACTTCCACTAGCGCAGATCTTGATCACACCACAAATCAAGACACCAGTATTCGATAATTGACAGAGT
Organism: Schlechtendalia chinensis; assembly: GCA_019022885.1. NCBI lineage: Eukaryota > Metazoa > Arthropoda > Insecta > Hemiptera > Aphididae > Schlechtendalia > Schlechtendalia chinensis. The sequence continues at coordinate 20,329 of CM032348.1, forward strand.
TATCACGACGAATACTCCGAAGGCTCCAAACCAGAGTATACAGCAAGCCCTTCTGAGTCTCTGATGTCTTCGGCTGTGTAAATTCAACAGATTAGATCTCCTCACATGAAACGCGTCCATGATGATGGAGGAGAAAAGAGGAGACAGAAGGCACTCGTTGACTTGCGAACGTGTACTGAAACTCACCGGTCCGTTCGCGTATCCTCGCATGCGTGTTTCTTGAAGCGTGGTAGGGAGAGCATATCAGTTCAAAATATAATTGGAACTGACACGAACAGTAATATAATCTTCTTCTTCTTCTTCTTCTTCTTCTTCTTCTTCTTCTTCTTCTTCTTCTTCTTTTTCTTTCTTTCTTCTTCTTCTTCTTTTTCTTCTTCTTCTTCTAATTTTCTTCTCTTTTCTTCTTCTTCTTATTTTACCTCGTTTTTATCACAGCTATTTGGGGTCAACCACTTGTGTCTTAAACCTCCACTTGACACGATCTCCCACATCATCTACGCACACACCAGTAGTCCTCATATCACACTCAATCGTATTCAACAACTTCTTCTTCGGTTTTCTTATTCCTCTTCTTCGTTCAACATTCATATCCATAACCATTTGAACAGCTATCGAAATTTCTTTCCTCTTAACATGACCACACCATCCAAGTCTATTATCTTTCATCTTATCTACGATCGAAGCTTATATTATTCTTATACAAGAATATGTTTCTTCTAACATATTTATTCTTTATTCTATTTTCTCTTGTCACTCCACTCATCCATCTATGTATTCTCATCTCTGCTACACTTATTCTCTGATATATTTTCTTAACAATCGCCTAACATTCTTTAAGATACAATATAGTTGATCTCACTACAGTTTTATAGGATTTACCTTTCAACCTCATTGGAAATGTTTTATCGCACAATACACATGACGCTTCTCTCTACTTTATCTACCAGCACTTAATCTTAGTTTATATCCTCGTCAAATCCGCCGTTCTTTTGTACAAAGGACTCTTAATACTTAAAACTTTTAACCTCATTTACCCCGTTCCCGCTTATTTTTAATGTACTCTTTGTTTCATTGACTTGTTCTCTTTTATCAAACTCATACCCTATGTACTCTGTATTACTTCTACTAATCCTTAATCCCTTTCCTTCAAGAGGTAATCTCCATACATCAAGTCTTTAGTTTACTTCTTTCCTATTTTCACCTACCAAAACTATATCATTAGCAAACATCATGCACGATGGTACCTCCCCATGTATATCTTTTGTAACTTCATCCATTACTACAGAAAAAAAATAAAGGCTAAACGCAGATCCTTGATGCATCCCTAATCTTACCCTAAAATTCTATGTTTCTTCACACATACTTTTAACACTGGTAAGTGATGCTTCATACATATCATCTATCACATTAATATAATTTTTTAGGACTTCTTTTCTTATTAACACCCACTTTAAAACTTTTCTAGGTACACTGTCATACGCTTTTTTTAAATCTATAAACACCATATAAAGTTTTTTCTTTTTCTCCCTTTACTTCTTTACTAGCTGTCTCATACTAAATAATGGTTCCATCGTCGACTTTCCAGGCATAAAGCAAAACAGATTTTTAGTGACTGATGTCTCACTTCTTATTCTCTTATTTATAATCTGTTCCCAAATCTTCATACTATAAATTATAAGCTTTATGCTTCTATAATTTCTACATTCTTTTATGCCTCCTTTGCTTTTAAATAAAGGTAATACAACACCCTTCCTCCATTGTTTTGCCCTTTTCTTCTCTATTAGCACTTTTTTAAAAACTAATTTCCACCACCTTATGCTTACATCTCCTAATATCTTCCACACTTATATTGGTAATTCATCTGGTCCTACCACCTTTTTATTTTTCATCACTCTCATGACCTTCCATACCTCTTTTTCACTAATTAAATCTATTAGCCCTTCGTTCCACAAAATATCTTCTAAAACCTCTCTTGGATACTCTTCATTCAATCATTTCAAAAAACACTCTTTCCATATTCTTTCACATCCTCATCATTCGTTAGCACCTTATTATCATCAATTTTTGTACGCCATACGTTTTGAAAATCCTTAAATCATTTTTCTACAACCTTAGCCAATTTATTAACTTTTTTTCACCTTCCTTTGTTCCCATCTTGTCATACAACTCATCATACCACTTACACTTCGCTTTGTGTACTGCCCTCTTTGCTTCCTTACACAAACTTTTGTATTCTACCCAATTTTCTCTCCTTCTGCTCTTATGGCAAACCTTGAATTGTTTTTTCTTACTCCCTATAATTGTCTGAACTTTCTCATTTAACCACCACGTTTCTTTGTTTTCTGGCGTACTACTCCTATTCTCACCGAAAATCTCGTTTGCGGTATTCTTTTCACAAATAGCAATCCTATTCCATATATCATTTATATTTCCCTCAATATTCAACACCACTCTTTCCTTTACCTTCTCTAAAATCTTCTTTTTTCTGTCCCCTATTAATTCCCACCATCGAAGCCTCAACTCCCTTCCATTTATAGAAGAGAGTTTTTTTCCATTTCATACCATTTTATTTTATTTTTGTACGCCCTTTTCCCATTACTACATAACTCCATTACTCTCAATCTATGTTATGTTATTACACCCTCACTCGGGATTACTTACAATCCTTTACTCACTTTACACTCTTTCTCTTCCATATAAAGTAATCAATAAAATAGTTATTGGCTACTGCAAGATCATATGATTACTCAAAATCTAGAACTCTTTCTCCAGCTCCATTTTCCTCCCCGAGACTATACACTCTATGTATTTTCTCATATTCTGTCCTCTCACTACCGACATATCCATGCATATCCCCGCCAATCACTACATCTTCATTACCTGGTATTCCTTGCATCACCTCATCTAATTCTCATCAAAACCCTTCCTTATCTTTTTCTTCACATCCTACTTGTGGAGCATACGCATTTACTAAATTCAAGGCTTTTTAATCATGAAATATACTCATAAATAAGATTCCATTAAATCTAGTACTATGATTGTATTATCGTGAATATTGGTGTTCACTATGTTTAATATAAATACATATGTTCATGAATGTGAACAAATGCAATTAATTAAAATTACACACTAAATATTTACCAAGAAGTTTTTATTATGTGAATTTAGCAGTATTATTACTTTTTTATAAGAATAAGCTTAGGTAATTATGAAATAATTACTTAATCTTCATTATTTTGCTATTTTCTAGGTGATAAACTTATTCAAGAAGCCTTTGGTAAATGTTCCTATGAAATAATAGTTAAAATGAATAATCAAAAAAAAAAAAACGCGTTATTATGATTTTTATATTGATATAAATTGATAATATTCCTGTATTATTATTATATTACATAGAAAAATGTAAGTTATATTTGTAAATATAAAATAGTTACTAACAATATTAATAAAAGTTGGATACATGTATAATATCTATATTGCTATATCTATATTATTTACATATTTTAGTTCGAACGTAATTATATTACAAATGTTGTCAAATATACAACATGTAAATGTATTTAGCTGTAATGTTTGAAAAATTTTGTCAATACTTTTTAAGTTATTATAATTATTATACTGATATAAGATTTCTTTAAATCTTGTTTTATGATTATAATATCGTTAAAATTGGTGTTCACTATGTTTAATATACATAGGTTAGGTAGGTATATATATGCTAATGCAAATATATATACTCATAAATGTGAACAAATGAAAATAATAAAAATTGCACACTAATGATTTCAGTAGCGCAACCAGGATTTTTTCAAGGGGGTGTCCGACAGTAGCGTATACCGTAGTTCCCTCAATTATTTTTTGAGAAGTTAATGATTGTAAAATTTCAAATGACTATTATTTAATATTGATTATATTATCTTATTTAAACCTACCACCGTAATTATTTCTGAATACACTACTTGCGCCCGGCGTTTGATAGACTGAAAACTTTATCACATATATTAAGATAAAAATCACATATCATTTTAGTAGCTTTCAAATTTAAAAGCATTTTACAAAATTATTATACATATTACAATATTAAAAATTTTAAATTACTAAATCTAATCGTCTTTTTTTCTGAGTTAATTCTTTTATGACGTCATCAATATCAACTTTAATTTCCCGTTGAATATTCAATGCTGCTAAACCATTTAGTCTATAGTCTGCTATTAAGTTTCTGAGGTATGTTTTGATTAAAGTTGAAAATGACTTTTCGGCTCCACACAATGTCACGGGTAACGTTAAAAGGATTGTCAGTAGTTTATAAACTTTGAGATAAAGATCATTATTGCAATTACTGATTACTTCAATAGCAGTAATCATTTTTAAACTGGTTAGGTAAGGTTGTAGTTTAAAAACTTGATGATGCCAAGTTTTTACTTTAGCTAAAACCTTTAATGAACCTTCCACGTCGTTAACATAAAATTCTACCAAATTTTTTATTAATTCTTCTTGTTGTTCAGTAAGAGGAGAAATTGGAAAAAACATTTGAAATCCTTGGATAATTTCTTTATAAATAATAAACCTGTCATTTAACTGACTTATAAATGAATCTAAAAAAGTTATAAATAAAGAAACTTTAAAATAATCTTGAGCTGTAGTACTGAGAGTATTCTGCATATAAGTCTGTCTTTTTGTAATTCTAGGCATTTTTATCTCAAAATCTAAATCATTCCATTTTCTTTAAAGTTCTTTAAAACACTTTGAAAATTCTTCGTCAGCATTATTCCTAACTAATTGTATTTGATGTACACCACTATCAATGTACTAGAGAGCTTGAATAAGATCTATGTTAAATTTTTGTAAGTAGATGCATAAAGAGACAGTGTACTGAAATATATTTTTTAAAACAATAAGACCAACATTAAATTCACATTCTTTTAGAGACAATAATAACATATGAGCTTTAGTCGATGTTTCATTGTTTGTCCAACTAGTCATCTCTTCTAAACACGAATGCACAGCCGAAAGAAGTTGTTCAATCACTTCTACCGAGTCGTGCCTTTCAACCCGTATTGTCGAACATAATTGCATTAGTTTTTCTTTACAAGTCTGTGCTTGATTCAGCTCCATGAAATGTTTTGAAAATTTTTCTTGCCTCTTTAGAGTTTTTAAAAACACGAAAACCTTTTCGATTGTGTCCATAGTATTTCAAATACCTTGTAAGCCACAAGCATAAGAAACAGCTAAATTGAAACTATATGAACTGCAATGGACATATATAGCTGTTTTATATTCCTTTTTTATGACTGCCTAAACACCACTGAATCGTCCATTCATCAATGCTGCTCCGTCGTAACCCTGGCCTCTTAGATATTGTACTTCAATTTTCATGTCGGTTAGTTCTTTAATAATTGTACTTCCAAGTACGCTTCCATTTAAGTCCGTGATAGGTATATATTTTAAAAATTGTTCTTTTACTATTTTAGTTTTAGAATTAAAATAACGAACACAAAGCGAGAATTGCTCAATGCCAACCACATCTGCCGTTTTGCCTGCTATTACCGAAAAGCATTTACTATTATTGACTTTTTTAATGATTTCAGATGAAATAACTTTATGACAAGATCCGATATTTTTATTTTGAATTCTCCAGCTACTAAAATACTAAGCATTTTTTGCACAATTTGTTCTCGCTAATTGGTAAGATTCATCACCAGACAATTTTGCTGCATTTAAATGAAATCGCATTAAAGCTCTAAAGTTGCCTTCATTTTTTACGGGATTTTCTATCGTTAATGTTCCAAAAACACGAAGTCCCCGTAAGGCAATCCCTTGTCTTCCGCAAAAAATCACAGACTCGATTACAGAAATAATTATTTTCCTATTCAATTCCCTTTCCCGTTTAATGGCTTTATTTAATTATAAATTGATAGGATCTTGTTTCTCAGCTTCAATTGCAACAATGTTTTAATATTGTTTAACTGATAGGAGATGATAATTACATTTTTCACGTTAATTACATTTTTCTATTGCTTTATACTTTATTTTCAATGGTTTAAGACAAAAATTTCCCAAGATATGAGATACGATACTTCCTTCTGCTTTATTAAATACATGTTTTTATTAAATACATGTTAAACACTGTTTTATAACACAATACTTGCAATATGCACTGTCATTTTTTGCAAATACGCTAGCCATTTCCATCTGTCCAACCAACTTAATTGAAACTTTATTTTTTTTTATTTAACTCACTCGTTGGGAATACAAATATGCTTCCTGGAGACGATGTTTTTTGAAAATATTCAATTTTTTCTTTATTTGAAAGCTTTTGACTTTGTCCAACATATAATTAAATATTAAATAAACTAACCTGACTATCGCCATGAACATGTTCATGTTCTATTTGATGACTTAAACCAGAATATTCGTTTTCTGGACTAGATTTCTCGATGTTTGTTTTCATATTTAATTGCGTCAATTCCTGCCGTTGTACTTTTTTTACGAAAATCTGTTAAACATACACACTTACTCATTTTATTTGATCGACGGCGACAATAACTATCAAACAACTGAACTGATATAATAAAAACACGTAGGTACAGACAGTCATACAAATATTATATTATTATTCAGCTTTTGACAACGTTAATTTGATAAGAATTAATTCTAATTAGGATATAGATGAGTATCTATTTGTAGTTTTCTTTTTCGAATTTTCCGGTTCCCGTTTTATCACAATTTTTAATAATAGAATAGGGTATAATGTACATTGTTGTAACACAGATATCTATACTATACTATAGAATACTGTACTATAAAGTGACTTTGGGTTGTATACTATATTTATTTTTACCATGATAAATTTCCGAATTTGTCGGAATACTATGGAAAAAATACATTATAACATTTATACCACCAGGCGCGGATCCAAGGGGGGGCCTAGGGGCGATCGCCACCCCCCTGTAGACTCTTGTTAAATTGTTTTATTAGTATCGTTTTATAATTGTAACTCTTATCTATGATATTATAGAAAGACAATTTAAATTGAAGTTGTAGCTATGGGATTTTTTGGTTTTAACGTTTTTGATAACCAATATAGATGAATACCTCTTTTTATCAAAGTACATATAATTGTTTTCATATATGTATTGCAGTTTAATTATTGAACGATACGTGAACCTTAAAAATTGATGGGTCACACATAATATAATATACCTACAGTATAGCTGTTAAATATCACGAACATCTCCGTAGAGGACAATAAATTGTTCCGATAGCAGCTGCAACCGCCACGCGATTCGACATTTGATAAAAATATAAAGACAGACTTTATTGTTTTATTTCGGTGTATCGCAAACGATTTCCAAGAAAACGTTTGGAAAAATATTTCATTACTCGATGCGACAAAATGAGGATTAAAGTTGTTTTGATTAAGATGCCCCCCCCCCCCCGTAAATAAGTTCTGGACCCGCGCCTGTATACCACTAACATATTTGCATTCTGTTATAACAATATTTTAAACAATACATTCTAATAAACCTTACGAATAAATAATGACTGTAGTTGAACGTTATATATTTTAAAAAAGATTGGACATTTTTTTCAATGGTCATCGAATGTAATTTCCATCAATACGGTTCAAAGGGGTGTCCAGACATCCAAAACACCCCCCTTGGTTACGCCATGGAAAGATTTATCAAGGAGTTTTATATTAAGTGAATTTAGCAGTATTATTACATTCTGTATGAATAAGCTAAGGTAATTATTTCATAATGACCTAAGCTTCATTATTTTATTATCTTCTAGTAATTACAGCTAATAAAGTATCTGAGGGTAAAAGTTCTTATAAAATAATAGTTAAAATGAATAATCAAAAAAAAAAATGCATTATTATGGTTGTTATATTGATATAAATTGATAATATTTTTGTATTATTATTATATTACATAGAAAAATGTAAGTTATATTTGTAATTATAAAATAGTTAGTAATAATAATAAAAAAAAATGTATAAATGTATAATATCTATATTTCTATATCTATATTATCTATTTATTTTAGTCCATATGTAATTATATTACAAATGTTGTCAAATATACAACATTTAAATATATTTAGTTGCAGTGTATGAAAAATGTTGTGAATACCTTTTAAATTATTATAATTTTATTTTATTGATCGAAAAAAAATATCAGCAGCAAAGGCTATTAGTTACAATATATATACATACAATATATATTTTTTTTTAATTTGGTTAAAGTTGATTTTTTAAGAAAAATTGATTAAATCTATGCTTTGCTTGTAATTGGGTCCAAAAGCAGAGTTCAAATTGTGGAGTATGTTGTATTCGGTCCGATCTTGAGCATATTTCAGGCAATCGGAGATGATGTGCTTGACAGAGAGGTCTATTCCACAGGTTTAAAATAACGGTGCATCCTCTCCAGCCATCAGAAATCCGTGTATGATTCTAGTGTGTCCTATTCGCAGTCTATTAAGTACCATTTCTTCTTTTCTTTTTAAATTAGGGTTTTGCCATCTACATATCTCTCTCTTAATCTCGTTCAGTTTAGTGCTTTGTCCATAATAAATATTTTGTCACTTTTAACTATCTCTTTGGTAAATTTTAAGTCATCATAACTCATTTACTCAATTATGGGAATATCAGTATTGTATCTAGTGACTGAGGCTTGTTCATCCGCTATTACATTTCTTTTTATTCCGAAATGTCCCGGTATCCACATGATAGTTACTTGTTTGCCGTGTTTAATGACTTTGTTTTAGTTATTTTGAATTTTGGTTGTAATATCTCCAGGGATAAATTGGTTTTAAATACTTTTAATTGAGAGAGTCACTAAGTATAATGAATTTTGAATGTTCTTCTTGGATTATGATTTCAATAACCTTCAGTATAACCATAGTTGTGAATATAGAGCAATTGAATGGTAATTTGTACAGTACTCTTTTATTGGGAAATATTATTAAAAAACCAACTCCTTCTTGAGTTTTTAATCCATTTAAGTATGTTTTTGAGTTTTTTTTAAGTTTTTGAGTATGTTTTTAGGTGGTTTTTGAAAACATTGGGCGAAGTTTGTTGTTTGGATAAGTAATTGAGTTTCGTTTTGATTTGGTAAACAAATGTCCATGGAGGTTTAGTATTATATTCTTTAATTATAATTTGAGATGTGTTAATTTTGTTTTATTCATTAATTTTATTAAGTCATCGTTGTTTTTTTCGTGTACTGTGTTATTAGATTTGACAGATCTAGTAGTACAACTAGACTTTTCCGGGGAGAAATTTATTTATTTGAACATTTTTCTAAGTTTGTGGCAGTTATTTGAAGATGGCTTTAGAAAGCGGTTTTATTATTGCTTTTCGCCAGAAATTGAAATCATCTGCATATAAATTTAATTTAACTGGTGAAATATCACCATGAATGAAATATTTAGTAATGTCATTAATTTCTATGAGAAAAAATGTCACAGGGAGGGCTGACCCTTGAGGGACTCCATTTTCGTGTATGAACTCAACAGAGAGATAATTATTTGCTCTTATTCTGAATGCACGGTTTTCTAAGAAATTAGTGATTATGTTGAGGAGATTTCCTTTACCTACTATTGTGTTTAATTTAGTTAAAATATTGTGTCTTCATGTGAAGTTATATGCTTTAGCAATATCAAGATTTACTATTCCCATGATCTGTTTGTTGATAAACGTTTCAATGATCTCTTCTTTTACTTCGATAAGATTATCTATTGTGCTTTTGTTTTTTCTAAATCCATTCTGATGTGATGAGAGAAAGGAGTTTTTTCCAGTAACCAGTTTAATCTATGATTTATAAATTTTTTCTAATAATTTGCACATTGTGTTTAGTAACGTGATTGGCCTGTATCACTCTAATTGGAATTTGTCTTTTTCATGTTTTGGGATTGGAATTACTACTCCGCTCTTACAAGTTGATAGCCACACTCCCCACAAAATTTTTTTATCGTAAAGTGTTGTTAATAATTCCAATGTTTTTCTTCCGAAAATGCACATGAATGAATATGGGATTTGGTCTGGACCCTGACTATTGCTTTTGCATTTTTTTATAAAATGACATATTTTTTGTATAATTATTGGGGAGTTTATTTGAATTTGGACAAAATGATTTTCACCTATGGTGTTTTTTATCATTTCATTTTTGCATTGTTGTTAAAATAATTTAAATTGCGTGTTGAAATTACTGTTGCTGCTGTTATTGTAAAAATATTCTCAGTTTATTTTTTATTTGTTCCGGGTTATTTATAAGTTCATTTATGTTTTTGTCTAGTAAATTGATTTTTTTATATTTACTAAGACCTTTTAGTGATTTAATTTTGTTACAAATACATTTACTGTCTACATTGTCATTAATGCTACTTTTGAAATTTTCCCATGATAGTTTTTTACTTATTTTGCTTAAATACTTTGATTTAGCTCTGTGTTTTTTTTAAGGTTTATATAATCATCTATGTTGTTTGTTTTTTATTAATTTTTTAATACTGCCTAATTTGCTATTAGTGCTTTTTTATATCTTGGTTTCACCAAGAAACTTTGGGTTTTTGAGTTTTCGTTTTGTTTTTCCAATTGTTAAGTTGCCTATTTTGACTATATAATTTGTTAGACTTTCTGTTAACTGATTAACATTTAATGTTTCGATGTCTTTTATTTGTATTATTTCTGTTTCTAGTAATTCAGAAAACAAAGACAAATCTGGCTATTTCAGATTCCATCTCTTGACGTCGTTAGTGATATCATTGTGAAGGGAAATAATTTGGACCATGATGGAAAAATGATCACTGCTGGTGATATTGCATAATAATTTCCATTTAATGCGTAAAGCCAGACTGGGGCTGGCAAATGTTAAGTCGATATTAGAGAATTCACCATTTGTGGGATTAATGCGAATGGATTCAAAATTATTAAGTAGTACTAACTGTTCATTTTCTAACATTTTTTCGATTTCTTTTCCTCTCTTATCGGTTGTTTTTGATCCCCGTCTGATGTTGTGGCTATTAAAGTTGCCTGTTATTATTAAAGGTTTAGTAATTTGTTTTATAATATTTCCAATGTCATTCTTTATGAATGTGTATTAATTAGGTGAATAGATGTTACATACACTAAGTTCAAGATCTTTAAATTCAACTGAAACTGCTATGACTTCTAATTGCAAAGTTATTTTGATTTTCTTGCTTGGGCGTTTAGTTTTTACATATTATATTGTTGCCACTAGCTTATAAGCAATCTATTCTATTTGTGCAGAATTATTTGTAGTTATTTAAAGTTCCTGTATTAGAATTTTTAAAGTTAGTTTCATGTAAACATAATATATCTGGAACGTATTTGCATATTAGTAATTTCAATTTGTCAAGTTTTTTGTAAAATCCATTGATGTTCCTTTGCGGTATTTTTATATTTCTTTTATTCATAGCGAGTGTATTTTTTTTTTTATTTATATTAATTTTGAAGTTTTTGGTTCAGTTTTCATATGTTTATTTTATTCTTCGAGTAAATATATCATTGAGTATTTTTTTAATATTGTTTTATACATTTATAATATTATATAAATGTTTTTACGAGTTACGAGGAGGAAGAGGATTAAACTGAAACAGGATATTTGATATTTTGATTAATTTGGTTTCCATTGCTCGGTCCGTGGTTTTAGAACGGACTTTCTCAATTAAATTAAGGATACTGGGTATATTTGAGTTGGTGCTTTCACATAATGTGTAGATAATGTTTGTTGATTGGTTTCCAAAGTTTTCTAACAGACATTTAAATTGTGGATATGTAATTTTGGAGTTCTCACTATTGGGGAAAAATTATATAGAGGGCTTCAGTACTGCGTCTATTTTATTTCCAACTAGATTAGAGAAAGAATTAGAACGTGATTGAATTTTAAGTTTTTTTGATGATGGCTTGGGAGTAATTTTTATAAAATTTGTAGTTGTAGATAAAGTGGAAAATTTGGGGGAAGTTGTGCTGTCGAATTATGTTCTTTTGTTTTAAATTATTTAAAACAATAATATTAACTTAGCAGTGCAAAAGTTTAATTAAGTATACCGGCGAAAATAAAGTCCAACAAATTTTGTAAGTTGTCCAACAATATCCAACAAATGACCAACAAATTTGTTGGATAGGTTAGATTGATGACTGCTAATGTTGCACTGCTAAGTTCACAACACTGAAGATCTTGACTCGTTGTGGGACAAGTTTACTTTAGAAAATCAAGCCGTTCTCGATGCTCTTCTTGATTTAGACCAATTGGACGAGTTTTCAATCGACCTCGAACGTAAGACGCGCGATCTTTATATATCAGCGATGACGGTGGTGAACCAAATTAAGACTACCTATCCGCAGAAAAATTGTAATGAATTGTTTCATGAAGATAACACTTTCCGTCGTCGTCAAACCACCAGTTATGGCTTTCGTTTAACCGAAATTCCACTTCCATTATTTGCTGGAGATATTTATGAATGGCCCTCTTTTCGCGATCGTTTCGAAGCTCTCGTCGGTCAGCGTGATGATTTATCTGACGTCGAACGATTCTATTATTTGTTGGGTTGTTTGAAGGATGATGCCCATCTCGCGATTCGAAATATTCATGTCTGAGGTCATAATTATGTTTTTCCTGGCAAACTTTAATCGATCGCTTTGACAAACCACGTCAATTGGCTATGGTTATCGTTGAGAAATTACTTTCTGCGCCTATGCAATCTCAAGTGTCACTTACAGGGCTTAAAGAATTTCTATTACTGTTTTCCGATAACGTCCACATGCTGAGATCCATGAACGTTCCGGATTTAGGGGAATTTCTACTTTTCGTACTTTCATTACGATGTCTACCCATAACTACTCGTCACCAATTTGAATTAAAACATACAGGTGGATTTCTTCAACTTGCGGAACTAGTAGATTTAATAAAGATTCGTATTGCTGCCTTCGAAGCTGCCGACACTTCAAATAGTTCACATCATCTTCCAAATCGTATGGAACCGTCGAGAGACTCAAACATCAATCAGTTGAGTTTTCAACGTAAATCGAAAGCTATTTTGGTCTCTATGAAACCTGAGCCTCTCGCCCCGTCTACATGTTCATTTTGTACGGGCCCGCACGTCGGATCGGTCTGTCCACAATTTACAATACTATCGGCTGACGAACGATATAAATTGGCACGTGAAGGAAGGTGTGTTTTAGATGTTTAAGGGGTACACATTGGTCAAATAAATGTCAAGTCCGTAATTCGTGTAAGAAATGTAGCCACCATCATCATTCCCTTCTTCATCCAGAGACACCAGTGCCAATAAATGACGCGCCGACCGCCTTGATTGGTCAATCCAAGCAGCCAACTGTTCTTCTAGGAACTGCGTTAATTCATGTTCAGGATGCTGCCGTGTGTATGCGACCTGTTCGGGCGCTAATTGATTCAGCGTCCCAAGTTAGTATCATAACATCAGACTGTGTTAATCGTTTGGGATTACGTTCGAGAAAATGGACGGTTCCTATTACTGGAATAGCAGGTGTTCAAGTACCTAACGTTAAAGGCGTGGTAGATTGTCGTATAACGCCGCGTTACGCTCCCGATGACATTATGCGTATTAAAACATGGATATTGCCTCGAATTACTGGAACCATGCCTATGCAACAGTTTCCTACTAGCTTAAAGGAAAGGTTCGCCCATCTCGCCCTGGCGGATCGGAAATTCATTGCCTAACCTAATCTTCCGTGGATTTATTGCTAGGTGCAGATGTTTTTTCCCAAGTATTTGACGGTAAACGTGTGCTGGTGTATGATTCTCTCCCAGCAGCTTATAGTTCTTTGTTTGGTTGGATTATCATAGGACCTGTTTTAGATAGTACTATGACTAATTATTCCTCGCCACATTGAAGAACCAGAACCTACTCCTTCTAATTTGACAGAAGAAGGTAAATGTGAAGAAATTTATTTATTTGAACGTACTTGTGATGCATCTGGTCGATTTGTTGTTCCATTGTCATTCCGAGGCCCAATCGAGAAGGAACATTTTCCCAGATCAAGACAAGTGGCTTTATGTCGTTTCGAACAAGTTTTTGTATCAGACCGCACGCATCAAATTCAGCAACTATTGCCCGAATGTTCGTGGAATTATGTTCGTTCCGAGGACAATCCCGCTGATTGTGCGTCCCGAGGCGTGTTGCCCTCGGAACTACCACGAATGTCCCTTTACTGGTCCGGACCTTCATTCTTGCGCGAGTTTGATGAACAATTAGCATCTTCTTTGACTGCTGTACCACTGGAATAGCTTCCAGAAATTAAAACCGTGTCATTGACCATTAACGTCGACCCCATCGAAGAGGAATGGTATAATCGGTTTTCCTCATATACGAGGATGCTGCGTGTAATGGCACGAATGCGGCGTTTTATCGGTCGATGTCGTCATGTTAAGTTCCCTTTTAGTTTCTTGACATCACATGAGATCCAAGAAGCCTTGTTGATTGTAGTTAAAGTATCACAGAAGTGGTCATTCGCAAATCTATATTCGTTATTATCTAATGGTTCAGATATCTCACGTTTATTAGCCCAACTGCGTCCGATTATTGATGACAAAGAAATTATACGCGTTGGAGGCCGACTTACAAATTCGAAGTTATCGGAAGATCAAAAACATCCTGTATTATTATCAAAAGATTCGCATATTTCATTACTTGTTGTTCGCTATTGGCATGTCGTAACGGGACACGCGGGACCAAGGCTGGTTACGTCCCTCACACATCGAAGGTTTTGGATATTGTCCGTTCGTGTCGTTGTACGTAAAGTTCGTAGTCAGTGCACGGTGTGTATTCGACATACTACCAAGAATTTAGAACCGGTGATGGGTGATCTGCCTGGAATACGTGTCCAGTCATTTCGTCCATTTTCACGTGTTGGTATTGACTACGCCGGACCGCTAACATTACATGACAATGCATTACGCAAGTCAAGACAATACAAAGTATATATTGCTGTCTTCGTCTGTATGTCAGTCAAAGCGGTCCACCTGGAAGTAGTGACCGAGCTATCAACTGCTGTGTTCCTAGCTGCGTTTGACAGATTTGTGGCTTGTCGAGGATTGCCCCAAGAGATATACTCGGATTGCGGTACCAATTTTGTAGGTGCAGCAAAAAAAACTTCGATTGCTAATAACTGATTCAAGGATCCAAGACCAAATCACTGCTCATACGCCTTGTACCTGGCATTTTAATCCACCCGGAGCTCCACATTTTGGAGGGCTTTGGGAAGCCGCCGTTCGCTCCATGAAAACTTTGTTGGTCCGTGTTATGAGTAACCATAATCCAACATTCGAGGAATTCACTACGGTTCTGTGTCGTATCGAAGCTATTTTAAATTCCCGAACCTTAGCGCCAATATCAACCTCTCTCTTGGATGTGGACTATCTGACACGAGGACACTTTCTTATCGGCCAACCGTTACTTGCTGTACCCGAACATCTCATTCCAGTGGAACAGAGAGTGGTCACCCGATGGAAACTGCTGCAACAATGTCAACAAGCGTTTTGGCGTCGTTAGGCTTCAGAATATTTATCCAGTCTCCAGACGCTTACCAAGTGGTCTAAAGATCAACCCAATCTTAAAATAGGCGATATGGTGATTGTGAAAGACAATCTGGCCCCTTTGAAATGGCGCCTAGGACGAGTGACTAAGGTTATCCCTGGAAACAACAGTGTCCTTAGGGTAGCGCATATTTTCACCCAGTTAGGAGAAATTTTTCGTCCAGTGGCGAAGTTAGTATTGTTACCGATGGATTGAAATAATAATTAATTTTTTATTGTCATTCATATTTTGCATTGTGTAATCTTAGATTTAGTTTTAATTAACTTAATTTATATATAAAATTAGCATATCAATGCACATTATTAAATTATGTATATGTAGCGAACTCTATACTAGGTTTATTATTTGTTAATAATGGTATTATATATTATAAATTTGTTTATTTTAACGGTTATTTTTCATTTTGTATACTTTATATTCATTATACATATTGTAATCTGGCATTTGAGCATGTTATATCTACTATATATTATTTATATCATTTATTATTATTTATATTATTTCTTACTCGTGAATTATTCTATCATTTGTTTGTATTATTATTGAAATCATTTTTTTTTGTAAAAGATACGGTGGGCAATTATTTATCTTGATCAAAAATGTATAACTTCAAGGTATGTTAAATTTATTGTCAATATGTTAAGATGCTGGTCATCTCAACGGGGGAGAATGTCTACGCAATTGAAAATATGTAAACTTTGGACCGCCGTGGCCGAACTCGCGATAATACAATAATTGCCCTATTAATATATTTATCAAAGTACGATACTACGATCCACCGCGACGTTCTGTTCCGTTCGGGCACGCGCGGACACAAATCGAAATATTGTCGTGCCATATATTTTTCTTGTTTGTATTTACAATATAATTGTTAAAAGTGATCAGTTATGTGAAATTATTTAATTACCCCATCCAGTCGCACGATATTGAAATTAACTGTACAAAAAGAATTTCGATATCAAACAAAATTATAAATACATCTTCAAATAAAATACAGGGTGGGGCGTGGTTACTCCCTTATTTTAAAAAATAATAACACAAAAAGTATTAGCAATATCGATTTAATTATTTTTTCTGTGTACATGGGTTCATTTAAAGTTTTATTTTAATGGGTTTTAAAAACGACATCTTGAAGGTGACCACCGTCCTCGTCAATGCACTGAGATAGCAGGAATTTTAAATTTCTGTCTACTTTTTCCAGCATATCTGTGCCTATGTCGGCAGTAGCAGCACGAATATTGTTTTTAAGATGACGAAGGGTCTTTGGACGATCTGTGTACACCAATGATTTAAGGTAGCCCCACAGAAAAAAATCACATGGGGCTAAATCTGGCAATCGCGCTGGCCACTGAAGATTGCCTCTAAGAGAGATTAACCGTTCGGGGAAGTGTTCCTGCAAGAGGTTCATTGACCTTCGTGCCGTGTGAGCCATGGCACCATCCTGTTGAAACCACACTTCCCCTGCATTCATTTCTTCGAGTTTAGGCAGAAAAAAATTCTTAATCATGCTGACATAACGTTCACAATTAACCGTAACTGCTCTTTCGGTCTCTTCAAAGAACCATGGGCCAATAATGTCGATTCTGGATATTACACACCAAATAGTCGCACGTTCTGTATTCAGAGGCTGCTCATGAAGTTCTTTTGGGTTGGTGGGGCTCCAATATTGCATGTTTTGTTTGTTCACGCATCCTGAAATATGGAAATGTGCCTCGTCACTAAAGAAAACAAGGGCGTCCTGAGGCAGGTTTTCGAGAAAGGCTTCACATGTATTTTTTCGCGCAACATAATCGCGCGGATTAAATTGTTGCACCACTGCTAATTTGTATGGGTGAAAATTGAGTTCTTCATGTAGAATTCGTCTCACTGTGCGATTAGAAATCCCTAAAGCAGCCGAATTTTTGCGTTCAGATCGCCTAGGAGATTTTAAAAGCGCCGCCCTTACCCTTTCGATGTTTTCTGGCATCCTGACGATTTTGTAAGGTCCATTATGTTTCTTGTGCACACTACCGGTATCCCTGAACGTGTCCACCCATAAACAAATCGATTTCCGATCAGGCACACGAACTACAGGTGCGGTATTGAAATTTTTTCTGAATTCACGCTGAGTTGCGATTATCGAACGGCTGAAAGAAAAGTAAGCCTCCACGGCGAACGCGCGCTCTTGCTTTGTCCACTGCATTGCTGACACTGAACTAGTCACAACAAAAATTTTAGATGACGTGCTTTCGAACGCGCCATAAACCAACGCACTACTATTAATAGCCGCTCAGTGGCGAGAGTTTCAGATAAGGAAGTAACCACGCCCCACCCTGTATAACAAAATAAACTATACCTAAAAATGGTTTTTGTAACGCAATATCTGACCACCATCATATAAATCATTAGCATCATGTGTTATATAAGATTTAATTAGCAATCATAGAATCAAACCATTGGCGGAAGAAGTACTAAGGGACTATCAATGTAGATTCACGCAAAACAGGTCAACAACGGATCAAATCTTTATAATCAAACCGTTATTCCAGAAAAATTGGGAATACATTAGAGAATTCCATGTTGTTTTTGTAGATTTTCAAAAGGTATATAACAGTATAGATAGACCTAGCATGGACGAAATATTAAAACATTTTCATTTTCATAGGAAAATAGTGCATCTAATTGAAACCAGTATAAAACACATAAAAGTGAAAGTCAAAGTGGGAAATTCAATATCCAGGATGATGGAAGTGAGAACTACACTCAGGCAGGGTAACGTCTTGTTACCAATCCTTTTTAATTTAATGTTAGAGAAAGTGATCCGTGAAATGAAGATTGAAAGAGATGAAAAAATAATAATGAATAGAACCTACTTCAGTTTGCTCGCCTATGCGGACAATATATAGTCCTACTAAGGGAAGAATAACAACAAATGGTAGACTTATGTGGCAGATTAATAGAATCGACAAAAAAGGTGGAACTACATCTCAACACATAGAAAACACAATATATGGAAGTTAGTAGAGAAATAGATAACTCTCCTACGACCGGGACCATAACCATGGGTCAGTTTGAGTTCAAAAATGTAGAACAATTCAAATACCTGGGTACAATTGTAACACAAAAGAATTAATGTTAAATAGAAATCCAACAAAGAATTAAATTGGGAAACAAATGCTTTTATGCATTAAGTATTCTACTGAGCTCTAGAGTCCTCTAAAAACAGGTGAAGATTCAGGTATATTTAACAATCATACAACCAATAGTTATGTATGAATCACAATGTTGGACGTTACGAAATACAGAGGAAGACAGACTATACGTGTTTGAGGGGAAGGTGCTACGAAAAATATGTGGGCCTACGTATATCAAGTATGGAGAAAAAGACTCAACCAAGAACTGATAGATTTATTTAATAGACCAAGCGTTGAAAACAAGATTAAACTAAATAAGTTAAAATTGACAGGCCACGCGTGTAGAAAATAAAATTCTATGATATAAAGAGAGATACAAGAAAACCCAAAGAGCAAAAGTTAGGAGGATGATATCAAAAAGATTTCATAAAAGCCAGAGGAAAAAATTATGGAGATCGGGACTGAAAGGAGATAGCGGAGAATAAAAAAGAATGGAAGAGGATTTGTAGTATAACAAGATGGTCTTAAAGACCTTTTAAAAAAGAAATAGTTAAAAATAATAACAATAAAAAATTGCATTCATATGAAATATCAATATTTCTATATTTAAATTATCTATACATATTAATCTTTATGCAATTATATTACACATTTTGTTAAATAAACACATTTGAATACATTTAATTGTAATGTTTGAAAAACTTTGTCAATACTTTTTTTAACGTTATTATGATTGTTATATTGAAAAAAAATTCCTTTAAATCATGTTTTATAATCTTATGATCACGAAAGTTAGTGTACACTATTTTAAATTTATACATATGAAACATACAAGATCGGCTGTGATCGAGTGGGTAGAAACATACGTTTCAGAGCACGAAGTTTGCAATTCGATCTTCAGGTTAGCCTATGAGATTATTCATGTTAGTGGCGTCAGGTATCTGGTGCAAGCTGGTTTAAAGTTTCCCGTCCCCGTCCATCTATAGCTGGTCCAAGAACCATCTTTGACCCCCCCATAATATGTGAAAAGTGCAGTCTCTGAGTGGAGCATATAGGGTTTGGGGAATAAGAAGATGTAAAACTGCTGATATGTTTTAATACTTAATGCATAAATGTATACAAATGAAAATAATAAAAATTACATACTATAGATTTACTAAGGCGTAATATATATTGTAAATTTAGCTGTATTTTTTCCTTTTTTTATTCGCACAATAAATAATACTTAGGTAATTATTTTATCTCCGTATTAAAATATATTTTTTTCTAGATAATACAGTTATTCAAGTAATCAATAGTAAATATTCTCGTGATTTAGTAGTTATATAATGAATTATCAAAAAAAAAAAAAAGCGCGTTATTATGATTGTCATAATGATATGAATTAATTTTATTCCTGTGTTATTAATATATTACATAGAATAATGTAACATTTAGTTATAAAATTGTTAGTAATAATAATAAAAAAAATGGATACATTTATAATATTTATATTGGTATATCTTTATTATCTATACATTTTAATCCGATACAATTATATTTCAAATTTTGTCAAATAAACAACATTTAAATATATTTATTTGTAATGTTTGATAAATTCTCTCAATAATTATTTATGTTATTATGATAGGTTTACAGATATAATATTCTTTTAAATCTTGTTTTATGATTATATTATCGTGAAAATTGATATTTACGTTTAATATAAATACGTGTGTTCATAAATGTGAACAAATAAAAATAATAATAATTACACTCTAAGGATTTACCAAGGAGTTTAATATTATGTAATTTTAGCAGAATTATTAACTTTTTATATGAATGAATAGGTATTATTTTATAACTACTTAAACTTCATTATTTCATTATTTTCTAGTTAACATTGCTATGAATGTAGCCAGAGGTAAATATTCTTATGATATCATAATTATAAATAATAATCCAAAAAAAAAAAAAAAAAATGCGTTATTATGATTGTTATATTGATATACATTTATTTTATTATTGTGTTATTAATAATTACATAGATAAATGTAAGTAACATTTGTAATTATAAAAGAGTAAGTAATAATAATAAAAATTAGATACATTATAATCTATATTGCTTTATCTATATTATCTATATATTTTATTCCGTACGTAATTATTTCACAAATGATGTCTAATAAACAACATTAAATAAATTTACTTGTAATGTTTAATAAATTCTGTCAATAACTTTTTTATCGTTATTATAATTGTTATAATGATAAAAGATACCTTTAAATCTTGTTTTATTATTATATTATCGTGAAAATTGGTATTTACTGTGTTTAATATAAACACAGTGTTCATAAATGTGAACAAATAAAAATAATAATAATTACACTCTAAGGATTTACCAAGGAGTTTAATATTATGAGATTATTAGAAAACTTTTTATAATAAGCTTAGGTAATTATCTTATAACTACTTAAACTTCATTATTTCATTATTTTCTAGATAACAATGCTAAGAAGGTAGCCAGAGGTAAAGATACTTATGATATAATTATAAATAATAATCCAAAAAAAAAAATGCGTTATTATGATTGTTATATTGATATACATTTATTTTATTTCTTGTTATTAATATATTACATAGATGAATGTAAGTAACATTTGTAATTATAAAGGAGTAAGTAATAATAATAACAAAAATTAGATACATTTATAATATCTATATTGCTTTATCTATATTATCTATATATTTTATTCCGTACGTAATTATTTTACAAATGATGTCTAATAAACAACATTTAAATAAATTTACTTGTTGTTTAATAATATACTGTCAATAACTTTTTTATCGTTATTATAATGTTATAATGATAAAAGACTGTTAAATCTTGTTTTATGATCTTATTTTCGTGAAAATTTGTGTACACGATTTTAAATATATGTAAATAATTATATAGATGTATATATAAAATAATTAAAATTACATACCTATAGATTTACTAATGCGTAATATATATTGTAAATTTAGCTGTATTTTTCCTTTTTTTATTCGCACAATAAATAATACTTAGGTAATTATTTTATCTCCGTATTAAAATATATTTTTTTCTAGATAATACAGTTATTCAAGTAATCAATAGTAAATATTCTCGTGATTTAGTAGTTATAATGAATTATCAAAAAAAAAAAAAAGCGCGTTATTATGATTGTCATAATGATATGAATTAATTTTATTCCTGTGTTATTAATATATTACATAGATAAATGTAAGTAACATTTGTAGTTATAAAATGTTAGTAATAATAATAAAAAATGGATACATTTATAATATCTATATTGCTATATCTTATATTATCTATACATTTTAATCCGATACGTAATTATTTCAAATTGATGTCAAATAAACAACATTTAAATAAATTTATTTGTAATGTTTGATAAATTCTCTCAATAATTTTTATCGTTATTATGATTGTTTACAGATAAAAATATTCTTTTAAATCTTGTTTTATGATTATATTATCGTGAAAATTGATATTTACTGTGTTTAATATAAACACGTGTGTTCATAAATGTGAACAAATAAAAATAATAATAATTACACTCTAAGGATTTACCAAGGAGTTTAATATTATGTAATTTTAGCAGAATTATTAACTTTTTTATATGAATAAGCTTAGGTAATTATTTTATAACTACTTAAACTTCATTATTTCATTATTTTCTAGTTAACATTGCTATGGAGGTAGCCAGAGGTAAAGATTCTTATGATATCATAATTATAAATAATAATCCAAAAAAAAAAAATGCGTTATTATGATTGTTATATTGATATACATTTATTTTATTCTTGTGTTATTAATATATTACATAGATGAATGTAAGTAACATTTGTAATTATAAAGAGTAAGTAATAATAATAACAAAAATTAGATACATTTATAATATCTATATTGCTTTATCTATATTATCTATATATTTTATTCCGTACGTAATTATTTTACAAATGATGTCTAATAAACAACATTTAAATAAATTTACTTGTAATGTTTAATAAATTCTGTCAATAACTTTTTTATCGTTATTATAATTGTTATAATGATAAAAGATACCTTTAAATCTTGTTTTATGATCTTATTTATCGTGAAAATTGTATTTACTGTGTTAAATATAAACACATAATTATATAAATGTGATACAAATAAAATAATTAAATAATTACACTCTATAGGATTTACTAAGGCGTAATATATATTGTAAATTTAGCTGTATTTTTTCCTTTTTTTATTCGCACAATAAATAATACTTAGGTAATTATTTTATCTACTTAAACTTCATTTTTTCTATTATTTATTCTAGTAACAATGCTAAATATCTCGTGATTTATGATATCATAATTATAATGAATAATCAAAAAAAAAAAAATGCGTTATTATGATTGTTCATAATGATATACATTTATTTTATTCTTGTGTTATTAATATATTACATAGATGAATGTAAGTAACATTTGTAATTATAAAATGTAAGTAATAATAATAACAAAAATGGATACATTTATAATATCTATATTGGTATATCTTATATTATCTATATATTTTATTCCGATACAATTATTTTCAAATTTGTCAAATAAACAACATTTAAATATATTTATTTGTAATGTTTGATAAATTCTCTCAATAATTTTTTATGTTATTATGATTGTTATAATGATAAAAGATACCTTTAAATCTTGTTTTATGATTATATTTATCGTGAAAATTGATATTTACTGTGTTTAATATAAATACGTGTGTTCATAAATGTGAACAAATAAAATTAATAATAGACACTATAGATTTACTAAGGAGTTAATATTATGTAAATTTAGCAGAATTATTAACTTTTTTTTATGAATAAAGCTTAGGTAATTATTTTATAACTACTTAAACTAAAATATTTCATTATTTTCTAGTTGACATTGCTATGAGGTACAGAGGTAAATATTCTCGTATGTTATCATAATTATATAATAATAATCAAAAAAAAAAAAAATGCGTTATTATGATTGTTATATTGATATACATTTATTTTATTCTTTGTTATTAATATATTACATAGATGAATGTAAGTAACATTTGTAATTATAAAAAATGGATATATAATATTATATACAAAAATTAGATGCATTTATAATATCAAATTTGCTTTATCTATATTATCTATATATTTTGATAATTCCGTATGTAATTATTTTTACTTTAAATCTTGTTTTATGATTATATTATCGTGAAAATTGATATTTACTGTGTTTAATATAAATACGTGTGTTCATAAATGTGAACAAATAAAAATAATAATAATTACACTCTAAGGATTTACCAAGGAGTTTAATATTATGTAATTTTAGCAGAATTATTAACTTTTTTATATGAATAAGCTTAGGTAATTATTTTATAACTACTTAAACTTCATTATTTCATTATTTTCTAGTTGACATTGCTATGGATGTAGCCAGAGGTAAATATTCTTATGATATCATAATTATAAATAATAATCAAAAAAAAAAAAAAAAAAATGCGTTATTATGATTGTTATATTGATATACATTTATTTTATTCTTGTGTTATTAATATATTACATAGATGAATGTAAGTAACATTTGTAATTATAAAAGAGTAAGTAATAATAATAACAAAAATTAGATGCATTTATAATATCTATATTGCTTTATCTATATTATCTATATATTTTATTCCGTATGTAATTATTTTACTTTAAATCTTGTTTTATGATTATATTATCGTGAAAATTGATATTTACTGTGTTTAATATAAATACGTGTGTTCATAAATGTGAACAAATAAAAATAATAATAATTACACTCTAAGGATTTACCAAGGAGTTTAATATTATGTAATTTTAGCAGAATTATTAACTTTTTTATATGAATAAGCTTAGGTAATTATTTTATAACTACTTAAACTTCATTATTTCATTATTTTCTAGTTGACATTGCTATGGAGGTAGCCAGAGGTAAATATTCTTATGATATCATAATTATAAATAATAATCAAAAAAAAAAAAAAAAAAATGCGTTATTATGATTGTTATATTGATATACATTTATTTTATTCTTGTGTTATTAATATATTACATAGATGAATGTAAGTAACATTTGTAATTATAAAAGAGTAAGTAATAATAATAACAAAAATTAGATGCATTTATAATATCTATATTGCTTTATCTATATTATCTATATATTTTATTCCGTATGTAATTATTTTACTTTAAATCTTGATTTATGATTATAATATCATAAAAAATGTTATTTACTAATTTTAAAATAAACACATATTCATAAATGTGTTAAAATAAAAATAATAAAAATTACATACTAAGGATTTTCCAAGGAATTTTATATTATGTTAATTCGACAGTATTTTACCTTTTTTGAGAATAATAATAGGTATTTTATTTCACCTCTGTATAATATTTTTTTATTTTTTAGATTTGACAACTAAAATACAAATTTTAGGTATAGGTTCTCATGCTTTAATAGTTATAATGTATAATTAAAAAAGATCGGTATTATGATTGTTATATTGATATAAGTTAATTTTATTCTTGTATTATTATTATATTATATAGCTGAATGTAAGTAACTTTTACAATTATAAAATAGTTGGTAAAAATAATAAAAAAAAATTGCATTATGTATGATATATGTGTTTCTCTCTATATATATATGTTAGTACCATATAGTATGTATGCAATTTATTACAAATATCGTCATATAAACAACATCCAAATATTTTTAGTAGTAATGTTTAAAAGATTCTATCAATTTATTATTGGAGACAAAGCATAATTTAACTCAATGAATACTTTGCAGACATAATACATCATTATTTTTCACATATATTCTATAACGTACATTTTAAAGGTAATATGTATATTTTTTATTATATTTAGTTATTTTTGTGTCAGTCAGCTTAAATTCCTGCTTATGTCTAAAAATTGATCACTTTTGTGACCACGACATTTGTGTTGGAGAGTATTTTCTATGATTACCTTTTTTAAGTTGTATAATATGTATGTTTTCCATTGCAAATTATGACATCGATTTATACATAATATTACATAATGTAATAAATTACATAAACAAAATTGAAATCCGATTTTTTTTTAATTTACAGGTTTGAATGGATCTAGTTGGTGCAATATGAATTTGAAACATAATAACATTTCAAACTGAAAATAAATTTGTCATTATGGCTTGAAAATAATAATTTTTGTTTTTAATCGATTATTTATCCCCTTGTAATACGATATTTTAAATTGTTAAATATAATATATTTTATTCTTTTTCTTTGGTAAATTTATTTTATATTTACATATATTAGAAAAACAAATTGTTTTATCTTACTCATATTGTTTTTGTTCAAACATTATTTAAAAATAATTTTTGATATACTAATTTTGAAGCATTATTTAGTAAATCACGTTTATTCACGATTGTCTTTGCAGAGTCTATTTTATATGTTAAGATGTACATGTTCTGGCCGATTATCCGCGTTTAATTGACGTGGAGATTTTCTCATTAACAAAGGCATTTGCGAGATATATTGAATATAATTTTTATTTTTTATAAAATTTAGTTTGATTATCTATGTAATTATTATAATTTAATCATTGTCAAATATAATACATATATTTAAAAAACATTCTTCGTTCATGCAATGTAGTGAGACGCACCTGCGGCAGATTCGTGTCACACATGAAGGAATTGACCATCGTTCGATTATTGGTCAATATAGCCTTGTATTCTTTAAATACAAAGTTAATTATCCTTTACTTTTAAATGTGCAAAATACAGTAATTAATTTTTTGCATTCAATTATATATCCAAGTGTTTTGATAACCTCTTGCAAACCTCTTAAAATTGATAATAATATTGGGTCACATACACACACACAATTGATCGCTACCACCAGGCAGAGAAAACCTTAATTGACTAGAACTTGCAGTCCATTGCCCTTTCAAGGGATGGCCAAATTTGGTTCTTCTTCTGGAAAGATCTTTTTGGATGTTAAGGTAAACGTATTAACTAGGAAAACGTTTAAGAACGTTATACATTGGAAGTATAGTGATTAATCTTTGCATATAATTACTATAAAAATATTTAGATAGACACTTTACTTATCTTACAATAATATAACATATAAACCAGTGACGTATTTAAGGGGGGATATGGGGGTCGTATCTCCCCCCCCCTGGGAGGTTATTTAAAACAATATTTTTATAGTTGTATGAATAAAAATGAAACTATTAAACATTAAATTCAATATTGGATACAGTTCATCAATTGTTTTAGTTATTACGACAGAAAGAGGAATTTTTTTTGACCAACTACAACCTATATAGAAAATGAGTTCATAATATTTCAAAACAAAGTTAAATTTGTTAAATCATTACTTGCGTTTGTTACTGAAATATTTTTATAAGCATAAATTAACAATGTTGCCAAATGATGACAACGTACTTAACCTCTTGCACAACTACATTTTGAATGTGTTATGTCACCATTATCAGAAAAATAAATCTATATAAACAATTAATTATTTAATGAAAATTTGTGAATAAAATGAGGTATTTTAGATTTTTAAGACAATGAAAGACAACACACTGAGTCACTGGGATAATGAATTAAAAAATTTCCTTTTGTAATTTATTACTAGATATTAAAAATATTTACATCATATTTCTTAGTAGGAAAATTTGACCTAATATGCACCTGGTCATTAGTAAAATTTAAATTTACGTAAGTCAACATTACATGTCTGTTCTCTCATACTGGCTTTCACAACATCTTTTAAATTATTATTAAGAAAGATACATTTTTTAACTTGCCCAGAATCACACGCATTTTTACCCCTTTTAACCAGTTTAACTTCGTTGAAAAATTCTTACACACAATGCAACTTAATCCAACTTTTGGTAGTCATAATAGATTAGTAAAAAAAAAACACCTCTTGTATAATATAAGCCCTTTTATATAGAAACCTAGTAATATAAATTAAAAAGCTACGACACAAAATACTACTTTTATAGCTAAAAAGTTATGTTTTATAATATTTTGATACTAAAAACCATAATTTGCTATACAAATTGTAGTTAGTTTGAAACCAAAATTCTTATCATATTAAATGATAATAAATCGTGACGTCACGCTTCCATACTCTATTCTACCCTCTCTGTTATTTTATCTATAAGTATCTGAAGGCCCACACCAGTGTCCTCAAAAACTATGGTGTCATCGGCATAACGTAAACTAATTGTTCATTAATTTTACAGGTTTTGAATGTTTATTTTCTATTAATTCCTCAGTATCAATAGAAAAACTAGAATCATTGCACAATTTAATAGTTTTATATGCCTTTAGTAGATTACAATAATTCAACAGCAGAATTAAAGTTGTAAAAAATTAAACTTGCCAAACTCAATGTTGTTCTAAAAGTAGTCTTGAAGCATTTTTGCTGTGTCATCCAACAAATTTTCCTAACATTAATAAATTATTAAAAATTGTATGCACATTACCTGTTTCAATAGCAACTTCCGAGAGAACGTTTTGTAATGATATGCATACATATCATAATTGTAACCACAGCTCACACAAGTACTTAATTACTTGTGTTATAATATTGAATTCTTTATGTTAAACACCATATGTAACTATTTGACATTTTTCCTTCAAAATAAAGACATACTAACATTCGATCCGCTCGGGACACAGATGGTATTTACAAATAATAACAAAAAAAAGAAAACACATACTTAAGCTTAAAGAATAACCTTCACGGACGAGGGATGATGATCACTAGGGTCGGAAACATAAATTAAACGAAAAAGAGAAAAATATCGGTACCCGACAAACGCACATAGCTTTCTAAAATACTGCGATACAACAGAGTAACAAAGAAAGGGTCAATTCAAGCAATAAATCGTTGGATGGTAGAAATTTAAAATACTAACATAAACACTTTATGGAAACGAATTTCACACACATTAAAAGAACAAAAAAATCATGCGTAGTTTAGGTAGGGTAAAACATATGTACTTGAGAACTGACCCGAGACGAAAGGCCGCAATGTGTCCAACACGCATATTGTAGCGATTAAATAATAAATTTCGATTGGTAGTTGACCGGACCGTCACGCAGTCGGCATATTAAAGAAATCATAAAACACCAAAATTCACACCCTAGAACCCTCGATGATCACGTCCTCTCGTCACAGTGTGTGCGCACACTCCAACCACGAGCCAGCTCTCCTGACCAAATCTGTGTTCCGGGGAACGAAGTTGGTTTTCCGAGACGACTTGATCGAGTTTTGGCTTGTTTGATATCGTCGGTGAATTCGCTCTGGAAGCGAAGTCACCGATCCAACCTTTTCTTTACATTTTATCCTCCTGATTTTCTTATTTTGTATTTCCCTTTTTTATTATTATAACTCCTTTGTGTCATCGTCCGTCTCTGCAGAAATTAGCCAGACGTCGAGCGCCAGCACAAGGTAAGGAATTTTTATATTTGACAGTTGTTCCGCAGTGTTTTGCCTCACAGTTTTCGTCTTATATTTTCTCACGGTTTCTTTGAAGATAACATATTTTTTATTCTGGCCGAACCTAAACGATTCTCGGATTCACACCCCGCGATTTCCCCTAAGCGACACCCTTAATTCCAACAAACACCTTTCTTAATACCTTTTACAATTTTCTTTTCTTTTCTCTTTTTTTGTATTATTACAGTTTTCAACGTTCAAACGAGTAAAAAAACGTATTTAAAGAACACTACGGGGTCAGGTATATTTTTAAACAAATTTTACACTTACTGTTGGTTATAATATTCCTAAATTTTTCTTTAGGATCGACTTAATGGTCTTTTCGTGCTATCAGTACACAAAAATATAAGGGTCACATCTGATGAAATACTTAATATTCATTCAATGACATCTAGAAAATTAGACTTTGTTTTGTAGCAAAAAACAGGGACGTATTTAGGGGGAAGGGCGATCGCCTTAGGTGACATTATTATTTATATGTGTATAATGTAATATAATGTAATTTGTATAGTATAATATATGTGTATAATGAATATATTATTTTAAGTCCCCAGGACTGTTATGAACGGACGCACACGAATAGCGAGTATAGACGGTATCAGAACAAAAGAATGACAAATAGCGGGCTATTTGACGAACGGACGGATATTCACAGAACGCGAACGACCGATAATAACGTACGGCGATTGGATAGAAACTTGGTGTACCCGGTGGACGGTCAGACGAACTAGCACAACGGTAGACGGATGGGAAAATCCCGTGGTAGCCCACGCGAAATCCGGGAAAACAATCCGAATCGATGGAGAGAGACAAAAAGAAAAAAAAAAAAGAAAAGAAAAAAAACCGTTGTAAGGATTAGAGTGAGAAGTCAGAGGTTGCGGCAATGCGGCTGAGACAACGTCCGCGACAACTTGACTCGGGTGGGATGAGAAGGAAAAAAAAACTGGCTTTTAAATTAGTGGAGAAATGCGTAACGACGGACGTGTTATCGAACAGACGTATAGCGACGGAATATTGATCCTTGAAAATCTAACGGTTTTTTTTTTTTTTTTTTTGGAACGGGGAGGAGGAAATCTTCATAAGACATCTCCGTGATGAAAAAGCCGGAGGTAGTGCCGGATTCACCATGAAGTGGTGCCTACCGGCTAAAAACTCCTCCCCAGGGGTTAACAATAAAAGTTATTCACCTAATGAAAAAACGAAGAAAGAAGAGTGGGAAGAAAAGGTGAAAAGAGGTATGTGCGAAGTAAATGGTGGCCATCACTAACTCATAGGGTTGAGCAGTGAGGCACTCGCGCGTAAGGCGAAGCTGGGAGGGTTAGCTACAAAGCTAATGTAAACATGAGAGGAGAAAAAAAAAAAATACAATTAATAAA
Organism: Schlechtendalia chinensis; assembly: GCA_019022885.1. NCBI lineage: Eukaryota > Metazoa > Arthropoda > Insecta > Hemiptera > Aphididae > Schlechtendalia > Schlechtendalia chinensis. Next base: position 50,997 of record CM032348.1, read on the forward strand.
AATACAATTTAAAAAAAAAAAAAAAAAAAAAAAAAACATGCAACACAACTTACGATTCATAGACACACATGCGTGTGTCTACAGTCGTCAAGTTGGCAGAACGTTATGGTGTTCCACTAAGGAACAGGGGCGGCGTACCCGGTCGTACGACTTAGGGACGAAATTTGCGGATGCAGCGATTGAAGAATTAGGGTGCAAAACGACCGATTTGCGAAGTCTAGTTGCGAAGATTGGAGCGGCTTGCAGAGGAGGTAATATGCGGATTTCCTTGATGATCTGGGAGTTCCTAACGTACCATGGGATGTAGAGAACGGATCTCAGTAGTCTCATAAAACAGCCCTGAACTGGCTTGAGACGGTTTTCACCGGCCACTCCCCATACGGGGATGGCGTAGGTGCAGATACTTCTCACGATTGCTGAGAAGGCGCGAAGTTTTGTCGCGGGTAACACGTCTTTGCTGTTGAAAAAAGGCTTAAGTTGGATGAAGGCTCCGTAGGCCTTACCGCGTGTAATCCTGATGTGCCTGCACCAGGAGAGCCTGCGGTCGAGAGTGACGCCGAGATATTTGGCGGAATAGCTCCAATCGATGGGGTGGCCATCGATTACGATACCTTGATGGGGGGCGCGGTTTCTTTTTGAAAAGAACACCGCAACCGTTTTGATCTTGTTAATGGCAAGCCGCCAACTGTTATACCAGTCATTAAGATCTTGGAGATGGATGTTCAGGAGATGGGTGCAGCGATCGATTTGAGCGGTCGTGCGGGAGACGGCCACGTCGTCGGCGTAGATGAACGTGTTAATGCCTTCGCGTTGAGGAATGTCGTGGCAGAAAATGTTAAAAAGGGCGGGGGAGAGTTTTGTTCCCTGTGGGACCCTAGCCGTGATGGGACGGGGATCTGAGAGGGAGTCACCAATTTTGACCCTGATGGATCGTCCGGAGAGGAAGGACCTCACCGCGCCTATCAAGTAGGGGGGAAAGTTGAAGTGGGACATTTTGTATAGCAGACCGTCATGCCACACCCTGTCGAACGCCTGTTGAACGTCGAGGAGGACCATCGCGGTGTGGTGCCTCCTGTTTAGACTGTCGGCTAAGTGTTCAGTGACCCTGAGAAGTTGATGTACTGTGGAATGTTTGGGTCTGAAACCGTACTGAACGTCGGGGAGAATGATGTTGGCATTAACGTGCTGGTTCACTCGATTGAGCAGCACGCTTTCCACGACTTTGCTGATGGAAGACAGCAAGCTGATAGGTCTGTAACTGGAGGGGGAGCTGAGCGGTTTGCATTGTTTGGGAAGACAGATAACAGTGGCCTCCTTCCAGGCGGCGGGAAAATGATTGAAGCGCATGACGGCGTTTGCGATATTGCTGATGGCCACGAGATGTTTCCCTGGAAGTGTTTTTAGCACGCTGTTTCGTATACCGTCTTTACCCGGGGCTTTGCGATTTTTTAAGGTGCGAATAATAGAAGAGATTTCTTTCGGAGATGTAGGAGAGAATTCGGAGTCGGATAGGGGAAGCTGATGGACCTCGCGTTCCACTTCGGCGTGGACCTCCTCTAACTCGATGAGGCTTCGGTTGGGTGAGCATTGGGCCTGCAGGGAAGTCGCGAAGATCTCTGCTTTGTCGGGGTCTAGTGAGTACGAGTTGTTTCCTTGAATGAGGGGTGGGAGAGAAGGACGTTTGTGTCGAAGCTTTCCTACTACATTCCAAACGCTGTTGGGATGAGATTCGGCTTCGGCGATAAATTTGTTGAACTGTTTTTCGGAGACTCGAGAAGTAACGATTCTTTGGATGGCGTTAAGTCGGGTTTTTATGTCGGGTGACCTATGTCTGTGCCAGAGCCTGCGTAGACGGTTTTTGTTGTCGACGAGTTGTTTTAGGTCGTGGGGAAGTTTGAGTTTATGTCGTGGTGCAGGAGTTGTGATCGTAGCGTTTTTGATGGCGTTGTTCAAGTCAGTTGTCAGTGCTTCGACCGCGTTGTCGAGGTTGGACTGGGATTTGATCGGGCTGCATTTGAAAGGAGAGATCTCGAGATTGTATTGAAGAAGCAGCCAATCGATTCGGTCTACGGTTAGAGGTGTGTTGGGGGGTAAACCGGGAACTTCGAGAAGAACAGGATTGTGGTCTGAAGAAAGAAGTTCTAGAGTCCAGGGGCCTTTCGGTAAGGTGACGTTTTTTGTGATGAAAACGTCGAGAATGTCCGGATCGTGGGTGACGCTACCGGGAAAGTGCGTGGGAGCCGGGGGGGCTTCGATATCGAGATTGTACCGGAGGAGGGTCTTTAAAAGAGACACTCCTGCTGGGTTGTTGTGCTTACAACCCCATGAGGTGTGTTTGGCGTTTAGATCGCCGGCTACGATGGTGGGGACGTTGGAGGCGAAAAGAGGAATGATGCAAGAAAATTTTCTGTTTCTGGTTGGGGGGGAGTAGAAAGAAATTATTCGAATAGGTGAGGGGGTGGTGTAGATCTCGACACCTACGGCTTCACAGCCGATGTTGTCCGTGGAGACGGCGCGATGGCGCAGACCCCTACGAACAAAAACAGCCACTCCGCCGCCGATGGAGTCGGGACGGTCTCGTCGGTAAGTTACATAGTTCTGTAGGTAAATACGTTTGTTGGAGTTTAGTCGAGTTTCGGTAATACATGCTACGTCAATTTTCTTGTCGTCTAGTAAATGTTGAAGTTCGGTCAGTTTGTTCAGAACGCCGTTCGCGTTCCAGTTTAAAATTAAGAGGTTATTGGTGGGATTGTTATACATTGCGGTGTTGGATTATGACCGCCGTGAGGGTCTGCGCGAATTTCGAGACTGCGGCTAGGATGGCGGCCTGAAGGGTGTTGTCCGGGGGATTAGCAATGAGGGAGGGTGTGATTTGTGGACAGGGGGGTGGTGGTACAGTGGTGGTTCTGGGGGTGGTGGTACAGTGGTGGTTCTGGGGGTGGTTGCTCTTGCGTAAGAGACGTTTGGGCGGGTAGTACTCTTTTGAGTATTTTTGGGAGGTTGAGGTCTGGGAGCCGGAACCGTTTTGGTTTGTGCTGTTGGAGCAGCTTTATCTTGGGTTGTCGGGGCAGGTTTCTTTTTAGGTGCTTTAGTGCACCCTCGGTAGGTGGCGCGATGTTGCCCTTTACAATTGGCGCAGAAAGGGAGGCAGTCTTTTTTGTCCTTGGTCGGACAGGCAGCGGTGGCGTGATTTTTGCCGCAGAAGGCGCAAGTGAAGGTGGCACGGCAGTAGTTCGCCGTGTGGAAAAATTTGAGGCAGCGACGACATTGCGGAATTTCAGTCGACTTCCGCTTGGCCTCGACTTTGACGCTCAAGCCGCCGATTGAACAGATATCGAATATCGATCGAGCTTCCGGAGAGGAAGCGTCTAGGTGGACGGTGATGAGAGGCCAAACTCTGTCTCCCTTGGACATGCGGTGAACTCGGCGAACTGCAGGGACCTTCGTACGCAGCTCCTCGAGGATTTCCTTTTCGGTGATGTCCTCGTTGACACCACAAAAAACGACCACCAGTTCGCGGTCTTGGGAGAGTTGGTGAGTTGAGTATTGCAACTCCTTCGCGTCAAGGTGCTTGGTAATACGCTGGAAGCTTTCTACCGATTGGGGGTAGACCCTTACACCGTTGGAGGTGTTTACGGCACGGCGGATTGGAATGTCGTGGGAGGCGAGAGCCTTGCGGATTTTGGGCCAGTTGGTGGCTTTGCCTAATAAGATAGGTGGGGGGGATTTCTCCTTTTTAGTGGAGGCCATCGAGTCATCGCTGTCAGATTCAGCGGAGGAGTCGCTGAATATATTCGGAGACTGCGATCGGATTTCCCTTGAAAATTGTGTGGGAGATGCGGATGGTTCATCATCTTCCATCCGGCTGTCGATATCAGAAGGTGCGGTGGTGGTGGTGGAAGAGGTTTTGCGCCTCTTTTTATTACGGCGACCGGACGATTTCGCGGAGTTAACAGGTGGGGCGGTGTTATTGTCGAGGACCTGGGCTGAGCTAGCCACCTTGGTTTCTAAGAGCTCTACCTTGGCTCTTAGCTGAAATATGATTTCCCACAACTGTTCATGGGAAAAATCGGGACGTGGGGGCACTCCCTGGGGATCCATTTCGTTAATTTGGTATTAAACCAAGGAAGAAGAAAAAAAAAAACACAGTTCAATACACGTAGAAACATTTGTAATGCGGTGAGTTTGCGAACACACACACGGCGGACAGATGAACGAACGAACGAACAGACGAACGAACTAACGAACGAACGAGCTAACAAGTTTGCTGCCGGCGCAGAAGACACGTATAACGACGAACGCACGCGCGCCCGCGAGGGCGGTACGACGCGGTGTCTAACGGCGGGCGTAACGCAGAGCTACAGTGGTAGTTTGTAAATCACGGCGGACAACGTATCCGAAAGAGAAAACGACTCAGCCGCGTGGCCCTGGTGTTGGGCGCACTTGCCTCGTAGTCGTGTGCAAGATTAATTTGTTGTGATGGTGAAAAAACAGTTAAGCGCTTGAGAAACAAGAAGTTGTAAACAACTGGTGCTTCGGAGGCGTATGCGTAGTCGCAGAGGTAAGGGGTGATCAAATCACGAAATCTAACGGACTAGGTGCCGGTATTTAAGCAGGTTCGTTAAAGTGATTTCGACGCTCATTGGTCGACGCTCATTAGTCGACGATCAATAACGAGTAAACATGAGTTTACTAGTCGGTATGGACACCGGAATAAATAACCGACTGACGTGATATAATACGGGCTCTTTAAACGCACAGTCTATGTAACAATTAACACGCGATATTGACGACCAATGAAAACACGGACGACGACCCACACACTGCAACGATCCACGTTGTCACCGACCGCGTGCTGAATTCGACGGGCAGGCCACAAAACGGCAGGTCCGTAATCTGTCACGTAACCAGACACGCTACAAGGGTATGCGTCTCTTAAAAAGTTTTGGTTTTATTGTATTTGGAATTTGAATACACGTTTTATGTCGATTACTTTGCACGATTTTGTTAAGGAGGTGATTTAATTTATCGTTGTTCAACTCTTGTTGAAGATTTACTACACGCATCAGCATAAGCCCATACGATTGTCACATCCCTTTCAGATCTAACCCACACATATGTGTAGATATGTAATCGACAACCAAGTACCTGCAGTTTTATAACTAATAATTTAATTGTAGTACATACCTACAAAATTGTGTGTTATTTGATTTTGTCCTAAAGACCTTGTAACGTAACACTTCTTTTTAGACAGTGTCCGTACTGTTACGCTCCTCACGATCGCCAACCATAGGCCGAGACCGATAAACGGTCAGAGTCATATGGATTCTTTTTTATGGTTAAATAATAAAAATCGACGAAAAAGGAGAAAATAAACAAATAAAATAAATTAAGCTACCAGATTCAAATGTATTATAATAGAAAATATAATTAAATAAGCTTATGGTTTTATACAAAAAGGAACAAAGTTAATGGGATATTACATACAAGCATACACACATTATTTTGGTTTTTAGATATCTATTTATTAAGCCCGTTTGAGTGTTGTTGCTGCTGTCATTTATGTTCTTGGTGCTGCCGACATCTCATCCCCGTCCACTGACGGTTTTGAGACGCGATCGGTTTTACAACTTAGGCCATCATATTTAAATATTTTGTACAATAAAAAATAAATGCATAAATATTGAAGACCGTCGTCTTCGAATGCACTCGACACAATAAAAAACACAGTGGCCAGAATATTGTAATTAAGGGCCGAAGTAAGCGATTATCATTTCGCTCATTAAATTTTATCTATATGCCAACGCACTGGGTTACCTGACAAAATATGTATTTTTAAATTTTGGCATGCTACAAGTTAAGAATAAGAAAATCGATATTTCATGCAAAATCTTACATTTCATTCAAAAATTACACTTTATAAACGTCAAAAAATTTCATGCGTGTTACGAGTAGGCGCGGATGAAATAAAACTTTTTTCAGAATCATTCAACCAATAGAACATTAAATTTGTATTAGAATAAAATAAAAAAATACACCTAAAACTGTTATTTTCAATTGAAATTAATTATATTAATTATTATTATTATTATGTATTTTTTGATTCTATGGTCAAGACTGATATAATTGGTTTATGATAACTGAAATAACTAATGTACGTTTTTTATTGGACGTTATGAATATATCGTAGGAAAAATTCTATAGAAAAATCTACTATGGTTCCTGAACGAGTAGTTGTAAGAGTTTTTGGATCTTTATTCATTGATAAATTGAGATTTTCACCCAAAAATTGTTTTAATGGTTTTGATCTATCTAATTCAAAATTAACATTTAAAGTTTCTATTCAGAATCATATGTAGTTTATTTTCTCCACTGCCGAGAACACGCGGATGAAATGAAACTTCATTCAGAGTTATACAAACAATAGAATATTAGGTGTGTTTTGGAATAAAATAAACAAAAATTTATATGGAAGTCACTAAATATTTTTTATTTCACCAGCTAAATAAATATAGGAATTGTATGAAAATTAGTCAACAAAATTATGATACTTGAATATGTAAGCAGATAGGTTTTTTTACATTCACGTTAATTTTTTACAGAAAACAAAATAACTGTGATTTCACAAACTTGTATGTATGTAAAAAATATCTTTTTTTCTACGTCGCCTCTATCCCAGTTATTTGGGTTCGGCCATCTGTGTCCTAAACCTCCACTTGTCACAATCGCCCACATCATCTACCCACACACCAGTAGTTTTCATATCACATCCTACCAACATCTTCTTCCTTCAACGTTCATTTCCCTAATCGTTCTTACAGCATCCAAATTTTCTCTTCAGAAGTCTATTCTCCCTCTTGTCTTATCCATGATCAAACGCTATTCCTATGCTTTCTTTTACATATTCATTGCTTATCCTATATTCACTTACTCACTCCACACATCTAAGCATTCTCGAGTCTGCTACTCTCATTGTCTGCTCTAATTTCTTATCAACTCCCCGACACTCTGAACCATACGATAAATGTGTAATGAATATAATATAACATACCATTATTACGGGCGTGTACTATTAATCGCGCGGCTCAAACACAAAAACGACAATAAAAGGATTCCGTACGAAATAACCGTTCGCCGGAATGTTTGTTGCCAATTGCCTGTTAGGCTATCACCACCACAAACCGGAAGGTCGGGTCCTGGCAGGACTGGGCCGTAAGACACCCTACCCAACTGTACGGAAATAGGAAGGCGAAGTGCGGATCGAAGAGTTGGGAGGGGCAGTGGATGAAATAATAACGAAGAAAAATATGAGAAACACTATTATCATCCCGTACGCAAGAATCGCCTTATCCAGAAAACAGTTGAACTGTCGTCCGCGGCATACGAGCAAACGTCCCGCGGCGGTACAACGGCGTTCGTTGCACATGTTCGTTACGTTTCCGCGAAATCGGTCGTAGGAAAAGATTTTCGTACGTGCGCAACGTGGAAAAAAATACGAAAACCGCGCTAGTCGTCGCCGGTGACGGTGAGAGAGAGACCACTCGACGGTTTTATATATTTCGTTTCGACGTTACCGTACGATCGTTGTTCGGATGCGACGAAAACCATTACTGTCAGCCACTAGACACCGCGTTTGCGTAAGCCATCCGTAAATTGCATGAGTAGTTTTTACTAATGTAATGTAAAAACAAATTTATTGTTTTGAAAAATATATATATATATTTTACAATTGTGAAAAATTCTTCGTAATCAGACACGTGTTGCGCGTCGCCCGCCACCAATCTGCTGCGTGACCCACTATCACAGGTGTCAGTCTCTCCCTGCGGACCATCGTGAAAAAGAGGTCTTCCCCTCACGGCGTCCTCGCGAAGGCGCGTATAATGGCACGACAGAAATGTCAGCGCAACATTTCCTATTGTCCATCTTTCTAGGTTCGGAGTCTCTTTGTCCAAACTATATAAAATACTTATATTAATTAATATTTTTAACCGAATAAATACCATTATTCTATAGTTATAATGAATACACTTTTTAACAATAATATAATACGAATAAAAATATAAGGTGACTTTATCATTTGATCCGATTAATATTAAAATATACCGAATCGTGGATCCTAAGAATCATATATAAATACAGTAACACAACACTTAGGTTTTACCTTTATTCCATCTCTTCAAAATGTGAGAAATACGCCGGGCAATACATTGTACAAATCGTCCGGGACTGAAGTGGATCGCTCTGAACTGGACTGACTGCCTTGACTATTCTTATGTTATCTTATCTAATCGTTCAATATGACGGTTTTATTTACTTAATTCACATCCAAAACCGTACATTTTACCGTGTTTGATCTATATTGTATTACTATCTCATTTTTTTTGATATACAATTTAGAATATTACGCAGTGCACAGAACGGGATATAAAAGATGTATGCAAAAACTTTCAACAACCCAAAACAAATATTAAAATGTTCAAATTGGTATTCTGTACGTTTAGGAGTTTCGATTTTACATTTATATACAATAGGAGTACAATAGGATAATAATAATTTATACTACAATAGGAGTAAAACACATCGATTAAATTATCAACAATAAATAATACATGACGTACCGAAGTGTTGGTATGAGACGGCTTACCTAAAATAAACGCTATTAAATATTAAATATCACCTAATCCTTTCACTGTGGTGACCGCGGTCATCCCGTGTCGTTGTCGCGCTGGAAAGAACGATTAGAAATTAACGATCGTATCGCGCGAAATCGGTAACATAACGAAAGACTTACGGCCCGTCAAATACGTTTAAATACTTACGATTTACTGGAAACGATCATTGTCGGGAACGACGTTATTATTTTCAAACTCTAGTTCGTCATGCAGCGCGTCGTTAATCATCCGGCTCCAGTACGACAGATCGGACAGTTTTCGTCGGTTGAACGGGGCCGACGACTGTTGTTTGCGCCTTGCCGCAGCTGTTCTCGTCGCTGTACCGGCCGCTGTTCCAGGCGCTGTTCCGACCGCGCCGCCGTTCCTTCCGTCGCACTGTCGTCCGTCCGTGTCGCGCGCAGCACTGTTCTGCTGTCGGGCCGCGGTTGCCCGTCTGTTCCATCTCTCCACCAGTCGTTCCACTCGCGTCTGCCTGTCGCGCGTTTCCTGAGTATTGTCGTCACGCTGCGGACCGGCTACGGAATCTCGTGGCCGACAATCACGTGTCGTCGTCGTCGCCGTCGTCGATGTCGCCGTCGTCAACGTCGCCGCCGTACTGTCATGTGTGCGGTCGTTTTCGCGAATCTTAGGTGCCGTACCGTCCACCGGATCCCGAATTTGTCCGTCTTCCCGCGGCGTCTGCCTTATCAATATTCTCGGGAGATTATCACTCCGTGGTTTGGTAATGAAATCTCTCCGGTCGTCGACAAGACGTGATATCTCCGTTGCACCGTTGCTGCCTGTGTCTACTGGATATGATTTTCGTCGTGATATTTTTTACACCGCGTACGGTGGGAAGGAAAGGGTGGGGGAGAAAAAAAAGCGATAACTACCGTTATTATCGGACGGCACAACATTGTGTGGAGCAGCGACGTTTAGCGGCCGACTAGTCAACGCAGACATCCACGGCGGACTCTTCGTAACGACCGGATCCTTCGGTTCAATTTGTTGCGAACAATATCTGAGCGGCAGTGGTCTCGCTTCACCGAACAAATTAACCACGTCCTCATTCGTTTCTTCTATGCATTTCGGGCCGTCCGGACGTTTCAAGTCAGTGTTCAAGTCCCTCGCCGTGAATAAATTGGTTATCTTAATTTTTGTCTTGTTCGATAACGACAACACCAACGGATCTTGCATCGTGACCAGCAACCTTAGATTTCGTACCATGCATTTGTACGCATTTAACGCCATCAAATTCGTCATCTGGAAACGATAAATAAATAAAGAACGTACGTTTTTGAATTTATGAGAAATAATAAATTTTATAATATATTTTGAAAAACTCGAAATCGAAAACGGACATTAACCAGTAATTAAAAATTTAATTTTTAATACACTTAAATAGTTAAATATTTTACTATAATTATTGTCAATAATAAAATAAGTCTAGCCAACATTTTGCTTGAAATAGATTTCAAAACGTTACTTTTTTCAGGGATGGTTCTACGATCGATAACATCGTGCACAGACATTCTAACGATGCATCGTTGCAAATCGCATAGAACCTTTCCAAATAACTAAACATAATTTCGGCCGAGTAATATTGCGTCAAATGCAAGTTTCCGATGAACCTACAGGAAATTGATATTTAATATAAATATGTACCATATGAAAAAAATCATCAGATATTTTTACCTGCACAAGCCAATGATGTGCGTGCGATATCCCATTTCCATTTCCTGCAGTTCAAGCGTATATTCGTAACGCGTGTCCTAAAATATTCATTAAAAAAAAAAAATAAAAAATAATACCATGATATAATATTATTTTCAATGTAACACTATTAATAAAATATGTTTGTAAATATTATATTATAAATGTAAAAGGCTGGTAAATATTAAATAATACGATACTGATTTCCAGTAACGTTACATTTTGGTGAAATATTGTATTAACTTCTCGCAAGTGTTAATAACGAATACGTTTTGTTTGGATCGACAATATTAAACGTACAATTAATTTAAATACGCTTGAATTTCTGGGAATTAATATTAAATTTTCGTCTTTCAAACAACAACGTATTCTCAGTTTTCGAGAAAAGTGACAGTCGCAAAATTACACTTTCGCCCTCTCCCCCTCACTCAAAAGTTTCGAGTATTTTATACGCGCGTTGGGCGTTTAGGGGCAAACGAAAATTGTTGACTCACATGGTCTGGACACGCATCGATTTCCGTTTTGTAACCCGTCAATTTTCCATATTCCATGAAATCAATGTCTAATCCTCGGCATAACTTTTCCATCAGTTTTGCATCTAACATCGTACTGAACATTCCGTGTCCGTCTTGTATGGCCAGCATATACATCGCTTGGCATAGTCTCGCATATAAGTTGGTATAAGATCGGTTCGTCTACCGCCTAAAATATATACATCAACGTAGTCCGACATTATTAAATTATAATGTTTGTCGAACGTGCGATTCTAATGTCGCGCTGCAAACCTTCTTAATCAGCAGATCCAAAATCATTTCGAAACACGGGTTTTGCGTCAATAAAGATTTGACGAACACCGCCGACAATTCGGCCGTGAAATGTAAGAACGTGTCTGGCGTGATCTTATTGAGAATTCCCGTTGCGTTTCTCACGAGTTTCTGAAAAAGCGCGTTTTTCACAATATATTTTCACCGATCAATGTAAAACGACGTATTATTATAATTATTATTATATGTGTTATTTTACGTTGATTCTCGTTAGTATAGCGAATGTACTCATTCCGTATTCGGAATGGTTGTCGTTCTGCGCCATGTAATTCTGTCCAAACGTACGGGTTCGCCTCCAAGGTGGCAAAGGGCATATTTTGAATTTTAGCAACTCGTCAGCTTTTTTAATGGCCGGTACGGTCTGCCGGATTAAATTACGTACGTGTTCGGGCTATGAAAAAAAAAACGATTTGACACATTCAAAAAGAAATTACGACTTGTCGATCTAAAATAAAAATTCGATTCGTTTATACCATAAGGTCTCCTTGCCGTAGTGTAATATATTTTGTGTGACAGTAGACCGATTGTCTTTCCATACGAGTACATTTCAACGTCATCGCCTTCAAAAGCGTTTATTAATCGTTTAGTCAAGTATGTTTGTAAGAAATGCGCGTTATTATATAGTGATGAATTCCAAATGTATACCTTAAAATATTTGTACTCCTTTGGCGTTGCCGGTTGCTCGTTTGCGTGTTGAACACGATCGTTTTCTATCGGTTTATGGACAGTTAACCGTTTTTCGCACGTCGTGGCGTCTTGGAGTGTTGAAACGGTTTCGTCCGAACGTACATTCTATGAAATATCGTATGATTTATTAACGAACAATGACAACTAAAAATAATTCAATTCAAGTGCATAGATAAATAAAAAATAAAAAATTATAAGTACATTTCAAAAAACGATGAATTTACAAATCTAGTAATTGCGAGGCTTTAGACGTACCTCTCCTGAATCATCGTTAGAGATTAACCTAACCGAAGCGATCACTTTATTGTGCTCGATGAGATCTAAGTCGTCTTCATGTATATTATCTTTAACTGTATTGTCCATAGTCGTCACAAGCGATTTCCCGTGGTCTATCTCGGAAACGTCTATGTCCTCGTTTCCAATACACTTTACTTCGTCGGATATTTCCACATCTTCTACTATTTTCTGGTCCGTCTCTGTAACTTCTGAAATATTTCCGTTTCTAATAACCTGTACATCATCTTGTAGTTTTTCTTGTATTCCGATGTTCAGGCCAATCTCTTTACAACATCGTTCTTCGTCTACGTCCTTTCCATTCAAATGTATGTAATATTTCTTAACATTATCATATTTGTTCTGTAAAATACAATTTTATATTGAACAAATATCGCACAACATTTATACATATATACATATTTTATGTGTTTGTGTTTTACTCACCGTAAAATTAAACCCACACCATTTGTGAAGCGCGAGTATCATTTTCACACAACATAGATTTTTACATATCTAAAATATATATAAATATAAATATATTTTTTTCACATTATAAACATTAGAACTTGTTATACATTGATAAATAAATAATTATGTACGTACCGACTCGTCAACATTAGTCGCCGACGCGCTACAGTAACTAACTGCATACTGCACTTGTAGAAGTGAATTGGAGCGTCGCACTTTATACTGCAGAGTTTCGTCCGTAAGAGCAGCGATCTCGCGCAGATGATCTTCCGACGAAATATTCTGATGGGGCGTAATTAAAAAGTGCTTCAACACTTTTAATTTGAACCGATTGGACTCCGGTAACTGAAACGATGCGCGGCAATTAACGAACGTTAAAAAACGCGTATATTTTGACGTAAATTTTCCTGCACTGTATTATACTCACCCGTAAGCACATGGATCCGACCGCTGGCCCCTCGAAATTCGAATTGACGTCGGTTTCGATTAATATGAAACCGCATATTTGTTTCAAAGTATTTAGCATTTCCACGGCGGCTTGCCATTTCGCCTCCTAAATGGTCCGGACGAGAACGCGTCGGGGAAGATTATTTACAATATCGATTATATATTTAACAGCGTACGAAACGCGAATATGATACGTACTTTGATGTTGAGACCCATGCCCGTGGAACAGTATTTGCTATACGTACATTTTACAATGTACGTATTGGTACTTGAAACGTTTTCATACGTGACCAAACTTCCTAAGATCGCGGTGACTTTTTGAAGTGTGGTCATCGCCGAATCGGTCCGTCCGCCGTCTTCCAAGATGAACCGTCGCGTCAACTTTAAATAACTTATGTGTTTTCGCGAGAACTAAAAAATAAACGGATCGATTATACTCAGATTCCGTTCACGAATAATTATCCGGTTTTCCTGTTTGTATTTCTATGTACGACTTACACGATCCGAATTCAACACGACATCAACGTCGCGTAGAAAGTCATCGGTGTTTTCTTTGTCCACCGGTACCGCGCCCCGGCACAACTGGACGAAGCCCAACTGTTGACGCAACAAACCGTTTATCTTGGTCAACGCGTTCGCGTGTGCGATCTGTACCCGGGAATAATATATATATATCGCGTCAACTCGATCCGTAATTATATGTCTTATTATCGTATATATGTATGGCATTACGTCTGAAGTCGGTCCTACGCCGTTCACAACGTAATTCCCGAACTCCATTTTCAACACCACGCAGCCGAAACACATCGCGCCGTCGTCGATTGAATCGGACGAGTTCATCTCCGTTCCCAGACACCGGGCTTGATCGATGAAGCGCTGGTAATCCGAACGTTTTGTTATGGATTCGATTTCCGCGGAGGAGGCTGCCATCACTTTATTTGTTTTGCAATTGAATTCCTGTAAAATAATTGAAACCGTTATGATACGTTCACATACTTTGAACTGTAAAATCGTGTACTTACCATAGTTAATAATTGAATGAATTGTTATTAATTATAATCGAATTGATTTGAAATACTCGAAAATATAATACAATAATAAGAACTTTAATTATTATTGTAGCAAACAAGAGTGATCGGTCAAAATTATAGTCAACTAAATCGCAAATGAATAATATTGAATACGAGTCTCGTCGTTATTATAATAGTGGTTGCCACAGCAATCACCAGATGGAACCATATATACATATATATATATATTTTTTTTTTTTTTTTTGTTAACGTACGAATAAAATATATTGGTAGTATAGTTTGTAACATAACACTTTTTTTTGGACAGTGTCCGTACGTTCAATTGATGTGCGGTTATTTTTATTAACAACGACATTTGCGAGATATATTAAATACAATTTCTATAACTGTACAGTTTAGTCTTATGATCTATGTAATTATTGTAATTCAATCATTGTCAAATATAACATATATATTTAAAAACCATTCTACGTTCATGCGTTGTAGTGAAACCCAGCTATGACAAATTCACGTCACACATAAAGGACTTGACCACAGTTCGACTGTTAGTCAATATAGCTACGTATTCCTCAAATACAGTTAATTATCATTTCCTTTTAAATGTTAAAAATACAGTAATTAATTTTTTACATTCAAATATGTTTCCAAGTGTTTTGGTAATTAATTGCAAATCTCTTCAATTACGTCATACAAACACAAACGATCGTAAAACATTTTTTAACCCACCCCTCATAGCACAGGGAGTCCCAGGAATAAACCAGGAGTGTCCCAACAGTCTCCTATATAGGAGTCCTAACTTAGTAGTACTAAAAAGTTTATTCAGGACTTTTATTGGGAACTTTTGAGAATAATTCTATATTAGGAGTCCTATAGAGCAATGTTAGGCTTCCTAACTATCCGATTTTAGTTCTGTAATTTTACAGATCGATTAAAAAATTGATAAGGAATAACGTCATTATCAATATGTAATTGATGTTACATTATGTTTCTTGCAATTTTGAAAAGTTTTTTGTGCTTTCGGCTTTCCATTTCATTGGATATTTCAATTACGATTTTTGACGTTGAACTGTAATTATTGTAATTTTCAAATTACATAGACAATAAACATTAAAATAATTTTGCCTACTGGTATTCCAGAGTTACTCCTAATGAGGGAATTAAAACGCACACATAAGGAGCTTACGAGGAAACTCCCAGGACTCTTCCGGTTAGCGACTACTTTAAAACGTCTTGGGGATTTCCCACAGAAATCTCTGTGCTTTGAGGGACTACACAACTATATGTATAACGTCACTCGAAAATATCGATATTCCGGGAACAATTATCTGATTTCCATAAACATAAAACCGCTTAATACAGGACATCAAAAGGATAATTTATATTCGGGAAACGAAAAAAAAACAACACGAATTACTGCTTCAAAGGAGCACAAACTATGGGGTGAAACGCGGGCACGACGGTCTTAAATGTAGACAGTATTATTATAGATCTAATTATTATTATTATTTTATTTACTATTATTGTTATGTACCGTATGAGGAAGCGACGTTTGAGTTGTTATCTTATCGCACCATTATTTAATTAGGATCGTGCAATTTTTATCCGGTAGCGAAACGCTAAACCGAGCGAATCGCCCTACGTGAAGTTTCAAACAATAAAAACACTCGTTTTAAGCATACTACAGAACTACGAGGTCACTAAAAAAATCACCATTCCGCGAATAATTAATCGGTTTACAACAACATGGAATCGCCTAAAACTAGACTTCAAAAGACTAATTTTTATTCAAGAAACGAATACAAACGAAGGAAATGAATCACTGTTTCAAATGAACATAAAACTATGGAGCGAAGCACGGGTACGTCGTTCGTAAATGTAGGTATTATTATTATTATTATTATTATTATTATTATGTATCGGATTCGTGTATCTTATCGTACCATTATTGAATTAGTATCGCGCAATTTGTACCTGGTCTCGTATGTCTCGCATTGAATGGAGAGAATAACATTTTCACTGAAACAACTAGCACGATGAAAACGTCTTAAATCCATTGTAAAACGTTCAAACGTGTACATAGAAGTTTGGGCATATTTTAAACAGTTTAAATTTTTTTATATCGTAATAAATCATATATTATGAGGAAACAACACAAATTCGGTATCATCGTAATTCTCGTTCGTTAATATTTATGAGACTTACCGGGTTTGTTGTCGTTTCTTTTCTCCGACACAATACGCATTTGTAAAAGCTAATAATTTGGTATTACAGTAGTCAACCAAATTACAAATTACTACACGAAGCGTGTAAAATGTCAACCCGAAAGGTTTCATATTTAACAACAGACAGACGCGACAATATGGTCCGTATTATTTTGCCGTCGATTACACGTCCTCGGGTGTACACTCGTATCTGAACTGATCTAAAGGATCGACGTTTCAATAAAAAATTGAAAATTATAAATCATAATTTTGTATACGACATAATGTTGAATATGACGCCGAGGTCTCATTATTTTTAAATTGGTTGATCCGCTTACCACAAATTGCTGTATTAATCGATATAGATATATGGTTACAATTTTGTTTATCTTTCTGCACTTCTCACCACATTTATATGAATGTAAAAAGTATTTATTTAGAAAAATAAATATTTATTGCGGAATAAAATTAAAAAAAAAAAAAAAAAATATAATAACTGATGCGGTTATTATTCTACAAACAAAATGATTTAAAAAGAAACTGGATGTGTATTCATATTGCAGTAGATAACAGATATTATTTACTATCCTAGTATAAATTACTGAAAATACTACCCGATTGGTTTGCATACAAGGACTTTTACCGTTTTGCAGGCAAACTGACATTCGATCAAGCCAAAGTCCAAGTAATTCAATTGCTCAAAGTATATCTGTGCGGTTCATCGACAATGTGCCGTTTGCAAACAAATATAACTTTCACTGCATTGAACAATAGGGCTGAACACAATTATGTGTCGTTTGAAATATATGTATTAACAACGGAAAATAATAATATACTCATCGTATAGCTGTACACAATGATTCTAATGTCCTTACCGAATAATTTGTTACAATGTACACTGGTGGTTACTCTCGACGATAAATTTACAATGGAAAAAAAAACAATTTGCAGCACTATTCATTTTATACCCAATTAATATTCGATACGAATATCAAAACAAGATGGGTTGAAAGTATTTATTGCCGAAAAAAAAAAACAAAAAAACAAAAAAAAACAAAAAAAAATTCACACACTCTAGGAGAAATTGATGAGAAAAAATCTGAAGCAAAAATTTAAACACTGTACCTTACACAATACTTGGGATTCAATGCTACCGAGGTATCAAAACCTAAGTATTTCCATTGACTAGATGACGTATTAATATTACGTTTTGTGATAAGACTACGCATTTATTAATCTTTTAAATATGGATTGCCCACGTTCAACATTTTGTCCCTGAGAACTTGATGGTCCATCTTCTGATTGCTGAACATGTGCTGCACGTTTTGCTCCTTGAAGTTGTGGAACTGTTGCTGGTTAGGTTGCACGTAGTTCATATCTTGAGGCATCTGTGCGTAGAACAGGTTGGTGGGGAACAGTGGAGGCGTTGGGTCCATGTTGAAATTATATGAATTTGGCAGTGTGTTGGGCATGAACACGTTGGGCTGCACTGGTTTGGACTGTTTCATTGGTTCTCGGACAGTATTAAACGAGTCGTTTAGTCGCGTTTGTTTGTCTTGCACCAGATTATACATGGGGAAATTCATCTTGTCCTGACCTAGTGACAGGTTGGCCAGCCTCTCAATGTTAGTCTGGTGCTGATAGGGGTACAGACCGTTGGGCGGCGGCACTAATGGATTTGGATAGATGAGATTATTGAATTGTGGATTAAGGTCTAAATTTAATGCTGGAAATGCACCGTTGCCAGTTAAATTGAAATTATTTGAATTGGTGGGCATAAAGGACGTTTGCTGCTGCTGCTGCTGCTGATGTTGGTGCTGGTGTTGGTGTTGGTGGTGCTGCTGCTGCTGCTGTTGCTGCTGTTGCGATTGCAGTAACTGGGTAGGCAATATATAGTCTGATTGCTGCTGCAGCACCGGCTGGAACTGCTGATAGACCTTTTGGTTAGTCTTTTGGTTCCAGTTCAGATTCTGGTGTATCTGATTTAATGTAGGCGGCTGTTGAAGTAAATCGGGTTCAACACTGCTACTAGTAGCGCCAACTGGCAAATCAGAAAGTAGTTGCTTATTGTTAAGACCCAACCTGTCACATATTTGGGTCATGTTAGCCAAAAACTGTAAGTTAGAAAGGAAATCTGGCGAGTTGTTCGTTTCTAACACCGAACTAGAGGTTTTTGGAAGGACAGATTCCATATTGGAATACAGGCTTTCCGTGTTGTTCTGAGATATTTGGGGCTCCGTGTGTGGGGGCACAGTGTACGGCGAACTCTGACTGAGGGCTTCCAATAAATATCTATTGAAATCTGGTGCCGGCAGTGGTTTCTTCTCGACAAACTTTGGACTTTCGATAGGTTTGGGAGGTTCTTTGATTTGATTAGTCATTGTTCCCCACGAATCGGCAGAGAAACCATACACGTTAGTCTTAATATCCGTCCGCTCGGACTGAATGAGTTTCTCATCGATACCGTCGTCTTTATTTTCTACAGGATCATTCCAAACAACCGAATTACTTTTGGGGCGATCGCTGCTCCAGATATCTACAGATTCGGTTTTGACTGGTTCCGATGACCAATTGGATGATTCCCATTTATTTTTGGTCACGTTGACGCCCACATCACCATTCCACATGTTGGATGGCTTTTTATCGTCTTTTTTTTCCTCTGGTTTGTTCCATCCAGACGTGAGGACGCTCCAATCGTGTGCCTGGGGCTGAGGCCTTTGATCATCAATGTCATTTGACCTCACATTTCTCTCTGGTTGGTAGTTGTCTTTGATGAACGTTTCCTTCCAGTCTCCCCTCTGCCTAAGTTTTTTTTCTGGCTTTAGAGGACTGTCAGATGGTGACGGTTTATTTTCCTTGGGTTTGTCCTTTTGTATGTGTTTTGTCTTACTTTTCAGGTCTTTTCGCTCTTTGGACCTATTATTTTTGGAATCGTCTTCCCACAAAGTTACCACTTTAGGTATCTTATTAGTCTTACTGTGATCAGGTACAAAATTAAAGTCTTCCGATTCTTTAGCAAAGGAACTGTTATTCCAACAATTTATCGACCTAGACTCTTTAGATCCTCTGGAATTCTTTTTGTTTTGGGAAATGTGCTTTTTCTGGAACATCAAATCGTCTGCACCAATAGCATTTTCTTGGTCGTTTTTCCTAAAATTATTAATATACATTTTCTTAGTAAAATATAATTTCTTTAGTTTTGTTTATAACACTGAAAATTACCAGACGGAATCTTTGGTTCGTGAATGTTCTTCAGCACTTTTAATACTCTCTGCGATTGCCATTTTTAACATTTTATCTTCTTCATTATCATCCTTGGTTTTAGTAAACAATTCTGATCCTTTTTTGCGTGCCCAAGCATTTGTTGTAACGGCTATAAAATAATACATTTTTTTATTTATGCTTTAATAGACAAATTTAAATGTAATTTTTATGTACTCACGGAACGTTGCAGCAGCTTTAATTGGCTCTGAATTAACAGCAATATTACCAGCGGCATAAGTACACACAAATTCCTCAATATTGATCATTTTGCCTTCTTTTTTAGGCTTACGCTTAGGTTTAGGTTTCTGCATAGTACTAAAAAAAAAAAAAAAATGTTGTGAATGTATTTACATACATGTATACTATTTACACAATAAAAAAATAACTACATTATGTATAAGGACTTTGAATTTAAATACCTAATAATATTATTGATTGGATATATATATATATATATATATATATATTTATTTACAGTTTTAAACTATAACCTTTAACATATATTACAAAACATTTTTTGAAAAATGTGAAATTTTTTAAAGTAACAAATTTTTGTCATTTGTATCCAAAACTCAAAAAATAATAATGGTACTTAATGTTAATATAATTAGAAAATCTTCATCTATTTTTCATAGCACTTAAAAATAATTTAAAGGTATAAATTTTTTATCTAAATTCATTCATTTTTAACAATTTAACCTTGAACACTCATAATAAAAATTATTATGAAATTGTCAAATAGCCAAGAAGAATTGTACATTTTTCTGACATTTTACCAACTTTAAAAATATATAGTTTGTATATTACAATAAAGAAACTTATTATTTGAAAGTGATTTTTGTGTTTAAAGCCTGATAACAAAGATCATCAAATTTAAGAGTGATTTTTAAAATGATTTTTAAACAAATTCTAAGGACAAATCTAAATCAGAAAATTAGAGACGGCAATTCTATATTCTAATAATTCTGGATACATAACCAAGTTTCCCTTAATGAGAAAGTTTGATTTCATTATGTCACAAATTTTCGTTTTATAATTTAATAAGGTAGGTAGTTACTAAAAATAGTTTTTATTTCTCCTATCTCTAGAGCGTAATATGAATAACTTAAAATAGAACTATAAATACAATTTTATTTTTCTTAATACAAAACTAAACTTATTGAGTCAAGTATGTATTGTTATGGTGTAGAACACATATAACAGGAAAAAATATTATTATATCCTCCTAATAGAAATATAAGTACCTACCCAAAATACTCAACAGTATCATTTGCTTTTTTGTTACTAGTACCGCCAGAAGGTCTCCTATTCTGAGAACTTGAATTTTTATTATTTTTCCTGTGTATAAAAAAAATTATACATTCATATACATTAAAAAATACATTATAAATAAATATATTAATTTTTAGGGTAGTTTTACCCATCCGGAACATTGTTCTTCCATTCCATCATGGAATAATATTGAAGAATAAAGACTTCACACTGATTTATATAGAAATGTTTAAGACTCAAAAACTATGCTTGTTTATTTGCTTCCTGCAAAAAAAAAAAA
The DNA here is from genome assembly GCA_019022885.1 of Schlechtendalia chinensis. Lineage (NCBI taxonomy): Eukaryota > Metazoa > Arthropoda > Insecta > Hemiptera > Aphididae > Schlechtendalia > Schlechtendalia chinensis. The sequence goes on from CM032348.1 coordinate 72,111, forward strand.
AAATATATATATTAAATTACTAAACAAGAAATTTCACTAAAATTTTGAAATTAAACCACATATATTTAATATAAAATACACAAATTAATTATTACAATGAAAACATTTAGTGTTTTCCAAAAAGCTCATATGCAATAAAAAATTCCTATCTGGTAATTAAATTATGCACTGATAAAATAAATGTATTGTTGTATGTAAATTATTTTATTCAAATAATAACATAAAAATTTAATATCATAATAGATAGTCTATTCATAATCCATCATTAATTATTTTGTAGTTTTACGATATAGCACACACTTGCCACTTCTCATAGTACCATAATTAATAAGGTATTAAAAAAAAACATATTTGATAAAACAAAATAAAACCAAAGTAAAAATAATATAGGTACACACATTGAATACGAAGAAAATGAACAAATGTATTATTCAAAAAGAAGAATATAGGATGTCTAGGTAATGATGAAATTGAATATTGCCGAATACTTTAAGCACAGAACAAAATATTTCATTAACTCATTTTATGTTATTAGAAGAAAAAAATCAATAGCATTACAAGGACATCAGTAATATTAACCAAGGCATATTGGGGGATAATATACACATACATGTTATAGGTAGGAACATTGAACATTGATTATATTGAATTACATTTGTTTTAAAAATTATTTAAACAAGTTAAAAGAAAAATAGTAAAAACTAAAAATTGTTTTCAATGATATTCTTTAAAAAAACCAAATACATAATACCTTTATATAGGTGCATTGAAAAGAGTAAATATTAAATATTGGTTTAATAACAAATAAATAATAATAATAGGGTAATGTGTATTAAAAAGATCAGAATCTATTTTTAATAATGATTAATTGCACTGATTAAATATAAATAATTACTATCAACATACCTACATACAATTTGATAATATGATGCTGTAGCTATAATCAACAGTTGTATGAATATTCCTATTTTATACCTACGTATTTTTAATTAACATTAAGTAAATAACTTTAATTGTGTGTTTATATATGTATATGTTTTGTTATTAGAAATAAAAAATGTGAATTCCTCGAAAGCGTTTAGGTATAATAATTAAATATTTGCAAAACAAATATGTTTTTTTTTGTAAAATTGGTTTATTTCCGATGTGAAATACAAACAATATCAAGTACATACTAAACCTACAATATATATATAAATATATATATTTGTATATTTTTTTTTAAAATATATATATGGCGGTCAAAAAACAGCCATCGGTAGTAAAATTAAACTTACTTAAAGTTAGAACATCGCCAACTGGCAAGTACACATTTATTTAACAAATACATTTGAAGGGACAAATTAATTACATCAAAATGCAAATACGTTCCAAATTTGTCAAATATTTCTTTTGTAATGAAATAATGATTTTTAAAATACTAAACATGAACATTTGTTCGTACATATATACATATCAGCCTACGTAAAACAACATTATTAATGAATTACTCGATGAAAAAAAAGTCACCGACTCTTAGGTACTATTTTATAACGCGTCGTTGAATAACAAAAATAACAACCGACGGATTAGACGCAAATGTGTAGGAGCTCTCATATCTGGACACTGTCGAACATAACGGTCAGTCGTATCGAATGGCAGACCGTTCGGACGATTAACGGCTGTTCACAACATTCACGGGATTCGGTGACGGGCATCATAAACATAGCTTGCGGACGACCGTTCGAACGCAACACGACGGGGCGTACATAGTCTACATGGCGGGGAGGGGGTGCGAATTATTACAAGAATAATTCGTAGGACCAAACAAAAGATACCCTCGCGGTAGAAGAACGTAAAGTTCGGACAACTGTTCTAGGTACTCACTCGGGGGTCGTTTTTCCGGTGGAGTCTTGGCGAGATCCGAGTGGCGGCGGCCCGGGCAGCACGTCCTGAACGGTCGTACGCGGGTGGTGGGGTGTAAGTCGGTATGTACTCGTGCGAACGACGACGACGACGATGACGACGACGACGACGACGATAAGTATCTTTGTGTCGGCGGACGAACGGACGGACGGATGGACGGCGTAAGGGCAGGTGTACCTACCACACGATAACAATAACCGACGAAACAAAAGCGGTCGACGGATTGCGACGCGAGTAGTCGTCCGATACGTTCTCGGTAATAAATATTTTGTCTTGTTGTTGTTTATTTCCTCGCGTTATTTATGCGGACAGACGGATAATAATTTGTCCCCGTGACGATATAAATCGCATACATAATACGAATTATGTTTTTTCGTCTCGGTTTTTTTTACTTTTTATTATTATTATTATTATTATTATTATACGTACACCACTCGGCGGCGTGATGCGCGCTTCCCCCTTCGTCACCTCGCCCGCTCGGTCGGTCGGACAGTATCGGGAGGAATTCATTACGAATCAGCGGGCAGTGTTGCCAACACCAGCCGTGCCGCAGAACGCCAACGGTAAAATCCGCCCACCGTTCTGTAACACTTAGCAGCTGCATGTGCAACCGCCGCTACGCTATCTGGTGCGATTGACGTCGTTATCGGATGTGAAGTACTCATGGACACGACGGCGACGAAACCGTTTTCTCCATGACGCCGCGGGAACGTTCGTTCAAACATTCTCCGTTTCCTATTTTTTTTTTTACGTGTAATTTCGAATTCGTTTCGGTACCGTTGGAACTATGAATAAAAAATACGTATCAAACATTCGCCTGCGTTACACGTAAGCATTGGATTTGAAATCAATACGATTCAACGGGTTTAAATCAATTTGTCCGTGCAAGGTAATCACTACAAAAACGTTTCTGAAGTTCGCATTTTGCTCACGAACACGATCGTGTAAATAATCTCGAACGACTTATCGCGCAACGGTAGTTAACGCCGTTGATTCGTTAAACAGAAGAGGCCCATCGTGTTGTTCGGTGGACGGGCTCGTCGTTCGGCATAACACATGCCGTTAAATTGAAAATATTGTTTTTTCATGGTTTTCAACATTTTTCACGAATTCCCGTTGGAACCGGAGTCGGTTCATATTGTTTTGGGTGGACGCACAACGTTTTCAAATGTTTACCAGACATTACTAGAAATCCGTAACAATTCCCGTGTCAACAAGTCCAATCAATCGCGTTTTTCTAGCTCGTCAACCGTTGCGCATTCGAAGACGCATTCAGACTCGGTTACGTGCATTATTTCTACAATCGAACGAAAATCATAAACTAATAAAAATAGATACGACTTTAATGTCCACACGAATAGTGTCGGACAATTGTGATGGAATTCGACAAAGTGTGTTTTATATTAATTGTTCGGACCATTCGACGACGTTCACATTTACCGGAGGACCGTTGGATATCGTTTCTTCGACGATACGTTTATCAATTCGCAGCGATTACGCGCGAGAGTGGGGGGGGGGGTGCATCTTCTTATACATCTTCTTATATTGCTCATCGATCGTACAGATTTGACGATCCGGTGTTCAACGAATTCTTCTACTAGAGAAGGATCGAATTCCCGATTGTGAGTACTTATATATATATATATGTTATTCGATACTCGTAGACGTATTTTGGGAGACGCGGAACTCTTAGAAATATATTCAAAGTCCCCACCACCTCTCTCTGAAAATCTGAATTCCGATGTATTATATTGCCTTTACATGCGCCTGCACATAACTAACTAATAGTTATCAGCGTATCGATGTGCGTGTCGTTTTTCCTAAAGTATCACTCCGGCTTGAGTGAAAACGCGTGTTTTTCGAATCTACTTACCCTAGTCTAAGGTGTATATTTTATAGAAGTCCACGGTACACACTTTCGAACATATGCCGATCGTTCGACACATTAATTGTTCTATATTCATGTTAATCGACCGACTCGGATCTTTTTCAGTTCGATTTATTGAAAATTACAGACGTGTAAGTATTTCTAAAAACTTGTCTATAATGAAATGCAATAGGTTCCCTTTTTGCATGACATTTCACCGAATCGACCGTACAATTATGTAACAGTGTTGATTTTCAGTAATGGTAATTTTATAATTTGCAATTATAAAACTGAAATAAATATACAACGTTTATCAACCGTTTCGTTTAATGTATACAATTTTATTTTTATAAATAAATTAGTTATACATACATTTTTAGGTAGGTAATGATAACATTTTGGAAAAAAACACTTAGTAATTATTAATATTATTATTTTATTTTTTTTTTTTTTTTTTAGACGTTATATCAGATTCAAAAACATACGTTTTGTTTCATTTTTTTCTTAACTTTACACAAAAATAATATAAATTATAATAGTATACTTTCTAAATACTTAAATGATATACCTACCTATATAATAATAATATATCTTACTAGGTATAATTTATATAATAGAGTGATGATGAAAAAAAAAATAATTATAATAAAAATGAGAAATCTTAATTTTCCTAATAGGTAGTGTGTTTTAACAATTAAAAAATCAATCTTAATTAAGAATATGAAATTAAAAAAAAAAGAAAGAAACTAACTAAAATAATCATAATTTAATAACAAGCAAGATGCATGATAATAATAAATTAGAAATAGATAAATCAATATGACCATTATTTGTTATTTTACTGTTATTTGAAATTTGTATTCCATTAAATTTTGCTTATTGTTGTTTTATTGTCATTGTTACAATAAATGTTGTTAAAAAATTAAATAGAATAAAATAAAAAATAATCATAATCATAATAATATAATAATAATAATAATAATAATAATAATAATAATAAAATAGATACTTTTAAGAAAACGAAAACGTGTGTATTATTTTTCTAAATGTTAATATTTTTGTTTTCCAATTACTGTATTGTATCATAATAATTATTATAATTCAAATATCTAACTATAAATACGTCTAACTTAATAACGCTGATGGTACTATATAGTTAAAAAAAAGCGCTAGACAAAGGTCAAAAGATAATTACAATGTACACGTTTTGGATATTATTTGTTATATATATATATTTTTTTTAAATATTGTGTATAATATGAATGTCCAACACGACTAATGAAAAGTAAGCATGTTTCGACTAAAAAGATGGATTAGGTATAATTTCATTTAAACATTTTGTAGATTTAGGTAATGGATATGTGTTATTTATTTATCTATTTATTTATTATTATTAGAAGGAAAATAAAATGGCACTTTTGTCTAGAAATATATTGTGGTCATTACACTACATTTACGCGTAATACAATGTTAATTTTGTAATTAATCAGATTTATATATATATATAAATAAATATATATAGTTATATTTATTATTTTATGTACCTATTTTTGTATCATGCACATCCATATATTTATGTAAATATTCATGTATTTATAGATAAATGGTTAAAACGCTGCTGGGTGGTTAAACTCGTCTCTTTAAGTACGTATCTCGCTATGTATGGGCTACAGTTTCCTTAAAAAAGAAAAAGAAAACCGAGATTATTCGTTGGTACAGAAAAAGAAAAACAAGATGTATAACAGAAAATTGTCATACACTCGTGCTACTCACTTATTGATCCTTGACTTCGAAGTATTTATAAGTGGGATTCTCATATCCATTTATCTGCATGTTGGCCACGTGACGTTCTTCTTGGGATATTCCTTGATCGACTTCAATAAATCCCTATGGACAGATTCAAAACGAAAAATACCACTAGTAAAACAATCCTATTCATACGACATGTGGCTAGTGAATCAAATGATAACGTTACCTGGTTTTGTGGCAATCTGGCATTTCTTCTGCGGATCACGGCTATTCCGACACAAATGGCGGCCATCAAAGACAATCCAGCAAACGCCAACGTCAAGTGGACATTTCTTGAATCGCGATGAAAGTTCTTGCGAGTGAAGAATGTCTGGGGGGGGAAGAACGAATTGGATTAAACGCGTTCATTCGAAAGACCGTATATAACGGACTGCGGCGGTCCGCACAGTAATATCATTGTTAATAATTACCGGTTCTCCGTGACTTATATCATGTACTTGGGCGTGAGAGATTTTCGGTTCGGAATCATGATCGTGGTGTTGTACGGCGGCGGCGGCGCGTTTTGGTCCTGTTTGATGGCTGCTGGTTGTTGCAGAGCGTGCGGCTGTTGGGCTGAGTGTTGTTGCTGAGAGGGTTCGACGTTCTCGTTGGCGTCGAATTCGGCAGCCGTTTCGACCTGAAGTTTAGCCTCTTTAGATTCGATCATTTCGTGGGGCTGTTTGCGTTTCATCTCCATTGGATATCTCAAATGAGATTTTTCTGCTAAAAAAAAAAAATACATATATAACACAAGTCCAATATTAGTACATTCCATTACCATCGAGTAATGGTATGAAACTATATTATTATCCAAGTTCACATATACGATTAATTTTTTTCTGACCTTCTTGAGGTGTCGAAATTTCCTCCTTGTACTTGTCCAGTATGCTGGCTTCGGCGTCCCTGGTCATGGCCAACAGCGATCCCGGAGTATCGTCTTTGCTTCGGAGCGCTTGGATGTAATCAGACATTAGCTGAGAAATTTTGCGTGATAACGTCGGGTATCTAAACGACACAAACATGGTAAAAATAGTGATGGTTCGAATGCGACGGTCGATTTTACCTGTAGAGCATTTGTAGCGATTGGTTGACCATGTGGTCGATATCCACCAAATGTTCCAATGTGACCGATTTCTCGCGTTCCGCTAGTTCGATGCTAGACGCAAGCAAGTGCCGATAATGCGCTATTGTGTGATGACGGTCCTTGTGCAACGACCTGAGAAGTTTCTGAAGACATTTCTGTACTTTGTGCGTCTGAAATAAAACGAAAAAATGACGTATCAATATAATGTTCTCGAATCGGACGATAAATGCTATGATCTACAGCGGAGATACTCACATTCGGAGGGTTTTCATTGAGAGCGAAAACGTAGCAGTTCATAGCTTCCTTCTTCCGGTGGTTGATGTGCGCGTTTACTCTTTGCTGGTGCATGGCGAACAGTTGATGTTTTTCCGCTGAACCTTCTTCTTCCAAAGACTGTACGGTCTGCTGGAACCGGAGCGTCATCCGTTGTTTGAATTCTTCAGCCATGTGCGGGTTCTTGGAACGCATCTCCTGGTACCGTTCCTCCAAATCGGACCAGTCCTTCATCACCTTGGTCACCTTCTCGCGGTGCAACTCCTCCAAACGGTTCAGGGCTTCTTTGTATAGTTTGTGCTCATCTCTGGGATCGAAATGTGTGAAGTACGTGTCCGGGTGGGCAGGTTCCTGACAGGGCCGGACGGCGTGGTGTGAGGAGAGTTTTCGACGGTCATCGTCATCGTTGACGGCGGTGGCGGCGTGGTAGTAGTGGTGGTAGTACTCGTGGTGGTAGTCGCTTTCTTTGTGGTCGTCGCCATTGTCGTGGTGGTCGTCGATGGAGACGAAGTCGACGACGTGCGAGATGGAGGAACGTCATCATAGTTGTCGTAATCGTCGTCGTCCTCTTCCTCATCGTTCACGTCGTCGTCCTCGTCTTCGTCGTCGTCGTCGTCGTCGATATCTTCTTCCACGTCGAACTGATCCGAAGAGAGTAGACTGTCCGCAGCTGCTGGTGCTGTTTTCTTCAATTGGATTTTGTCTAGAAGCAATATGAAAAAAACAGTCAGATCACTGAAAATTCGTTTTACCGGCTAAAAACGTACTGCTTTATTATACCGTAATATCCGTCGAATTTATATATCAATTTTATAAAAAAAATAAAATGTACAAAAAAAAAAAATTATTTGCAATCCATTGACTGAAATTATTTATTTTATTTTATTAATCAAGTCGTTTTTATGATGGCTATACAATAACAAAATTTAATATTTAGACGTATTTTAACTTTCTTTAGAACTAGTATTACACAACTAATAAACTTTTAAATGCGTTTTATATAATGTATGATAAAGTTATTTTTCATAAATCATTTGAAAGGTATATTTTCTTGATAAGATATTTGTAATTTTTTTAACTGGGGAAAAAAATGTTTAAAAACACACAAAACACTAAATATTCACGAATGATATAGAGTGTTTTAAACGCAAACGATACTTTAAACATTGATAAACAAAAACAAAAAAATTAAAAAAGATTTTTCATTTTAAAAATTTTTTTAGGCGCTTATCATTAGAGAATCCTTTTAATCAAATATTAATACATAATTTCGTAAAATATTCATATTAATTGAAAAATCGTCGCAGATTTAACGTTTCCGTAAATAAAAAGCTTTTTGCCTTTTATGTAATTAAAGTGAATAAATGTTTAATGAAGTGCCTGTACCTGTGGGAGGTGGTACAGACGATATGTGACATCCGTCATGGTCCAATGGACCCTTTCACTGTTTTATTTATAAATTATTAACAGTTAAACATTAAACGTGAATTTAATTTTTTTAATTGAAATATATATATATATATATATGTACATGCGTGTATAAAAATATGTTATCTAATATAAAGATGAAAGCGAAATAAATTATTTTCGTGATCTACTTATATTATTATTATACCATAATATAGCGTGTTATATAGAATATTGAATAACCTTTTATGCTCCAGAATATTATTTATAAGGCTATTAACTAAAAAAAGAAAAAATGATTATTTTATATCACAAGCAGTCATAGTCACTACAGTCACTATATTATATACATTATGATATTACTGATATTGATTTGTTTAAATATTTTTTCGTCGAGGCATGCGGTTTACTACAAAAAAAAAAACAGAGTATAACTCTAATTGTTATTTCCATATAATTTGTATAAATATGTATAAAATTAAACCCAAGTTTGATACCCGAAGGATTGCTACTAGTATAATTGTACAGCCGAGACACAATTATCATCAATAACCATCATAATTCATGATCAAATGTTCACCTTTGTACGGGCAGCAAACGAACTCCACGCCTGAAAACAACGATATACCGCAGGGCAACAACATAGCGAAGCTTCTGAGGTTGTGGTCGCGATCTTGACAAGCTTGGGCTGCGGTCTGGTTCCAGCGATCGAACGGCCAGCATTTGCTCTGATTGTGCACGTGATCAAATATACAGTTCTCGGGGACCAGGAGTGCGTCACTTTGGAATTGTCCTTCTGCAAACGCGAAAATGGCGTGAAACTTTCAAGATCAACGACAACGACAAACAAACGCAAACTTCGTGTGCCCTTACGTAGACAGCCTGTACGGCATGTGTACGTTATATAAACTTTGTTTAACGTCGGGAAATTCGAGGTATAAAATTAGTATCGAGTTTGTCGAGACGGAAAAGGGAATACGCGCCGTTGGTTTGTAGAATCCTAAAAAGGTGTATGAAGTTATACGGCAGACACATCAAAATCATGTGTATTAAATAATTCACTGGGTGAGTGCTCTAATTTTTTTTTTCCGTTCGGCTTGGTCCACCAAACCCGTTTTCGGCAAATAAATAACGTAAACATATTTTATGCGATTAACGCGTGTTTTAGAAGTGATAAATAAAATTGACGTACAATTGATAATTTACATATATTGCGTATTCACGGTGATGATTATTGTTCTATAAAATAGTAGTACTATTATTATACGCAGTAGAACTCGTAGAAAGCCAAATAAAACATAAGGCGGTAGTAATGAAAATAAAATAAGAGAACCCCGAAAAAAAATAAAAAACTTTCCGAGAAAAAAAGTAATTATAACTTATACATTAAATAGTTTTTAAAGTTACTAAATTATAATATTAATTTCAAACAATTATTTTGTGAGTTTGATTTGATTAATGAGTTCTTTTTAAAAAAAATGTTTATATTAAAATTAATTTTTTACACGTCAATATTATATAATTAACTACAATAGTTCCGAAATAACTTTTTTTTAAACCGCGGGCGAACGCGGCGGATGAGATAATTTATATTATTATTAATAATTTATGATAAATATTCATCGGAATATACAATCAGTAATGTCAAACAGGTCATTAACAAAATGTTCAAACAAAATGTTACCGTATCGGTACACTTAATATTATGTTCGTTTATAATTACCGATGGTTAACGTTGTCGTTTGAAAGTCGCAAAACGTTCGACCCATAATGTTAGGTTAGGTTCGACCTTACATACGTGTGCGTTATATTTTTTATTCAATCAAAATCGAAAATAATAACGTAATTACGATTTTATTACACATAATATCCATGTAAAACCATGATGAACGATAACTCTAAGGACGTGCGGATCTCTTGGGCACATAATATAATATATTTTATTTTATACGTTCGTCTCTGACATCAGTGTTGTGTGTTTTGTATTTCAGGTACATTAATATGATACAATAGGATTATTGTTGATTTGAGTTAATTATTATTGATCGTTAAAACATTTAACACTAGTCTTCAGACGATAGTTAGAAGTAAAATATATAATTGTATTGTTGTTTCAACGAACGCGCGTAATGGAATATATAAATTATAGATTGTATTTTTATAAAATTATATTTCTCCTAAATTGAAATATTTAAATGATTTACAGTATGTATGTAATATAAACGATTAGTTATCGAGAACACGAAAACGATCGAACTTTATCAGAATGCGTAATATATTCTTAGATAAACTCATGTTAAAACGATATAGTAGTGCGATAATGTATTATTGTATTAAACGATAAGGGGGAGACGGAAAGTAATTAATTCGAAATGTGGCGCATCAAAAGGGACGTTTTTGTATTCGTCAGTAAAAAACAATTGATTCAGGTTAGTTTTACAATAATTAACTTACACGGGGGAACAATATTTACGCGGAAAAAACTTTTTCGGTCCATAAAACCTCGTGAGTTTGAAACGTGTGTTTCGTGGGGAAATATACGACGAGAGGCGTTTTTCTCGATAAGAACGTCTAAAATATCTACGAGAGACTTGTGTGACTATCGGATCATAACGATTTATCGAAATGAAAAACGTGTATATATATATGTGTGTTATTTTAAATTGTAATTTCTCAACTATATCGTATCGTTTATCACCACTATAGACTTCTGGTTTTCCAATACAAGGTGAGAATGCTGAAAGTGCATCTCCACTGAACACATGGAGTAGACTTGAGGGGGTATCTGTATCATTTGATGAATTTGTTGCAATGTCGCCATTGCCTGGTATTTTTTTGTGACAAGCAGATTCTACAGTAGCATACTGCGGCTCAATCAACATGATTCTGGTCATGATGATGAGTAAGAGAAGGCAGAGGTTCCTATTGTATCGTCAAACAAAGCTAAACCTTCATGGCAGAATTGCATCAATTTTTTGTGCACTAAGAAATGGATGAAAAAAAAATATGGTGTGATATTCAAAGCAATCAATAAACTGGACTACGCTTTTGACCAGATTGTGGTTTCAAGAATAGATAATTGATTTTAAAAATAAAGCACACATTTTTATTTCAATAAACACATTTTTTTATACTAAATTTTTTATCTCTCTTTAATTAAAATTTTTTTCTTTACTCTCTATAATCCGAACTTTTACTGAATCGAAAATCTCGATAAATAAAATTTTCAACTTGGTACCCTGAATTTCGAATTATCGAGAGTCTACTATATACATAAACATCCGTTTATATCATAGTCCGATTGCACAACGGACGTTCGATTTAAATGTACAATTGTCGGATCTGGCGATTAAAAAGACGGATATTTACTTGGCAACGCGTCGACGAACGTGAGCCAAGTGCTTAAGAGAGGGCATGTAGAAGGGATCGATCGATCGAACGGTCTCTCTCGAGTTACGTTTCATTCCGAGCGAGACAGAGAGAGAGAGAGAGAGAGAGGGACAAAAACACGAACAAACAAAATCCGATTCGATCGTACTGTCCCGCGACGAGTGAATGGATGGCCGGCCGCCGCCGACGAAATCCGTTCTGTCCCGTGGAAGCGCGTACACATAAAATAATAATCGAATGCGCACGCCGTCGGAGGTCGGCAGAGCCGTCGTAAATCACGCGACGTTATATAAGCGCGTTTAATAGGAGGTTAGGTCGTCGTCCGTGCGGCGCAGTGTTCGGCCCTCCAACTTTTTCAATGTCGTGGAAGTACTTTTAAAAGTTTTTCGCGCGTACGTGCTACAATATAACTTCTCGTGCGGCGGTCCGTGGATTTTTTATTTTTATGATTCGTACAATATTAGGGGAGTGCTTTTCTACAGACCAGAGATATCTGCCGTAGTTTCTTATCGTGGTTGTTACTCGTTGACGAAAAATAACCGTTCAAACGCGTCAAAGTTATAAAACTGAAATCCCACAATTTGAAAAAGTGAAAAGTGTCTGATAAAACAATTGACCGTTCCGACACACGGTCAACCGAGTGTTCAAAAGAAGAAGTAACGACGGGTATGATTGAGGAGTATTGGACATTTGTTAGTTTTAAATATAAACGGCAATGACACATTCTCACATAATCTCGTCTAGATGTTCAGTTGGAAAGAGAAATTAAGCTCCTTCGACGAGCACGAGAAAAAAAAACGCTGATAATTCCGTTAACACACGGTCGAACTTTAGAAAGGAAACCATATTTGGTAAAGGGACAGTTACCAAACGGAGAATCATAGAAAATAAGTTACGTAGTATCGTGACACAGAGCGTTCAGATTCTTACTGTATTTTAACGAATTTTGGGGGGGAGAGGCGGCGTGGTAGGTTTGGCTGTCTGCCACCTAAAGTCGCCACCGAGGGAAGGAGGGCACGGAGAACTTTCTCGTGCCCGCGGGAAGTGGCGTGCCCCATTAGCGTGTACGCGGCAACGGGACGGCACGACGGGAGCTAATCGAGATCGGCTGGTTCGCGCGCGAACAACTCTGCCGGCGCGCATTGATATTGAATCGCGACGATATTTCGCTGCGTTCTCGTCGTGGAAATGCCACCGCGGCGAAAAGACGATATCGAATGACGTCCCGAAAACGTTGTCGTGATAACGAGCAGTAAACGCGACGTTGACGAGCTTTCACGCGCCCCGACAGTCTTTCGAGAGCCTATTGTTTTTCAATTATAATTCTGACACGTGCGGCGCGCGCGTCTGCGTCGTGTAAAAATGACGTCGTGTTTTCACGAACGGTTTTCTGATGACCGCGTAAATGGAACGAAATACGCAAATGTCAATAATAACAGTGTATTTCCCGTTTTTAGATAACAAAAAAAAAAAATCCGCAATAAAAACGATTATAACCTTTCTGTTCGGCACAGGATTCATTAAACACATAACACCCGAATACCGTTTTCTTTCACGTCGTAGCATTTCACCGTTCCGTTTTACCATCCCGTTACGCGCGACAAAGGTCATAAAGTGACTCAACAACAGACGATTGTTTTCGCTCTTTTTTTACGATTTATAATATTGTCCACCGCCGTACATTGTGACATTACGCGACGGCGTAAAACGTTCGGTCGTCCGACGGAGGTCACGCGCGGCGATCAATAATCGAAATATCACGTTTCAGCGTATATATTGAAGCAAGTGTCTGGAAGAGGACACGTTTTAGCGCGAGGTAAGAGCATTCGAACGCTATTATTTATAATAGCAGACAGACAGTTGTTTAATGGTCTTAACGATGTGGATCGTCCTGTCACGGGATCGACGATTGTCAGGGTTGTCTCTTCCTCGAACATCATGTACATCGCATTCACAAATCATATCAGCATTATAATACATCCGCAACTATAGAAATCGGATGATAAAATAATTATTCGTCTTAGGACCACATCGTTAAAATGTACATTGACCGATGTCATTTCGTCGCCGATGTACATATAATATATTTCCACGCCCAAGTGTAAACTATGAATTCCAATTAGTGGTTTTCACAGATCGAAGTATATCGACTTGACAATAAAATGTTCGCGTCCCGAGTAATTCTATTCAATTAAACAATTATATGTATATATAACTGTCGAAAATAAAATCGAGAAACCGTCGATATTTCCGATGTGTGAGACGGCCAAATCGATTATATTTACGCGATTACTTCACCGGATTACGAAATGTGCATACGGTACGTACGTACTACATTTTACCGAGACACGGCGACGTACACGTCCGACATATAACGTTTGCCCGTATCTCGTTGTTGTTTTTGTTTTCACGTTTAACAATTCGAGTAGATCTTCGAGTACATAGGAGCGTCTTGGAAAATGTTTAACAACAGTCAATCGGTAAGCTAGCGCGTAATTGCCGTAAGTCAGGACGAGAAATAGCGGCGCGGAAAGCTAATCAATCACGGGAATAAAGAAACGAGTGCCATGGAATATCGTGTACGTCGAACGGGCCCGAGATGGACGTCGGCGGACGAGGGTCGGCGTTAAGGGGGCGACATAGAAAGAGAGAGTGAGAGAGAGAGAGAGAGATTTACAGACTAGAGAAATGACGGGCAAACAAAAACGACGCGGCAGTTTAATCTCGTGCTGCCACCACCGCCGGTCGGAAGGTTTCGCGATAAATAAACCTTCGCTAACACTTACCGAGACATCTGTACGGTTTCACCCAGTCCGTGTGCTTGCATTTGTTGTATCCCATTTTGCACCAGTTACCGATTTTCACGTAATGGCTGGACTCCACTATGTTGGTAATGTCGTTCTTCGGGTACACCTAGAACACGTTAAATACGTCGTTTACAATACGATTTAGTTATTGGTTTTTTTTTTGTTACGCGCACATGTGCACATTATACGTAATTTTTTTGTTTTCGTTAAATGGTTTGAATCCGTATTTCATAGTTTTTTTAATCTATCGATCTACCGGCCGCGGGAAACCGGATTTTTTTAAACAATATAAACATTGATGAAATTGAAACGGTTTATTTATTTATTTTTTTGCGATATACTCGTATATTCACAACTTCTGACAGAAATGTAGCTATATTTTGTAATTAAGAATTATCGAATCGAATAATATTGATGATCAGACTTTCGTTAAGATCTGGAAAAAAATTCGTTGATCGCTTTTTGATATCGTTCTATTATTTATTTTCTGACTAGCCGTTGTAATAAACATATACGCGTAACTTTGGCGATTCTATATTTGAGACTTAAGGCTTCTACCGTAGTGTAGGGTCGCTGAAATCGTGATTTTTCTCGTACTGATTCACGACGAGTGTATATAATATGTACACGCCGCCGTTGTAATCGCTCCTCCGAGTTGTTTGTTAGTGTCCACTATGAAGTCTCTCTCTTTCTTCCTCATTCTCTACGACTTGTTTGTTTTTCGATTTATTAAAACGTCGTATTGGTATATTACCACATACGCGTACGCCGACTATGGAACGTAGTGCTCATAGTTATGCGTATCTACAGTGTTTCGATTTCAAGTTAAAAATGATAAATTCTCGAAAAAGATCTAAATTAACTTATTCAAATGGATTTTGCGTAGATAAATTGATCAATATGTGTTGGAACATATATGCATTAAAATTTTTTTTCACATTTTTTAAACGAATTCAATAATATAATAACATTTTTAGTTAACATTTAACATAATTTTTACAATTATTCGTAATATTTTCATATGTCCGTTCCCTAACAAATAACGCATACGCACACATAATAGATATATTATTGTTCTTACTTTTTTACAATAGTCCAAAATGTCCACTTTCTCCTTTAAGCAGCCGACTTTGCGTTTCGTGTCGGACGTCCACCGACCGTTTTCGGACATGTACTGGCTGTAGTACGGGGTGTCTGATTTTGCGTCACACAGCACAGCGACTTGAGGCTCGAAGTGTACCGGTGCTGGGCCATCGGCGCCTACGCCCTGAAACGAGAAGAAAATTCAAAAACACTGTCAGATTATCGTATTCAAACGAGTTCATAAATGTGCGAATGGCGAACTGCATTGACGGGTTTGTTTTCATATATATATATAATAGTAAGCATTTCGCGAACAAATGTCAAAACATATATCCACGCAGACGGTTGTCGGTTTTTAAATCGTCTAGTTTATTTCGGATTGCGAGAGAACGAAAAAAAAAGATAAAAAATCGGTACTCGATCCGAGTATCGGCTGTCAGTTGTACGGGAAAGATGTCGATAGGTGATTTGGGATTTTTGAACCACTGCTGCCGCGCGGACGAACGACGACAATTATATACGGTCGTGACACATGTGTCGTTACGAAAAAGTCCTTAGCTTTACTGTGATATATATGACGCGGATGATAACGGCTATGGCGGAAAAACGTTGTCGACACAGTATACATATACGTAAACAAATGTAAATGCGACTTCCGTGCGCACGTGTGCACTCGATCGGTGAATAATAATAATAATAATGATAATAGTAATAAAACATACGAGGAATACGTGTACCGTTTCGAGATTTTGTACTATTTAACCAGATGTAATCGATAGTTGACGGTTTGGGGTAATGAAGACGAATCGTTTTAAATTCTCTCTCGCACAACGAATGGTGTGTCGAATGATAGGCGTGTGCGAAAAAGTAAGATAAATTGGAATTTATTCGTTTATAAACGTCCGGCGAACGGCATCATATATCGTCGAGCACACGAACACAAACGTGCAGAATCGCCTCGGGGATCGTTATACCGCCGACGTTTGAACGGATTTAATCGATACGCATCGCACAAAACAAGATCGAGTGTACGACGAAAGTCCCCCGAGGTAGCATCGTATTTATTTGTCGTTTCCGAAAATTATGATATCGTTACGTAAACGAATTACGCAAATACGTCTATATACGTATACGTGAAGTTTTCATATGACCGCCGCGTTAATATCTTACGATTGCTTTTGATTTCTGATTGCGAACAATACACGCGATATAATTGATACTCTGACGATAATTAATAATATCTTTGAATTCGTTTTTCAGCTAATTTTCCATGCAACTGTAAATTCGGTATTAATTTAAAATAATTTCGTAGATGGTTACGTACGTTTTCTATTTTCCACAATGAGAAGTATGAAAATATACGCCTTTTAATTTATACAGTTTTCTACACTTATAATGTTGATGTAATTCGTTTTATTTCTTCTCGACTCAAGGCTGGTAAAAAATAATATATCATTTACTTGTTTTGTTGTATAGGTATTTTAAACAATTGAGTCTCGTAATAACCACAAGTGACGTCCAAAGTTATAATACGTGATCGATATACTTAATGGCACATTTCATGTGTATAATGAATATTATACACAGTATTACGAACACAAACGTGACGTTTTATAATTAGTATATTTTAGTTTTACCGCAGCTCAGGGTATTTTTGTGGTGAATTATTCAACAAAGTCTTATTATATATATATATACTATCAAAACTATTGTGTCGTGTATATATATATATATATACGACACAATAGTTTTGACTGTATCAACAATATTATTAAGAGTATGGTTTATAAAAAAGTATTACTCACCTTTTGGGAACGGAACGAAAAGAAACGACGTACGTATAATTTTGTTGGAAAAAAATATCAGGAGAATTCGTTTTTAGATTATTTTTAAAACGTACATTTGTCAACCTAGCCAATATTTTTTTCTTCGTCTACAATGTCTCTGTTTAAACACAGAGAGTGTTTTGATATTTTTGGCTTTACGATACTAATATTAGTTAAGGTTAAATACGTTCTGATTTTGAAACAATAATCAAATTTAGTCACAACTGTATTACGTAATAGTTATTGTTGTTGTGTTTTCATATTATGTAAAATTTTGCAAGCTGAAAACAAATGAACGTCGTAAAATGTCTGATGGAACGGGTTTGTTTATAATTCGCAAAAACGACTTGTACGTTTTATGTACATTGGGAGTGTTCTTCAAAATCAAGTGCTTTCAAGTGTAATCGTGTATAGTTAAAAAAAAATTGTTTTATATGAATATATTTGTTGCTCGTGTACACGCCATAATAACCGTGTACGTGCGGTTTGTATTATACATTTAAACAATTAAAATTATAATGAAAATGAAAATGAAATTAAAATCAAAAAAATTTCATACATTACACGATACAGTCGAAAATTAAAAATTACATTTTTTAACCGTAGAGAGGGATTTTGTCCCTAAGCGTTTATCGTACGAGCCTTTGAGGGAATTTCTTCAATGATAATTTTTACAGTTCTTTGAAATTCACTGATTAAATTGTCAAAGAAATAACATTTTTTTTTTATTATTTATAAAAAATATACAATCTGTACCTACAGGCGCAATAAGTGTATGGGATGAAAAAAAGAAGAAAAAAAAATATAAACCCAGAAAAATAAAAAAGTTAAATTAAATTAAAAATACAATATCTTGACAATTTTTGAGAAGAGCAGTTACCCTCTAATGGCACTCACATTGAGATTTTTACAATTTTTAATTTCTTAAACATTTTTTTGTTTATATTTATTATTATTATTTATTATATATATAATCTTATACACACATACACACACACATATATATATTTTTTTTTTCTAATTGATTAGTTGGCGGGTAAGTCACGACAACAATTACGTTTAAGATATTTAGGGGGTTGCCGGGGATTGTGGGACACGCAACATTATTAACTAGAGGATTGGGGCGAGAGACTAGACAGCTGTGAAATCTTTTTTTAAATGTTTTTGCTTCGTCTTGGAAATATTTTATTTTGAGGTCATTGTGAATGGCGTGGTTCGATACATATGGAAAGACATTGATTAATTTCCTTAGAGAAATGTTTTGGAAAGTTTCAATTCTTTTGATATTTGATTTTTTTGCATTTTCCCATAAAGGCAGGCCATAATATTAAGTCCCGATTGGCATGATTGTAGATTTATAAATTAAAGTTTGGTGTTGCGTGTGAATTTATTATATTGTTATTGATGAGTGGTTTTAGAGAGCGTAGTCGAAAATTTAAATGAAGTCGATTAGATTTAATGTGATGAGTCGATGTTAATCTTTGGTCTAGGATTATTCCGACATATTTAACAAAATAACATAAAAAAAATTGATTTATAACGTTTAAAATTATTTTCAATCGTATTTCAGTTAAACACGGACTTGACTGTCTCGCATTGAACAGCGATTTAAACATTCTAAACTATAGATATTCGTATACTATTTCTCATGTATAAATGGGTTAGAAAAAAAAAAATTACAATAAATGCCGTAAGATAACCTAACCGCGATAAGCACGTGCGTGCAGAGCGACACGTAATACATTATATTTATGTTCATTGTCTCGAAAATGTGTTTGTCGCGTACAACAGCGACTCGTCTTACGATATCGTTATCATCCGTATTATAATGATCTCGTCGGAAATATATTCTCGAACGTGAGCCGTTCACGGTTAGGTACACGCCGTGTGTGTGCGATTAGACGTACTTTGCGGCGCGCGCCGACGAGACACACGTCACAAACACCGAAGGAAACCTAACCGAGTAGTACATAAAAACGCGTTTCGAAATTCACAACGGGTCGGATAAAAAAAAATAATAATAATAATAACAATGCAATTCACTCGGTTCCCGGCAGCGTGCGGATGCGATGACTTTTCTGGGGACGAGTATTGAACGAATTGAACGCGCGCGCGCGCGCGCCGCAAACGTACAACGAATAACGATAGAAAGGGAAAGGAGAGGTTGGAGATATGGCCGCCGTCGTGTTTCCGTGTCGTTAAAACACAACACTGGGGCCGCCTTTTAAACACTCGCCCGACTGCAGAAGTCGCCGGAACGATTGTGCGTGCAAACGATCGGCGGTCACGCGAGGTTAATAAATTGCGTCGTACAACAACAAGACGGAGCAATAACAATTTTTCTTAATGCTAGTTTCGGTTGCAACGCGCGATCGCGTAGAGTACGCGACGTAGGCCGCAGTCACAAATCGACTTTCGAGATACGACGTCCCGTTGCGGGCTCATAAATTGTGTTTATTGCGCGGACAATTCGACGAAAACGATACAGACGCGTACGAATAACGGAATAACGTTTGTGCAATGAAAACGAAATAAACGTTAACAAAAAAAAAAAACGGTTGTGTTGACAATTTTGCCGAGTTTTGTTTGTAATTTTTGGACGGTTTTTAATTACGCCCGACTACCATACAATATCACACGAAAAAGCATCGTTGTACGAACACAATACGATCTGCAACGTTCCGATCGAAATCTAAAACTTCTCACGACGACGGGCCGAGGGAGGGGAAGGAGATTTTAAAACGCTTAAGTTTCTCGAGGATCGTCCGAGAGGGTTTTCGGAATTATTTCGACCGGCGCTCGGGTGTCAACACTACAACGGCCGCGTGAGAGTGAGATGACGTGGACATAATATATACCGAGGGGACTACTTACGATGTGTGCCCAGGTCAGGTCTGGTGAGAGTATTTATATAAATATATATATGTATACACCCTAACCAGAGAACGCTATTAAAACGATGACGCTGAAATCGTATATAAATATACGACGACGGCGGCGCGATAAGTCGCGTACGTGCAAAACCAATCCGTTCGTATCGTTAATATACGATTTCGACTGACAAACTTAATGCGATTAGATCGCCAATATGGATAAGCTTTTACCTTCGTATTATTATTATATTCATCTGTGCCGGTATCTAAATAACGCGAGCGTTCATTACGACGCCAATAATTTTAAACATTTTATTTTCATCAACCTATATATGTATCAGACGACAAAAAACTGATATAGGATATAGGTACTAGGCAATACTAATGGGAGAAAAAAATAGCCTTTGAAAATGCAGATAAATAAATAGAAGACAAATAAACCGTATATATATATAAACTGAAGTTGATAAAATATGCACAAATAAATTAAAAACTAGAATTTATACACAGAAAAGTATATAATAGGCATTTATATGAAAATCAAATCGATTTATTTTTCCATTCGTTTAATTGAATAAGTTTTACATTAAAAAAAATTATTTTTAATATGTATATATTATTATCAATTATACGGATGTACCTATTCCACGTGTCAACTATATTTTGCTTTAACTGTAAACGAACAAAAATCGTGCGATTACGAAACGGATCGTTGTTGTCGACGACGTTTTCGGCCGTCCCGCAACATATTTCACGGTGTCCACAAGTGCGACGGTCACGAGTCGTACGTAATTATTTTGAACGTCATCAGTTGTATAAACAATAATACAAAACAATAACAATGTACGGACGAGAGACAATCGAGCATATAGAATATAATAATAATAATAATATCTTCGAATGACGCGGTAACAGACACAAAGAGACACGCGCGCGTGTTCAATAAAACGAAACCGGGCTGTTCGGAAATCGATCGTAAACATTTCCTCCGGCCGTCGAACAAAAAACAAAAAACGCTTTTCGTGTATTTGATCGCGGAAACGAGAGTTTTGTGTACCACACACCAACGCTATCATTATTACTCCTCTACGAGATGCGTCGCTAATTAACGTGTAAAAACAACAAAAACACACCGGAAAAACAAAAACAAAGGATATCGCGGAAGCTCTATATTTAAATACGTACGGCTCTTCTCCAAACTACTCGTATTTAGATTATTTTTTATTTGGGGGTTTAAAAATTTAAAAAAAGAATCGTCGAGTTATATTACCTAGTTCTGGCACCGAACTAGACCTGTAAAAATTGGTAAAAACTCTCCAACTCGCGTTCTATTCACAAAAAAAAAAAAACGGTATTTAAGAAATTAGTATATAATACTATATACTTGTTTTAAAGCTTGTTCATGAAATTTCTGGGGAGCCTTCTACGCCATAGTCGTAAGTAAAATACGTATATACGAACATCACAATTAATTAATTGTCTAAGTAAATTGTGTTTTCTCGTTTCGAAACTATTCGGACTGATGTGGTCAGACGGACGGCCGCAGAGCACTACGTGCATAATGCCCGCGTGCCGGCGAAAATGACAAAACGTTCGTTTTTGTAAATCATTTATCAGAGTCATAATAGTTCGACATTTAGCAGTGCGTTAAAGCCACACGGTACGAATTGAATTATTAACTAACGACTACTGCTCCGTATTATATACGTGCTGTTGCTGCTATACGAGCACGGCGGCCGGAAGATATTTCCCGAATAACAGATTAAGTAATTTACTAACAGTCGTTAACGGGTCGTGAAAAATTAAACGAACCGAAATAATGGAAGAGCCGCGCGTAATTATTATTATCATCTTAACGGGCGCGGGACGGGACGCGCCTTGTCCTCTTTTTCCCGCAACATCCGTCTATCATTTATATTTTATCAAACGTTATAAAAAACACGTGCATAATACGTGCGCGTATACGTTGCCGCCGGTACCGCGGTCGACAAGCAAACACCGTAACAGTAAAATTATCGTTATAATTAACTGCAGACGATAATATTGTTTTACACGGTCGTTAAACGTATTGCGTTTTGTGTACAGCATTTTAGCCAACAATGTCGTCTTGATATTATTACGCGTGGTACATAATTTTTATTTCTCTCGCCAATCGTAATATGTAAAAAACGGATCGTTTATATCCGTATCGTAAGAATCAACGAGCCCGTAGACGATAACACGTCAGTTTATACGCGTCGCCGCGTATGGCGTTACAGTTTGTTTTTTTTCGAAATTAAAAAAATATGCCGATACGTCGCTTCGTTCCAGTCGATTTTCAAATCAATAAACGATTTCCGAATGGTTTGTAAATAATATGATTTCGGCGGGTTTCTCGCAGCGTAGAAGATCACAACAGAGACGAGGATGCGCGTCGGTTTTTGTTCGCCTAAAACTGTGGTCGTCCGTCACCTAATTGGATTCTCCTCTTATTTAATCGTTTCGCGCAGTGACCGAGTTTGCAACCGCGATCACCGGAACCCGAACACGTATGCGACCATGTCGTCGACCGGGTTACAACAATACATCGGGCGAGCGTTGCGGGCACAAACCGTTTTGTGTCAAAAACGTGGTCTGGTCTCGTCCGTGTTCGTTAATCGCTCGCGGCCGGTGTCGCTACACAATATACTTAGAGGATTGCGATATCATTATTATTATTATTTTTTATCCGTAGCGCATTAACGGTTATGGATTCGGATTTTATTAATCGGAATAATATTATATCGTTTACTTAATTAGCTAAAAATTTAACACATTTATTTCGTGATCGACCACTGTAATAAATAAATATATGTACACCGGAGTTTAGTAAACAGACAAAATGATTTCGGCATTACAATTACAATCACTTCGAATTTATGTGAAAACATATATATATATATTTATATATCATTTTTTTTTTTACTTTAGAAAATATACTAATTTCGCTTTTTGATAATTATTACAACGTTGAAAATAAGTCAAATACGTTTCTTTTCCAAAAAATTTTAACGCAAACCGTAAATATAAAAAACACGTGTAAAACGTAATTTTATGTATTTTAGTTAATTGTTTTGTAATCTCACGTAATTTATATCGTATTAAAAACATTCTATTATACACATTTTCGATTATTATAACATATTATTATATCCCGGCGAAGTCCTGTGCGAGGGTCGTACCTGGAAATATACGACAACAGGTATATATATATCGAATAATATTAATGTTTATTTATATAGTTTTTATATGGGTGTGCGTGTATATGCGTGTGTGTAAGAACGTACGCGTAAGTGTTTTCTATGTAAATTGCATGCGATATCCGAGCGAATATTACGCAAACCTTGTCATTTCTACACGGATAATAATATTTCCAATCGATCGTACGTACAACCGCCGCTGAATAAAAAGTAGCTAAATTATACGTGCGATATTTTTGTGCGTAAACGATCTGTGTGTGAAAACTTTCCTTATAACACATTATGTATATATACTCTTTTCGTTTTGAAAATAACGAGTAATTACCTTTCCTACACCGTTCGTATATATATATATAT
Organism: Schlechtendalia chinensis; assembly: GCA_019022885.1. Classification (NCBI taxonomy): domain Eukaryota; kingdom Metazoa; phylum Arthropoda; class Insecta; order Hemiptera; family Aphididae; genus Schlechtendalia; species Schlechtendalia chinensis. The sequence continues at coordinate 95,989 of CM032348.1, forward strand.
ATATAACTATTACTACTACTATTACGTAGGCATTGAAATATGAAAGATGTGTTGATGACAGGTACAGTGCGGTGACAGACGAGGTGAAAAATAATAATCGAAAAAAGCGTCGTCTCGTGCGAGTGTTTTTTATATTATTATATGTATATATATATATTTTAATCTTCGATGCGGTTTTCGACAGTGTCATTGTTATATTATGCGCACAAACACGTATAACGATATTTCCGATTCGATCGATTTTTCGTACACGCTGTTCCGCCTATTATCATTATCATTATTATCATTGTTGTTGTGTGCGCACGTGACGACGACGTTGACACGACCTCCCGACGTCCTCTTTCCACCCCAACGTTGTTTTACACGCGATAATAACAATTGTTCGTATCTCCGACCTCTGAACGTGTTGCATACAGTCGTATCGAACACAATATTCGAAATTTGGTCCAGCAGCGAAAATGTTCGGACCCGAGAACCGCAGCGAGAGTTAGTTTCATTGTTCGTCGCGAGTGGGATTTTTTAAACTTTGTCGACAACGAGCGAGATCTATCGTGTGTATTGTCTAAACGCGAGACAGCGTTACCCCGTTCTCTCATATTATATATATAGCTTCTCCGTTTCCGTTGTGTTTGAACTTTAAAAATATATATATCTATATATTTAAATTGTCATAAATCACCTTCGCCCTAACGGCGTTCGCCACCTCTGATCCTTTCACACATAGATTACTCGTCCGTCGTCCGTACAATATTATATGTATATACATTGTCGTGTATTCGCACGCGCCCCGTGTAGATCCGTATTATATTCGATCTCGGATAAAAGCTTACGACCGTCACAGTCGTTTATCGCGCGTCCGTTCGCGTCGTAACGTCGTGTCGTACAACGGCGTCGACCGGGTAATTTTGCGGCGGCCGCCACCGCCGCCGCCGCCGCCGCCGCCGCCGCCCGAGGGAAATCAATAGCGCCTTGTTCTGACGACGACGGCAATGGCAACGGCCAAATACACTCGCGCACAACGTCCTGTCCACGAGACGGTATAATAACCGTTTCGGAGGCAAACGGACATGCTTTTGTATGCAATTGTACGTTAAAAATAATTTTACCATACGACGCGCGTGTTTTTTCTAACACGGGTTGAAGAACGGGTATTATTTAACACGACGGGTTGTATTAAATGTTTTCGTACGAAAAGACCTAAGCGATTTATTTATAACGGTTCGAAATAATAATTCCGTAATGGTGAAAACTCGATTAGGTAACTATGGCAACCGTATAATGTAACGAACTTTAAGTGCCTGTTATTTGAAGTTTAACATGCCGCAAAAATTATTAAAAAAAAAAAACAACAACAAATTCTTTGTTGAAAAATTGAAACGTTTTAAGTAAACTGACAACAACAACAGCAATAATAATAACAATGGTATCGTGTTATCAAAATAATATACGGTTTGTATCGTTTGTACACGAGGTCATCTACACGCCGTGTCAATTTGACGTTTCTCTTTTTCAACGTCGGAAAACAACGTTTCTTGTCGACACACACGCGCACGTCGAATTAATGGCTTATGATTGTGTTCGTCCTAGCTTTGAACAATGTATACATTTCAGCCGCCGATCGAAGTAAAATATATATTCGGCACAAATCGAATCAAAAACAGCGGATTGGCGAAAAACCGAATAAGACATTTCTGTTCGTGGAAGAATATCGAATCCGTTTCGATGGTTTCAAAATTTTTTTTTGTTTTTTTTTACGTCCCACCGGGTTTTGACAATTTACACTTTTTTATTCTGAAAATTAATAATTCGTTTAAACGGATTCGTTCGGCCCAGCGGTGCGGCGTGTGTCCCCGAATCGTTAACGATTCTGTAGAGGTAGTTTAATCTGGAATAATTAATTTCACTTTTCGCTTATTTAAATGTGTCATTATTAATTAAAAACCCAAAAGGGTAGAGGCGTAACTTAATCTATATATGTGTGTGTGTGCCTACGGGTCGGCGAAATGGTCGTGTGATTGAATTATAACGGTTAATTAAGGGAGAAAATTGGAAAACGATTCATAAAGTGAATATTGCGTTTTGTCAACAAATGCGATTGTACAGTGTAATTGGTGTGCAAATTGCTCGTTGTTTTACGACAACAAATACGTTTATACATAATAATTCTGGATATCCCGTGTAACTGCAGCCGAGGGATTATAAACGATAACATGCGTGCGCGATACAAAATATTCGACGAAAAAACATACTTAATAACGTTTACGTGTTCGCACGATAATAATATATTATTATTACTAATACTTATTCTGTAGGTTTCCGTCAAATATACTCGGATTGTCGGCCACGCGAGTCAATGATTAACGAGTGACAATACAAATGAATATAATATTGAAACCCTATTCCAATTTTTGTTTTTTTGTTATAAACGTGTATACGAAATTGCGTTTTTAAAATCGTCACAAGGTTGTCGGTATTATAATGTCTAAGGATTTATTTATTTATTCTTGTTATTATTGATTTCGTATAGTAAATCTTAGATCATACGTAAATTGATGTTATTAATTATATGTTGTTTAGGCGACGACTAACGTATTTGTATACTCGACCGTACCAGGCTGCTGTTATAAAATTTATTCCCGTATTTATATTACGCATACGGTATGGTATAGTTGTTTCGTAAGTATGTAAATCAACCGTAAGTTTTGGAACAAAAGTTATTCGCGTTAAGTTTTTGGAAAAATTCACCTATATTATTTCTGGAGGTATATATTTAACTATCCGAGTGAAGTGACAGAACGATATAGGATGTTTTCCAACAATTTTCACGAAAACTATCATAAAACTAAAATTTCCCTCTCTCCTTCTCACTCTCTATACATAATCAGTTTCATAATGAATTATCAAGCCATGGAGGAAAATGTTATTTACACATAGAAAGACGACTACGTTTAGAGAACTGCCTACAAAATACACTTTCTTTTACTAAACAAACATACGAGGGGAATGTTTACGGCATATTAACGAAGACGTCGAACGAAGGGAAAAAAACCTTTTCGTAATCGGATTTCACACCGTACTCTCCTATATACTCGTTCGTAGACGTTCATTAGGTATATTTTCAACGTAACCTTATTATTACTTTTGAACACGATAAAGACGCGGTGTTTGCGTACATTTTCATGTACCTACACGCCATAACACGAAGGTTAGACATGAGTCACCCGTAGTATATATAATATCCTATATGTAATACACACGATAACGAGAAAAAACGACGTATGATTTGTGACGCGTATCTATTAATCGAATCCTTTTATTCATCCATATTTATATATACTAGCCGTTCATAACCCAACGTAGTCCGGATTTAAGGAGTGATTTTGACAAAGCGATTTAACGTTGATTGTACGTTATGCTTCATGATTAAAGAACAGGTAAATCGGTAAAAAAAAAATGACCATCGAGACGAATTTCTGGCGAATTAGCGCAACAATTCCAGATGACGTCACTGCGAACGCGATACGTTTTCCGATCTAAGCTCGGCCGGCGACAAATCCGTTTGGACGAGTCGTCTCTGTTCCTTCAAGCGCGTATTTAGAAAAATACTTTTCTAGCTCAATCTCAACGTTCGATAAGATTTGGTTGAATACGTTTGATGGTTCTGTAGTTGATTCATTCGAAGGTTTTCCTTAAACGTCACACTCCGTCTCCCTACACTAACCCGCTCTTTAATCTAAAACCGCTAGTCTAAACGATTTATTTTCAACAATATCTATCGCTACAATTTAGTCGTAGTGGATATCGGTCGCGAAACCGTTATTTTTATGTTTCGTCTGTCAGACAGCAAAATGTAAAATGGCTTATAACGTTCGGGAGATCATAGGCGAACCGTCTGTTGAAATTCTCGTGCGATTCTGTATATTATATAAAGATATATTTCGTACAGGCCACCGCCGTCCGGTGAGTATAATATATCGTTCGTTGTATATACACGGTCGGACGTTTCCCGAACGTGGAAAACGTACACGAAAAACGAAAAATGAAAAAAACCGATCTCGATCTACACACACACACACACACACAAAATATATACTCAGCGGCGTCGTGGGCACGTGTGTGCCGTATAGAAATAGAAATGAAACGACAAGAGCAATGGCGCTAAAAAGGGAGAAATTAAACCGAGTATAGACGTTGGCCTGCGTTCGCACGAGCAATACGTGTATAAACAGGTAGAGACGGCTTATTTTACATTGTATTTCGCGGAGCCGCCGTTGCGTTCAAATAAACTTGGCCGCTTGTAACTCTTCCAGATTTATTGCACCGGTCCCGACGTTGAAACCCAATTAAAAGCCAAACAATAGACGCCGCCGGAGACGTACGTATATATATATATAATACGTACATACACGCGCAATTTCCATTTATTATTCCCAGGCCACGTCCATCTACCGGTGGAGGTATACCAACAAAACCCTCGCGTCCCTCGCACCGCTAGTCTCTGCGAAAGATAAGCTCGTTTTTGTTTCAGGTGTATATAACCGCGGTTTTTATCGGTTCGCGCCCTCAATCACTCTCTCTCTCTATATATATATATCTGTGTGTCTGCGTCTGTATTTTATTTTTGATGAATTATCCTGCCACACGGCGGCGTAAAGAAGATGGACAGGACATTTTCAAAGCCTAGGGATTACCGGAGAGATTCATAAATAAACGACCAATTTTTGGTTGTTTTTTTTGTTTAATATGACCGAGCAATTACCGTTTCGGGAAACTCTCGGGACCGGTGCGTAGTATTATTTACACTCAACTCGATTAAAAACAATCAATTATGTCTACCGAACGTTTATGTGTCTCGAAAAAACATTTTTAAAAAAATGCAAAAAAATGGCACATATATATAGCACACGAGAGCATTGTTACATATATATATATATATAATATATATAGAGAGAGAGGAGGAGTGAAAGAATACAGAGGTGGTGTATTTTTATATTTTGTTCATAATTTATTTGCCGCTCGCACCTAATGAAAAAAAAAATGAAAAAAAAAAATGTAAATGAGAGAACATTCCTTTTCTCCATTTATCCGAATCATATTTGCACAGCGACTACACGGAATTCGATTAGCAGTGTACAGTTATTTTTTTTTGTGATATTAAAAAAATTAAAATCGTATTTCCTTGCTAAATGTGTTGATACCGTCGGGCGTATAAATCGTAATTATTATTAATAACAAATATTAATGAAAAGAAATAATTGTTATTTTACATCGAATTACATTATTATTATGAAAATTGTATTTTGTTTCGGTCGAACCTCTTTCGAGACGTGTCTCGTGTATTATTTTTTCGTATAACTACTGTTTTTCTCTTAATTTTAAATAATGTGTCGTTCGCAACAGCATTCTTTTCGGAAAAACATTGCTCTCTGGCAAAAAAAAAAAACCCCGAACACGATATTCAAATAATAATCAAATATATATATATATATGTACGTGTCTGCCAACGCGCAATATTTAAAGGAATGTTGATATGGTCTGGAACGGACGTTTTCAGAACACTACTGCGACAAAAGTTCTATGTGTATACGATAAGAAGTTAAGAGTGGTTTTTACGTTATGCATATTTATAAAGAAAAACTTTAGCGAATAATTGATTAAGCTCTCCTTGATGTAAACTTGCATTGAAAACTTGTATTTCTAAAGTTCATGACGATTAAGTACTCCGACTATTTGATTGTTATGTTTCAAAAAAATAAATAAATAAATAAAGTTTCTGGAGAAGTAAATTTTAATTAATTGTTCGGCAAAATACGAATACGATCTAAATTCTGATTCTGATCTGCAGCCAAAAGTATGGTTGCTCGATAAAATTTTAATTGACAATTAAATTCAATAAATAATTGCGCTATCGTCGAGTTATTAAATTTGGTTTTTTTTTTACATCCAATTTGGTTTATTACGAATAAGTTTTTATTTCAATATTTAATTATAAATACGTACGAACAATGTAAAACAGTTTAACAACTAATTAACGTCCCTCTATTTTATCGTTAAGTAGTTCTAGGTGAATTTATGAAAACCGAGTGAAATCCCTCGAATTCTGCGAAATTCAAAAATAAATTCTTAATGTGTTCATTTGATCGAATTAGCATGACAATATACGAGTGATAAAAAAGAACAAAAGCGTTTTATCAAAGAAAAAATAATGTATCCCTCACACTGTGTAATTAATACAAATGTCGATACAAGAGGTTATAACCTAAAAATCGACTTTACGTATATTCTCGACCGTTATCATGTACACGAACGTGTGTATATACACCGTTTCGATTACTAATGCGTTTTTTCGTTTGAAAACAAACGCCAATTATCGTCGTTTCGAACAAATTTAACGAGTGAGAGGACAAAAAAAAAACTACAAAAAAACGTTTGATCGTTTTGTACGTCATGTGAACGGACGACGTGTGTTGGATTTGTATACGCGTGTACACCGAAAAAAGAGGAAAAAAACGCGGACGATTCGATTATTAAACGACGCGTACAATAATATACTCTCGCGGGCGTAATGTATACGTACAAACACGCGTTCAAACTGCAACGGTGATTTTTATTTCCCTATCAATTAATAAACACACGCGACTAATGAACGTCGTCGAAGAAAGTTTAGCCAAATAGGTTTGCTTCGCCGTCGCGCAGCCCCGTTTTCCACTTTACGACTGTCTCTGAAAAACGCGTTTTGTTCGCGCGCAGATTGATGTTACGCGTAGTTTTCGTTTTAGTTAGTCGATTTCGTGCCGACTAAATAACGATCGAAAACGGCCATAAGTCGTTCGATCAATTCGCCTTTTATCACTCCGCGGGCTCTGCGCGTTTACAACTGTTTGGATTCGTCGTCCCCTCCGAACGTGTTCGGTCGTATTCGCGCGTAGTAAAATCGATTTAATCGCCAAACGTTTCACGACCCCACGTCGAAAGATTATCGTCTCTCCCGCCGCCGTCGATCGCGCGAGCCGTACACACGAATAATATATTCACAAGTCGAGCCGGCTCTCGACTGCTACGTGTCGTATACGAGACCGTACGCGTTCGTTAATAGGTTAGGTTAATATTAATCGGAATCGACGTCGAGTGACGGCACGTCGTACGCGGTCCAAACAGCGTTCACGATCCCGTGCAAATGCAATTTTCGCATACGACGGTCGGCGCCGGACCAGAGGAAGGTAGATTGCATTTTTCGCACGTCTACATCTCCGCGCACGACTCTCTCGCGCAACGTACATCACCGTCACCACCACTACCACTACTACCACTACCACTACCACTACTACTACTACGTACGATGACCGTGGAATTTCATTACTTCGACATACGTGGCGTGCGCGTCGTCCGAGTCGGAATGCGGACAACTGCAAGTGTATATAACGACACGCCGTCGCAGATATCGGAGGTAGTCGCGAGGGAAACTCATCATATATATATGTATATGTTTGTCTGAAGCGACGCCGTACGTATTTCTTTTTTCTCCGAGCACTGCAGCGCGTCGCGTACGTTTTTTCCCCTTCTCGTAACGGCGGAAACCTCAAAAGCTTTCGAGGGTCTCGCAGCAGTCCTCGTCTTCTCCTGCTTTTCCCACTCACGCGGTACTTGGGTAAGCGTCTCTCTCTCTACATATATATATGTGTGTGTGTGTGTGTGTGTACGTTATTACGTACAGGGTGTCATATAATTATGTCATTGTACGTAAGAGCGAGTTTTTTCAATCGTTACAATAGACGGATAATATAAAAAAAAAAAAATAATAATAATAATAGTTTTGGCAGATTTATACTGGACACACACATGCACACGATAATACAATATAATAATATATAGGAATTGTCGTCGCGGTGCATTGTCACAGACGGTATATGCGCAGACAGAAGTTTTTGAAAAAGAAAAGTTTTGATGAAAATCGAAAACGGCGGTCGTGTCCGCCACACGGCCTATTTATATATCATACACCGAAAGACAGTCTCGAAGGGAGTTTTTCGCCCGAAAAGTTTATCGTCCGAACGAGGTCATGTTTATTATAAAAAACCCAAAGACTATTTATTAATTATACGTTCGATATTTATTACTGTCGTTACCGGAATAACTCTTCGGTCCATTAACTCGTGTTATATAATTTTCAGATTAACTTCTGTTTTTTTTATCAGTATTATAGTCGAGCCGTTAAACGGGGTTTTATTCATATCGTTAACATTTTACAACAACAACAACAACAACAAAATACCCAAACAGATTTTACCAAATTCGGCTATTATGTATAAAATATAATAAGACAGACGAGGACTACTCGGCAAGAAAATTTAAAGTTCTACAAATACTCTCGCTTAAACGTATGTCCGTAACCATTATTTTAACCAAATTTGTTATAATTTTTCATGTAAATAATTTCGAAACGTTATTATTTATTGCACATACACACACACTCATACATAAATTAATCGAATATGCTACATTCCCTCTGAAGTCAAACAAAAATGAAACCATTATCACGTCATTGCACCGAAATATAATTGAAATGGTATTAGTTGAGAAAAAAACAATTACGATAAAATAATAATATATATTCGTCTAGGACGAAAATACGATTGGTAATTTTCTCTCAGGTGTTTTCAAAACATATTTTACGCCAAATATAATTTTTAAACATTCGTATTTTATTCATTTTTACATTAAGCCATTAAAGCTTTTATACGCACGTATATACATTAACATTTTAATCTTCGTTCTACTTTATTATAAAATGCTATTAGGAGTGGCATATCAACAATACGTGTATATATATATATAGTTAATTATACACGTTATTTTGTCATAATATATAGATAAGTGTTCTTTTTGAAAATAATGCCATTTAAACATTAAGGTCAGTAATGCACGAAAAATATGCGCAAATGTTAATAATATTTCATTCACAGTAACGTGGTTTGAGAGCCGCTTTTTATACCTTTCTTAGAATAATAATAACAATAATAATGTACACATAATCTAGAAGTAAATTTATGAAAATGAAAAAAATATTTCGGGTTTATTAAAATGTTCATAAACGGCAACAATGCGAATGGCTTAAGAACACGAGGGAAAACGTTTTAACAATGCACGTTGAAACAATTAACTCGGCCGAATATCGTATTATTTATGATATAAAAATGAGACAAAGATGCACACAATGTGTACTGTTTGTCTACGAAAAGAAAGATATTTCATATAACACACGCTAGAGTGAGTAGAAGCGAGGTACTTAAAGCGATATTTGTGGACGGTCAAGAGAACCGCGCGTTCGGTGCGGTTATCGAAAAGTTCCGCGTATCGATTTGTACAGTTTTCAGAGTCGGCTGCGAAGAATCGTGATATACGTCAGGAGAGTCGTGTAAACGCTAATGGGATTCGTGTCGCTTGAAAGTAAATACGCGTACGCATGTACACAGGGAACTCGAACAGAACAAAAGTTAACTTTACGTACGATACGATGCGGACGAACACGTCGCCGTGGTAAACGGCTTTAATAGGTTTCGTAAATTTATCAAACGTCGGTGAACCGTGCGTATAATATGATTTTACGACGCGCGCGTGACGAACAGCGTACAATAACAATAATATTAATAGTTGTGGCGTGTTACGAGTACGCGCGGATGAAGTGAAACTTCGTTCAGAGTCGTTCAACCGATACAGTATTAGGTTTGTATTGGAACAAACTAAACAAAAATGTATATGGAAGTTACTAAGTATTCTCTATTACGCTAGGATAAATAAATATGGGAACTGTACGAGGGCGTATATCAATAAAATGCTTACTCGGTCGCCACCGCTAGATACTTTGAAATGGGTTACTTGGGTTACCGATTAGGAGTCCGACTTAGGAGTCCGACCGGCCTTGCGGTAATGTAAATTAATCAACGAAAAGTGGTTAACAGTGAATAAGACGGCCGTGGCACTTTTGTATGCATTATTTGGCCCGGTGCGTATACGCGCGTGTACAAACAGCAAATGACGTGATCACGGCGCGTGCGGGTGCACTGATGCTAGATGCGGTAAAACTGGTGGGGACGGCCAAACGGGTCTGCTCGCACGTTATTGGCCGCGACTAAAATGAGAAAACGAGCATGCGCAACTGGTCGGCCAACCGTGACGCGCGAAAATCTTTTCTTTTTTTTTTGTACCCTCTATAAGGAAGTTTCACTTCAATAATAATAATAATAATAAAAATAATGTGATACGTGTACGAGGTATGGAAACGACGGTCGTATACGATAACGTCGCATTGATTAACATCGTACGAGTTGGCCGTTTTATCGCGCGAAATAACGATCACGAGAGGGGGCGCGTTGATAATAATATTGTTGAATGACGTTGACGCGGACGCACGACGACGGGCGCGAAGTTTGCACGCTGCCGACTATCGGCCGGTCGATAATTATTATTCTTTTCCCGTTTGTTTTGTTTTGTTTTTTTGAAAATCTCGTCGTCAAAATAATAAAGGGAAACGCGTCGCTCTACTGCTCGACATTATACGACACAACACAACGTTCTTTCCCGTTTACATAATAATAATAATAATAATCATAATAATAATCATAATAATAATAGTACGAGGGCTTTTGTACGGTGGAGGACGGCCGCGCGTTAACGTATAATTTCAGGCCGCGTACATTGTGTGTGAGCTCGTGTCTAAAGTATTATTATCATTATCATGCGTAAGGCGTTAAGTGCAACAGCGTGTGTACATGCATGTAAAGATCGTCGCACGCTGCGGTGGGCAAAAGACTAGTGATCATTTATGTCGCGCTTCGTGCAATGTTTTTAGAGTCGATCGGAAAAACACATGACACGCGTAGAGACGGATTCGCGCCTTTTTTAATATCGTTACTATTTATCGAAACAATGGTGAAATACGCCAAACCAAACAATATTCGACCACGTGGCACCGATAAGCAAGCAAATCGAAACTCGACTCCGGTTTGTCGTAAAAAAAACCACCTGGACGTGCGTAACAAGGATTACGGAAACGAAACGTTCAGCCATCGTACAGTGACGGAATCGGCATTATTCGATTATTAATTTGGCGGGAAAGGATAACGGAGACGGTTTTAGAAGTTTGGGTCGAAAATCGCTGTTACCATCAAGTACGTCTCCTGATCGGTTTGTTCTCGATCGGACGAGATCCGTTTCTGGATAACAGAGGCGTCTGGTCTTATAGGTCGGACGGTCGTCAAGTCCCCAGCGCACCGAACGAAGGCGGCCGAGTAGAGAGAACGTGATGAAATAAAACATCGACGCGCGCGCGTTGTATTGTCGCGACCGTTTTTCACTCGGTCGCCAATAAAACTTCGCGAACGTGCTCGCACCCGTCTCGTGAACTTATAACACGCTACTGGCCGGTTGCCACACGGCGTTTCAGCGCGTTCGCAATACACGCGTAATATATCACCGCCCGCCGCCATTCCGTTCGTTTTGTTATCATCTTTGACGCTATTCGACACCGGCCGTGCGCGTTATCATTCGCGATGCCGTTTCCCAACAGTATCGTTCGTTGCGTTTGTATGCTCGCGAGCAACGCACTACGGGTTTTCACGGTTGTTATCCGTCTGACGACTGCACGAACGATTCGAACGTATTTCGACAATGGACATCGAAGAAACGGCGCGGTGAAATGTCGCGTCGAATTTGCATTGTATTCGTTTCACAATTCGAATAATTGCGTTTCATAAATCAATAGTAAATACGAATTAGACGGGACTTACCCTTCTCAAGCGACTCCCACCAAGAACACTTGTGCCTAACCTAACGCGCATCTTTTTGTCATTCTGGGTTCCGCCTTTAACTAATGGCGAATATATATTTTTCTGTTTTTCAACTAATTGGAAACACGAAAGACGACGTTTTCCCGTCCTTCTGTTTTTATTTTTATGTTAACATTGGTTTATCCGTCGAATAATTTAGTGTACCGGTCTGCGGGAAATGTTATTTTCTTCCCTTATATTGAATTCTATCTGTTTCGCCGGTAATTTAATTCGACGGTCCCAAAAACACTTTCCTTTTGATGCCGTAAATCGAACCGTCGCAAAGAGGATTAGAGTTCTTTACATTACGACAAATGCATCTGCGTACACATAATTTGTTTTCGTTTTTCAACGATATCTTATGTATTTTTGATGATTATTTAATACGAAAGTATAATATTAAAAACGTCCTCGTAATCGGCGTGGGTATATATATTATTTCGTGAAAATTCACAACAGCTCGTCGAAACACACGCGTACGGCGGACGGCCTTCTTCAAAATGGTCGCGAGACGATGGTCGGTTGAAAAGCGACGGCTGGCGGAGGGAGCTATCGAAACTGAGGTCTCGACACCGCGGGCCGAGGAGAATATGAGCGTAGAACGAGGAGAAGGGTCATCAATTAACGGCATTCCTGTGGGTCGGTCCTCGAAAGTGCACGCTGCACTTGGCCCGTAAGATTAGTCCGTGGTAAACGTGTGCATACGCGCGTTGCACGACGTTCGCCAATTTGTAAACTACGCGTAAATACTTTCATTGTTCTATTTTCTAATAATAAACGATTAAGATGAATATTTAAAATATTTACTTATAAAATAATGAAACAATAAACAATGACGCTCATAGATTCGTACCGGTTGGTATCACGGTTACAGATGGAAATAATAACGAAACGTACGGCATGTACGGTACACATTAACTACAGTGAAACGTCACTGTTGTACATTATGTAATATCGCGCGCGAGCTGCGATGGATCTCGAAAGAACAAACGTACGTGCACGACTGCAGAGTTAAAAATAATTTGACGACATTCGCGCGCTTACGCGTGGACGAAGCTACGACGGAAACGGCAAAAATAAATAATATGAAAAAAATAAACGTCGAAACCCGACGGTTTTAATATGGAAACTGTGCGCGATACGCGCGTCCAACATTTTGGCTCGTATTGTGTATATGCGCGCGCGCGCAAATTTACGATGCTCGCAGGTTTTCGATCATATATGTGTGTACGTATATACGAGAGACCTTTGCGATATTATTGCTAAAAACCAGTCGACGGGGTGTATATTATAAAGGTACTCGCGCGGCGCGCACGTGTGTTCATATACAGTTAACAATGAACCGATACATACGTATGTATACGCAATAATAATAATAATAATAATAATAATAATAATATATTTTCACATTATACACCAGACAGCCACGTACATATATACATAATATAATATAGACACCGCGTGGTACGTAAAACAATGATTGTCCGGTTGTCTATGTGTGTATATATATATACACGTGTTCAGAGTGAGACAGGGTAGTGTTTTTTTTTTTTTTTTTGTAAATTTCATTTTGATATATGCGTGTGTGTATAGTGCGCAGTAATAGCGTAGGAAATTAGTTTTAGGTTAGGGGGAAAACGGATTGGATTCGTGTCCCGAGAGACGATTGTTGGGGAATATTTATTTACGGTTTATTCGATTCCACTCCCCCCCCTCCCGGGTTTGGTCATATACCTATTGTATTACACATCATTATTATTATTAATTATTTAATTATTATTATACGCGCGCGATGGTCTCCTGAGAAATTTCCGCTTACGCAAAACGACGTTCTCGTTTCGTTAAATTTGCGATTCGCATTCGCATCTATCATCTTTATAATTTTTGTTTTTTCTCACTTCTAACCGCGGGACCAAATGAATCTACGGACAATACTTCGTACCACGTCGTTTGTCGTTAAAAAGAAGTACTCGTACATAATTTACGAATTACCAACGTTTTTTGAGGACCAAATCGCAAAAATGCAGGTAAGTTGGTCGTCCTTCTTCCGGCACGTAACGATCTTTTGGGAACAAACCCGCGCACACCTTACCAAATGAACAATATTTTTCGATCATCTCCACTGCTCTTTCGACCTTCAAGTGCTCGTTTTCGACTCGCTTTCGAGACAAACTTTCGAGACACGGCGGCGTGTCTACATAACGTCAAACGTTTAAATAGATTAAATACGATATTATTTATTATTATTACGAAGTGCTGTTCTCACCGGACGACGGCAACTCGCGGAAATCGTAAATAAAAGAAAAAAGCTGGTTTATACCAACGCGTATTTTGTGGTCGCATTAGTCTGTACAATTTTATTTTACATATTGTTTAGATAAAATCTATTTATGTATTTTCAAAAAACAAAAATATTTTCACAACTATTTGTATATTACCGTGTAAGCGTTATTATTATTATTAACATTATTGTATTTTTGCACATTAAAAATAAATTATTGTACTGCCGCCATCGGGATCAATGTAACAACTTTTGAGTACACGTCATATATTTGTGTTTATAGGTCAAATTGTTAGTAAATATTTTGTTTACGGTATGTATCGTTAAATATTAAACTTTGGTTTTAAAATAAAATATGATAATTAATAATTTTGTTTGTTTGCATATCTGCACGCATATTTTATAAGTTTTTAGGGTATAATTCTCTACCCTAATTATACATAAGGGACTGGCCGAGATATTTATCTTATGTTATTTTGATGCAAAACTAAAAGTAAAGTTAGAATGGTTGAATACTCCTTTTAAATTATTTATATACTATGTATTATACTTTTTTTTAAATTCATGTAGTTGTATACATAATAAAATAATAACGTCCAAAACGTACTTTTATAAGCACAATGAATCCGGCACGAATCAACTACGATAAAATCGTGATAATAAGAACACATGTTTTTTTTTATAAACAATTATAATTATTAATTTGTGCGTATCGTTAAGTATTTAACTATTACGGATCTAACATAAAATATGGTTTATAATTTATATTTTCTAATCGAATTCAATATTGTTCTATATACCATCAAGACATTAGTATGCAGTAATACGAAAAAATGACGATTTTAAGATGTCGAAGACATACAAAACGTTCAAATCGATTTTCTCAAAACGCGTTTTTTATTTTATTATCATAAGTCTAATATAACTAGTAATACAGTAAACGTGGAAAATAATAGTATTGTACATACGAGATGGAATCAATTTAACATGTCTATATAAAAAGATAATTACATTACGTAAAATACAATGTTATAATATAAACACGTATTTATTAAAGATAAAATTAGAAAACAACAATGTTTTTGGTAGAACCACAACAAAGTCGAAATATATATATTTACAAGCAGACACGACGGGACTACAAAGTATATCTTTATATCACACGCAGTAACCTAAAAATCTAGTTACATTAAATAATTCGTTTGATACATTTTATGTACATACTTTATCTACTTCCATTATATTATTCTCTTTGTGTCGAGTTTGGTTTTTTTTTTACATACACGGATCCCGTCAACGTATCTAAAGTTTTGTAGTTCACGCACGATAAACATTTTTTATTTCCAGACTGACGGGCTGCCTGTTACGGATAATACGCGAACGATGCGTTAACATTGAACAATAGTATTCGCTTCAGGAAATATCATTCGGCTCGATACGTCGTTTAATCAATCGAATAATTACGAGAAATTTTTGGTATCTTGTTCCCTCGTACTTGTCAAGCTTCGTGTACGGGACTGTATCCGACAAGATGTTTAGAGTGATTTCGTAAATCAAATCGATTCGATCAATACGAAACGTTTTAATTTTCATATTTTTTTAATAATAAACGGCAGCAGAGTTATTGTTAATTTTTTTTATATTTAAATAAAAAATGTTTATATATTTTGCAATGAAGTTTCGCATAAATTTGTATTAATATGCCGTTTCACAAAAACGAGCGTCGCAACACGTCGATTTCATACGCCACGCCGGTATAAAATATACCCAAATTGTATTTAAAGAAAAACTTTTTTCGACTTTGTCTTTAATTAAATTTCACTACCGATGGTCGTAGAAATTCGAGACTTTTTCCATCTCGGCAGTTTTAGTATCAATAACGCCGGCGGTTTTTTGTTTAAATATTTAAAACGTGTAACACGAGAAAATAACAAAATCGACCTGTTTTCGGTTAATGAATAATAATTGAAATATTTCCCTGGACAGACATTACGATGGGTAACTCTACGCGTCAGTACATCTCTCTATCCGTTCGTTTGTATTTAAACAATACATATATACGTGATATAGTGTCGCGTTGAAGGATTAAAGTGAATTTGTCTTTATTCATGACATTCGCTGCGGAATAAGATAACACAGACACTCGATCGTTCGATATATATATATATAGAGAGAGAGAGTGAGTGAGAGAGAATTATACCGTGTCGGAATTTAAGGATCGCAAGTGGAATTTATCCGAAACTACGGGGAACCGCGTTTGTATTAAACCCGTCCCCGACGAGACAATATATAATAAAGGCGTGTTAAATTTAGATTTAAGCTTATGGAGGATAAAACGGAAAGATAATTTTAAACCGTCGGACAGTCGGGACGGCATTGTCTCGCGGACCTGTAACGTATTGCATACCGTAACGTCTGACCGGGACGATCGTCATCGATAATGTATTGTCGTCGCGGCGCAGTGGTCGGCGGGGACGGCCGTGATATCGCCGCCGAATATAGTGACGGGGTCGCCCGAAACAAAAGTCCGACGATAACTTTATGGGTCGACAGCAACGACAATCGGACGGAAGTTATAAAAGACGACTCCGGTGTAACGGTAGACGTCGCGTCGGATCGATAAACGTCCTTACTCTCCGGGTTTATATGTTGTGGCTGCTGCGAATAAATACCGTACGCGAGATAAAGAACTCGAAGACGGGTGTGTATACAAAACACGCATCTAATACAACATGTTTTATTCTGTTAAAAAGCGGAAACGGCAATAAATAACTGTATATAATATATATATATATCGGCGTTCTTTTCTCGCCGAAATCGAATTTCCAAACGTGTCTCAATACTTGCCAATAGTTGTCTGTATAAATCGGTCGCGTTTTTCATCGCGTATAACATATACGGCAGACTCGAACAAATTCGAGTACGAACTTTTCCTTATAACTTGACGTGTATTAAGGGGTTACTTTTTTTCATTTTGAAAATGTTTGTCGCGTTATCGAGCCCCGGCCATTACAATAGGTGCGCGCGTGTGTTTGTGTGCGTGCAAAGGAGGAAAAAATAACGCGAAACTTTTCTCTCGAGACTTTGTTTTTAACTAAGTTTGTAAAGAGGTTGTTGAAGTTGCATGGGCTACACGATCGATTTTCTGTAGACAGTCAAAAGAAAGACGAGGAGGTATGAGAATACGCCAGTTCGATGGAGTTTTTTCTTTCAGAGTTCGTATAAAACGTTATTTCAATTCCAGTACTGTGTCAACTCTCTGTCCCATTACTTTTGGTATTTTAATTTTTTTTTTTTTTTTGGCAATGGTATCGCGAAATTGGCCATTTCTGTATTGTTGCCGACGTTTTAGAGACTATATATTATATTGTATGCGCTTATGTTAAATATGTGATTTATCGTCTTATTGTTATACAAGGCGCCAACGAATTTAAATTCCTCAATAAATTATTCAAATAGAAAATGTAACTATACGTTATATTTCCTAAAAGAAAACGCGTTTCTAGGGACAACGACGAAACGTGTTGCTAACGACTTACATTATAGATTTACATAAAATAACAATCGTTCGATTAAGAAGAAACTACATTTGCATAGTTTACTATTTTCACATTATTATTATCTGACTAGCAGTTCAATCATAACGTCATTATATATATATAAGTATATTAATTTAGTTTTATCAAACCCTCGAAAAAATATTCATCTCATAATAATATAATCGAGTTATCGTGTTGGATATATCTACGACGCTATAGAAACCGTCTTGAAAACGGAAAATTACATAAAATATTACGTCAGAACGAAATCGAGGGAGTTGATCTAATTATATAATGATATTTGTTTTTCGTAGCTCCGGTCATTCCTGAACAGACACCAGGGACGTTGTGAAAATAATAATTATAGCGTAAATATAAAAATATATTTTTAGGTGTTGTATTACAAGAACGCGAAACACAATTATCTTACACTTTACGTAGGTAATAATAAAAATAATGATGATGTTTACTCTCGTTGTATTGAGAAATTCTTCGCGAAAATATCTTCTTATTTTCTTTCGCGTACGTAAAATATACAAACAGTAGATCGTCGCGAGACATAATTATATGCGAAAACAAACGAATATTAAAAATTCACGAGCACGCCAGTATTTTTCGGGTAACGATAAATTAGAGGTGCGAAACAATACGAAATACGATAAAAGTTCTGCGAGCACTAATACCTATATGTGCACAGTCCGGCGGTTCATTTTACGTTGAAAATATTGCCGTGATAAACGAAGACATTCGGAGAAGTTATGTATATAGTGACATTTCTTAAAAAATATACATCACGGCCCGCGTTCAATTATGGGTGTCAACTTGGTATATTAAAAAAAGAACCACTAATGATAAATAGTATATAATAAAAGTAATAAGGCTGTTGTGAAATATTTCACGTGTTTATACGAAAAATGCAAAATATTCCTTCCTGCTCACAGAAGAAAAAAACCATCGAGACGCAGTTTAAAAACGAAAATAAAAAAATCGGATAAACGAATATATGACTGGACGGAGACGAGACGACATTAAACGTTTTCGACGACGCACGTAAAGCGTGAATCCAGATAATGATAACGAGTTGGACGTCGACTGTATCACATTAAGAACGGCCAAGTGTACAAAACGTAATGGTGTATAATTTTTTTTTATAATTATAAATGGAGTTTTTTCTCCCCCGCGGGAGACATTCGTGCTCAAATCTTTTTTGCGTTTCTTAAACACCTATTAAGATTATTAATTATTATAAATATGCACGCGCTGCGCCGCCTACCGTTGAAAATGATAATTTAATTTTTTATAATCAAGACGTCGTCTTCGGACGTTTTTTCCTCACGTCCGTAACGGCGTGTTTGCAATTTTTTTTCCAAAATTTTATTTCACAAATGAAACGCCGAGGACGACCGATTTCAAACCGCCTACTCGGACGAAACTAAACGATTCGTCGATGTGTGTATAGTTTTATTTACGTATTATGTTCATGTATTCAATGTCGACATATTTCATTCGATCGTCAATTCGCGTGTCCGTTATACGATTATCGAGCAAACCGAAATCGCTGTTGTGCGGTCGTTGCGTAACGCGGCGAGTGAGTGTAAGTAAACGCGGTTAATGTTCGCGGAAATCCGAACGGTCGATTACGAGGATAATACGTCCGAAATGTACGGAACACGTAGCGTTTCATTTGGTTTTTTGTTTTTTTTTTTGCGATTGATATTGAGTTTCGCTCGTTACTATGATTTCGATATATAAAACGTGTGCAGCCATACCTAATACGACTCCGTACACGGAGATCTGACGAATGCAAATGATTTTCCATTTGACATGTTCAAGTTTTTTTTAGTTTTTACAACTAAAAGTAAAAATGTTGACGCTACCGATAGCAATGCGAAACCGATTTATTTGAATGTAAAACTCACTTTCGAAATTGTTCGAATACTAATGACGTTTACACCGTTTAACAGTTGTATACACGACATTTTTTTTTCAAGAAATTACGTTTACAAAATTAAAAAACATTGAATATATGCGTTTATTTATAGCACCGCGGAAACAAATAACAGTCATTCAAAGAAAAAAGACAAAACTCTAAAACACCGAATAGAACAAAAGTCACATTGCGTACGATATTAAAAAACGGCCTTTATTTTTGACGGTACAGAAGTAAACATAACTTCTGATCAGTCCGCCGTGCTCGTTTCGAACAGCCCAAAAGTAATACATCAATTGTACACACGCGTCATCGTGTTCGCGGACAAACTCGTATGTACATAATAATGTTATTGTCGTACTCGTGAACTTATATATATATAAATACATATATTGTGTATTCGATCGATCGCTTTTTTCTCTCGTAAACCTTTGATGGGACGTTTTGCGCACCACAAAAAAAAAAAAAAAAATACATACACGTATAAATAAATGTGCGTGCATAAATCTCACGTCGGTGGTAACGCAAACGCGGTAATACATACACACATACATAACTATTGGCTTTCGCCCGATGACGTTTGCCAATATGTTTTCCGTTTTGTCAAACATGGAAAAATAAAAAAAGAGAAAAGAAAATATCGATACAATCTGTTGACAAAGCTCTTGATTTAATACGTCGCAGCAACCCGTCGTCGGCTTTCAACGAAATACGAGTACGTAGATACGAAATACTGCGTAGTGTACACGGCCAGAGGTAATCAAACTTTTTCGTCTTCTTCGTCCGGTCCACGACGATCATTGTTCATATGCAAACGTCATAACTGACCGTGGTTATTAAATTTTTTTTTTGATTTTCTACGATTGATTGACGCTCGCGACGCATCTGGTCTGAGCGATGATTAGTTTTTCTCAAAGTTCAGAAGAAAAGAAACATCAATATACGAAAAAATAAATAATAGATTTCTATGTTGACCGTTGTTCTCGCTTCAATAAACACTTTATCCAGAGTGACCGGATAGATTAATAAAGAAAAATATTATGAAATTACGTTGACTTTTTACACGTATCATTAACTGATTCAGCCACCTGACTCATTCGCATTCATTTATAACAACAATTGAAATACACTAATTTACGTATACTCAAAATTAGTGGGTGTAGATAAATAAAAATTGATAAATAAACGCCAACGAGCCGTACAACAAATAATAAATTGATTTAACAGTATTGTCGAAGCTTCGGTGCGATAAACATTTCAATAATACTATTAAAAACATCGTCAAACCCGTTTTTACGGCGTATGAATATTGAACAAATGTCAATTATTTGGTACAACAACGGTTAATTATTTTTAGTCGTTTTACCACTAAAGAGTTTTAAACTCTTTACACGTAAGAGTTTACGGGAATAAATAAGTAAACATTACAATGTCGTAACTATAGACTCTGTCAAACACTGAATGCTCGTAAATAATTAACTATCGGTTCAATATTAACAAAACCGTCGATATTTTCATCTGCTTCAAAATTTTGAAATAAAAAAATAAAAGATTACAAAAAAAAACATTAAGATGAAAACTAATTAAATAACGAGCGTTTTTGTTTAAAACAAATATGTACGCCGCAGAAAAATTACAATATAGTGCTATTTTATGTAACCGACATGGTAATCGAATACGGTTCACAGTATATATTGTGTTTTCGTGATGGGACGTAAAATAAGAGGATATCCGAGAAGAAGAAAAAAAAAAAACGTTAAAAATTCCGACATTTGACGTGTGTACGCGCGAAGGAAAAACGTTTCCGTGAATTTAATTCCGAACGGGTTTAACGCGTAACAAAAATATCAAAACGTTTTTCGGCGGCGAATCAATTCTCTGCTTCGGGGTGAACTCTATTACAATAATATATTACACGTATAAGCGGTGGCGGTTCAATTTTTATCGTCGCGTGATAGTACGATTTACATGATTTATTGCGGTGATATTACATACATGTACAGAGTGGCGCAAAAGTAACTTCACACCTTTATTAATGTAAACGATTTATTTTACAACGTTTTTCTCGTGCGATTCGAACTGACTGAAGTGAAATGTCGATCTGGGATACGGCTAATTGTTGTCTCGTGGACTTCTCCGGGGTTTTGCGTGACGGTCAAACACACAGTCGTAGATGTTCCTCGGCGCGCGCTGTTTCAGGCAGCCCACTACGAGGTGCATTTCGAACGCTACTTTAAGTTTCAAACTTATGTAATAAATAGCCCTACGCGATGATTGAACTCGAAATGATCTCTCCGCTCGTTCAGATACCGCGCTATCTTTAGGAAGCGATTTTCACAACGACGAATTTTTCATCTCTCGTCAACGTCTTGCGATCGAAACGAAGCATCGTTTAAACGCTTAATTTGAATCGACAGTTGCCAAGCCGACAGCATTACCAACGGAGAACACAACACACACATTGAACACTTAACTGTCGACGTAGCATTGTTATTTTACGGTATTTCGTCGAGGGCGAAATGACTTTTACGCCACCCTGTATATGCCGTACTCATCACACGCTTTAGAGTTTTATTTTTTTACATTTACGATTTTTCGAAAATCGCACTTTTTTATCATATTCTCGTATGATTTATTATTGCCCTACACACCGCGTCTTGTCACCGCTTATACGAAATGATAACAACAACAATACAAATAACAAATGTATTCTAACGAATCCTTTTGTGAAGTTTCACGTTCACGACACGTTTTTCTCGTCCAAGCGCTAAACACACAGCAGTGTTCATATTAAATTCGAGTTCACAGCGTTTTAAGAAGATCGTATTTATTATCGTCCAAACGACGCGATAATAATAATAATAATAATAATAATAATAATTGCGCACAAAGCGTAATTAAGACACGGACAAAAACGACTTCTCGTATTGCTGAAATTATTCCGTACAACGTATTGAACTGTAACTCGGGGGAATAGCTTTACTACTCGGAAATAGACGACACAATTCCCTATAACCAACAAGTGTACAAGTCCTATTCACTGACACTGTATACAATAAACTAGATGGTTAATTGACGTTATCATTTCAAGTCGACAGTCTCCGTTCTTACCCAACAGTCAATATCGGAAATTTGAATGCAACCTTTCACAGTTTCTAATTGAAAATATCTACGTTCGTAACTTTGTGACACGATTATATTTCTGTTCGATCAATATCGAGGAAATCTCGCACCTGAAAATTTCGATGAAGTCGCGGCGTGTTCGCTAAACGGTTAAATATCTAAACGTTTTCGAACATTGTGAACGTCAAGATGATATTGTCATTACAATCTGCAATCATTACGGATATCCGACGTAGTAGTTAAACAAGGATTTGATAGATCTGCGAATAAAACGAAAACTTGATGGATTGACGACGGTTAGGTTAGGAAAATAATAAAACCTAATCTAACCTACCTCGGCGTTTCACAGATTCGTATGATTCGTACTCATTTCAGATAATAGACATTTATAACTTTTTACGCCAATTCGAATTTCCCAACGACAATAATAATTTATAAGATACCGTCGTCTCTATATACTATTTTTATCAGCAATTTTACATCCTGTTAATCCCAAACACTAATATGCTCAGAGATTGCATCCTTCACATATTATGAGGGTCGAAGATGGTTGTTGGACAATTCGAAGATAGACGGGACATATAATTTTGGCCGGCTTTCACCAGAGACTTGACGCCACCAACGCGAAAAATCTCATTGACTACTACCCTGGGGATCGAACCGCAGACCTCGTGCGCCGAAACGTGTGTTTCTATCCACCCACTCGACCACAGTCGATTCACACCGTCTGTATGCTATTTATAAAAATAATTTTATTTTTCCTGCCACCTCTCCGTAAAACACAATGTAACAACGTGGCTGTACGGTGCAAGTACATTATACAATACGATACAGTCGGCAACCCGTTGCGCTCAGTTATTTTCCACGAAATATGTACATTTGTTCACTTTATGAATATATCGCTACTGTTTATTATTATTATTTTTTTTTTGTACGATTTCATTGTTTTTTCCTTTCCACAAAATTAAAACTTACTTCCCGCACAAACGTTTGACAATGAGCGAGCTTACCTGAAACAAAAACAAACAAAAAAAACTCGTAAGTATTTTAATTAAATGAAAAAATAAATTATAAAAATGAATAAAATCTAATGGCGTTATATTTTTAATAAGCTCTTTATCTCGTAATGTCGAGGAGTCCTGGGACGGGGCGAGCAGATGGTAAAATGTAAATTAGATTTTCTATTGCCTTTATACGAATACGCATAGAAAAAAACGATCCGAACGTGCGTATTCCTAACCGCTAGAAAAAAATTAAACCGACTATCTTATTCGGATTTCAGTACTCGAAAGGTGTACATTATATATTCAAATTATTATATCGTTGTATACGAATCGATGCACACACATACGCACACACACGCACACGCACACACCTACACACACACACACAAATTTAATATGTGGGGCGTGTATTTACAAACGTACGTGTATGGGAGAAGAAAACAAAAAAATAAAGCAAACAATAAGAAACGCAAAAGGGCCGACGTATGACCGGCCGTTGCCACAACGACCAGGCCGCATGATCGCACACAACAAAACTCGGTTTCTTTTCCGCGTGATAAATTATTTACCGCTCGGGCGCATGTGTATCGGAAGTAAGCACCTCGACAAGTGCGTTCGAATCCGTTTCGTCGGATATTTCTTGAAATAATTATAATCCAAGTACGTACGACGTTTTAGCGTGTTGTATGCGATGCGGCTCGACGTGTACGACTGTACGCGGAGAAAGTCAAAGAACCTCGGCCGAACGAGATTCTTCAAATCCGTAAAAACCGTCGACGCCTCCCTCTCAAGTACGAGAACTTATGGTCGAGAAAACATTTTTTTTAAAAAAAATAGAAAATAGTCTACAGAAATTGGCGAGAATTTATATATGCATTAGTGTCAACCCCAATATATATATATATATCAGTTACTCCTCACATAAAAATGTAAATAAAGTCATCACACACTTTTCTAAATACAAACAGAAATTGTCATCGTGTCCGTTGATATTTAATTAGATTAATTAATGTCAGTTTTCATTTTCGTGTTCGAGATACTATCTTTTTTTTACGCTTTTTTTAACGTGGAACCGGACATTATTGCGTCTTAATTACTGCGAATATCGTGTTTCATAACCAGAAACATACATATATAATTTTTCCAAGCGATACCAAAATTATTATAATTATCATACGCGACAGCCTAAACATATTATTACTTCTATATATTTACAATATATATATATTTATAATCAAAATTTTTAACAGTTAATAAACCGTCGTTGTTGACAACGAAGCTTTTATTATTATTTCTTCTTTGTGTTACTTTGCAAACCGTCTCTCGTAAAATTACGCAAGATAAAATTAAAGCAGAAAAATATAAAACAAAGTTATATAAAAAAAAAAATATATATACGGATTTAAATATCCAAATAAAACGCAAACATATTTTGGTTTTCTTTTTCGATTATATAATAACTTTTTTCCATTGTAACTTCAATGCATTTGCATAATTTTTTGACAGCATATTTTTCACAAATTTAACGAGTTAATTTTCAGTGCGTTATTGCGTTCAAATTGGTTTGGTCCGACGAATCCCTTCGAAACCAAAGTTAAATTTAAAAAAAAAACACAATGGTGAACGGTCACGTTACCATTCGAGTTAAAAATATACGAACGAAAAAAGAGAAAAACACGTAACAACAGTACACAATCACGAGTTGTAGAATTTGCGAGCTTTACAGAAACGGCGCTGCGAGGCGTTTCAAGAGACGAAGCGGAAAATCCTTTTTCTCGGTTTTTAAAACAAAAAACAAAAAATCGTCTTTTTTATTCTTCCGACACAACACAACGGACTCGTAACTTTCGTCGACTAGTTCGTCACGCGACCATTTTACAGGACTCGTGTGTTTTGTTCTCAGACACACGCACACGACACGTACGGTCCTGCTAGAAAACGCTGCGGGCGAAATCAGACGACGAATTATACGACGAACAATAATAACCTATCCGACGTGAATCGCAATCAAAGCGCGCGCGTATTAATATAATATATGCACGTACGGGTTTCGCACATAAGACGCCTTTTACAGTGCGACGGCGGTCGAAAACTTTACATAAATATCGATCGCTTTACCGAAAACGTTGCCTGTGCAATGTCAACGAATCGACTTCATACGCGTGTACAGACTGTATGCACACCTAATGATGAGCTTGAACACGGAACGACACGTTTTTATATTACAACGTTTATATATTGGATACACGCTACGATGTATATGATATTTTCTTTTATACAGCGAAATTAATATATACGTATACACGCGTGTTGAAAAGTAAGAAATTGGTTTTTTTTTAATGCCGAAAACAAATAATAATATTCGTACGGGTTTACGCCACGTCTCGAAAACACACACACACACAGAGTCGTAAATGTTTAAAAGTCGAGGTTTTCTCGTTGAAAATATTATGTCGTTGTAATAAATATATTATTTAATTGATACGTTTCTACGCTGTTCAAATAAGCTCGTTTTCAATTTGTCTAAGCCGATTACTACAAAGACAGTATTTTATAGACTCGTATAATCGAATGATTTTCGAACGCGTCGTCCTGTGTATGTGCCGGGCCGACACCGTCGAGACGCAATAACCGAAACCTCGTAATCGTGTCGATTAGTTTTGATTACGTTATCGAGTCATTATTTGGAGAGACGGTTTCGGGCACGCACGTGCGTAATATTTTCTTGGCGGTCGCGTCGAAACGGAGAGACGAGCTACGGTGTGTGTGTGTGTGTGTGTGTGTGTAATGATGTGCGGGCGAAAATGGCGTCGGTACAACGTAAAAGGGTGACGTCACAGCCGAATCGATTTTACGAGTGACGGGGTGAGCGGCGGGCGGGTTGAGGGGAGAGAAAAAACCAAAGCGCGGCGCGGAGGGATGGAAAAGTCGAGCGAAAGGCAAACCCCCGTTTTTCCCGACCCTCTCCTAAACACGACGTTGGGTTCGCGCGCCGAAAAGGATCTTTTGCGCCGTTTCGTTTCTCCCGTGCGAACGTCGCACCTACTACCGGCGGTTTGTGTGTTTTTTTTTAATAAAAAAAGAACCTAAAAATTTGCCTCGAGGTCGATACCGTCCCCTGTGCGCGCGTTCTCGTCACCGGACAACGTGTTGTCATCGACGAACGAGTCGCGTTCGAACGTATAAAAGCGCAGCGTGCGAAGTCGTTTTTCGTCCTCGTCCCTGCAGTCCGGGCGGAAGGTAGCAGCGACCTCCTCGATCTCGTCGCACACACGATATCTTCTTTCTCACGCTCCCCCGGCCTTAATCACGGGTTAGGTCGTTCGTTCCTGTCCCCGCGTTGGCAGCCGATCTTACTGTACGCGTTTTCGTTCTCTCGTACGATCGTCGCACGCGCCCCACACGCCGATCCCATCGATTTTTATACCGTACGCACGCCATATAACGCCCGTCGTCATAGAGATGTATTACGCGACCGTGTCGTTTTAACATTGTACGCGTTCGATCGGCAGAATGGCGTGCGTAACCAGAACGTTTAATGTATTCGTCGCGCGCGCAGTCATATCCGTCATACGGCACGGGAGACGACAAACGGGTCGACGAAAACGACCAGGCCGAACACTGTTCGGTTGAACCGCGCGGGCATAGGCGTATAGTACGTTCGAAACGTCCCCGGGCTAAATATCTGTAATCAATGTAAATACTAATCGCACGACTAGGGCTTCGCGTAGCGTGAAAATCCTAAAAGGGTACGTGTGCACAATTCTATCACGTTCGGTCTCGCCCGAGTCTCGAGTTAAATTCGGCCGCGTACGATGTGTTCCTAGTACGGTACCTTGTACGAGTGCCTGCGACGCGGAACAAAGAAACGCGACACAATTTCGTGTTCGACTTCAAAATGAGCAAAAAAAAAAAAAATGTTATAGAAACGTATCACGGCTCGTATGATACGGCCAGAGGCATTCGGTGTATTTCTACTGTTCGGTAAATCCGTAACTCGTATTCACAACATGCACACGGCGGGAGTGGCAGACCGTCAGAAGCCGGTTCACGAAGAAAACGTTGCCGCGAGCGCTGGCGCATTGTCACGCAAAAGAGTCCAACTGCCCGGATCGCGCGGTACTCTGGTCGGATTCGCCGAACGCTTATCATTACCGAGTTCGTACTTGAAAGAAACGAGTTCGTTTCGAACGCGAAATGTGATTGCGCCCCTTGTTTGCAAGCTCGTACAACCGAACGTGCTGAAATCGGGTACGTATATCGGTTAGACTTTGTGCTACACGAAGTCTTAGTCGTACGAGCGATAGCGCTATTTATATTGACTGCGGACATTCGCCATGTACGAGCGTACACGGGTTAGCGATGTCGCGCGGAAAATATCGCGAATACACGGTGACCCGTACACGAGTATAACGCTGACGACGTACTCGTGAAAAATGTCGGCCGATCGCGCGTTTTATTCTTATATTCGTCGACGCAGCCCCGCTGTCCTTGACATTTTCGTACGCGGCAAACATAGTCGAGTTCAAACATAATTTCATTATTATTGTTATTATTAACATAACGCGCGCCACCGGCCACAAGTATTTATTTCGTTTTTTTCTTTTTTTATCTTTTTCCCCCGTAACGAACAAAGGAAACGACTTTCGTGTTTGACAGAGGTTTAAACTCGGTCTGCTACGCTGTGTAGTATATGTGCGTGCGCGCGTATTAAAAGCCGAGAGGGGAAGCGAAAAAAAAAAAGGTTTCGCGCGCACGCGTAATGTGTTCGCGTTATGCAACACGCGCGAAGTTTACCGCCGACTCCGTGCGCTCCTGTTTCGAAAACTGTATTTTTCCGCGACACTAGTATTACAAATATTGGCTATGTAGGACGTGTGATTTGTCGTGGTTATCACACGTCAATGCAAATGGTTTTGATCTCGAAGATTACGTTTCGACAGGCCGAAGCATAAACATTCGTCGAACGTTTTTACAAAATAATAACGAAAAAAGTATTAAGAAATATGGAGAGAACGCCAAAACACACGGGCTACATTTTACTCGAACCTGATCAAAGAACGATCGCTTGTTGTTTTTGAAGAACGCCGTCGAAGAGAAATTATAGACGATGTCAAAAAGGACTTTAGTTCTGTCGAGAGTAACAAGTCTACAAACTCCGTGTAATATCGTGTTAACGAGAACACACACACAGAAATCGTCCTTCTCAGAATTTCATTATTATCAAAACAGTTTTTTTTTCTCGTCGAATAAACAGAGGGGCATAGTCATTTCGCATTTCACTACTTCGTAAAAACCATTTTAATCTTTTTCGGCAGTACGTCAAACATTTTTTTTATTGTTCTTCCATTATTGTTTTGAACTTTTCAAAACATTTCCAAATTCAAATAATTATATATATATATACATATATTCACCGTGCGTCATTGACGAAAAGACGATGCCTGTCCGTCTGGAACATTTTTATTTTGTATTTTCGAAAAATAAAACGTAAGTTTCGGGAAAGTGCGTATAATTATGCTTGCGGTTCGAACACAATACGTATATACGGTTTTTTTTCCAAGGAAACCACAAACGATAAAAAAATATTTTAATTGTTAGAAAACATCGTGTACGATGTAATGTCCGACGGAAACAAATACAGTGTGCTTCAGGGGCGGGTCGTTTGAAAGGTCGCGCACATTATTAGTTCTTTTTTGGTTTTCTAAACCTACTACCGCAATCGAGTGTCAAATTGTTACCACCGTACTTCGCGCTTACAGGATACAAACGAATAAGAATACACACACACACACACGCCGTACGGGGTAAGTAATCATCCGTCATAATAAATCAGATTTAAATGTGGTTCGTATAATACGTCTGTAAAGTATTACGGATTTCGAAACGTAATGTATTCGTATTCTACACGGCCGAGCAACGTGTGGGCGTGCATAACGCACGGGACAATATGAATTATGGTTAATAACCGATTTATACCGTCCCGTTTCTGGTCGACTTGTAACCGTTTCACCGTTTCGTTATGACGCCCGAGCGCGGAGAAACCCGTTTTTTCGTTCTGTCGACTTCCGCCGGCTTCAATAACACGAGGCGCGCAGTATTTTATTCGTATTCCATTTTCATACGTAATGTTTACGTTGGATAAAAACAGTGATATTCGCGACACGTTCAAATGTCGTCGTTCTTATTTATCATACCGCAAACACATCGGATATCAAGCAAACATCATAAAATACTCGTAATTTAAACAACCGTAAAGTGTAACTAATCGATTACTCGTATCCGATACCGCGAGTACATTTATAACAGCGATATATATATATATATTAGGAGTTTTATTTTTAAAGATTTTGACCGGAAAATTGTGATCTAGTGTAGAATTATAACAGAAGAACAACATTGATACATTTGTAGAGTTTGTAACGGACGAAAAATGAATACGAAAATTAACAAGTTTAATACAAGAACAAAAAAACAGTGTGCAAACTGAATGGACGAGCTAGAACGCGTGAGTCAAGTGGACTGACCGACTAACTGACTGGCCGTTAGGTTAGCCTACCTGCTGCATTTTTCGAGAATATTCTCGGCAGCGGCGAGCCACTATCGGGTCGCCGCCACACATTTATTAAACCGCTGTTAAATAAAAAGTGCGCGGTTTTACACGGGTCACCACTATACGATATAAATTACTAGGAGATAGCCGTTGCGTTTCTTCTGCCGTTTAGAATTTACAACTATAAATGGGTAATAAACGTATATATTAAATCCGTCTCCCGCAACTACGAGTTTGTGTTTACAGCTACTTTTAACGCGAATTGCTGTATTTTTGCAATTTTAATGTAATCTTGTTGATTTTAAACGTTGCGTTTTCCATTGTTAAACGTTATATATTCAACACTTTTATGAAAACAATGAATTTTCCCATTTATTAGCTCGCGACGGATATACGAAACTATCTCGGATATGTTACGAAATATAAAACTAGTTTTGTTCCGTTTACAAAAAAAAAAAATGCGAAATTTCATTGAAGTTTTAATAACAATAACAACGTGCGCGATCCGTATCGGTTATATGTAATCCACAACATTCAAGTAGATTTATTCACGAGGATTGCGCGACTACACACGTGATTATTTACTTGATCACCAATGTGTTGGACACGAAACGTTGCGGACTTTACCGTCTATGCAAACGTTGTATACACGCTCGTAGAAAATTGCGAACGGCGTAGAAAGAAAAAAGAAAGAAAACGATTAGACCGATCTCGCGTAAATAATAATAATTCGCGCGAACCTGTCGCGACTAAACCCGCACACGCGGCCGTATAATACTCGCAGCACACGCTACTACGTACGGTATGTATATGACGACCGGCTCTATTTCATTGGAAAGCTCCGTCGATGAGGTTAGGTCGTCTTCGCGCGACGTATATTTCTTTATTATTATTTTTCTTCATTAAATTCCCCGAGACTTGTATTATACGTATATACGGCGCCGCTTCTGGATATTGCGAATTCCTTTGGCGCAACACGATTCCTTTTCCGCCGGTGTGCGGATTACCCGTAAAAACGTCTCCGTTAGCTGCTGCAGATGGGTTTTTTTTTTTTATCTTTCCCTCTCTGTTTAAACGGCGACGGCGGCGGGCCGGAGAATCGCTCCGTATAATATATAACTGGGCGCGCGTGATACGGACGAGAGAAAGACGAAATACACACATATATATACATATATATATTTAAACTTCTCGATAATCCTCGCACGAGAGAAGTTTACTTCATACTCGTCGCCATAAAAGCGCATATATACGCGCGGTGACAGGATATATAGCGTTTAGCTGAAATTCTTTCCCGTATACACGCGCATCTGCATAAGCCCCGAGAAATAATACGCCGCGCCGTCCTTCTTCTCGTGTAAACACTGTATGCGTGTTAGACGTGCGCGGAAATCCGCGAAAGATATCACCGAACTTTTTCCGTCGTCTCCCGCCCGATAAATAATACGACCGGACGAGCGTGTGTTTTATTTTTATTTTCGACGCGAAAATTGATTGGTATGTAATGTATGAGACACAATTTGTATCGTTCGAGGCGTCCTTCAAAGAGTAAACGCCAAGTTCATAATGCGATATATGATATACAGGACGAACTTTTTTTTTTTTTATCACACCAGCCACCGATTTTAAACGAATTTCATTTCCGCGTATTCTTAATTCATTGTTGAGTCGTTTAAGGCCTATATTTATTCGTCGTTTTCAAAATTATATCCCCACTCCGTTATATCTCAAACAAATGTGTACTCATTTTTTTTTTTTTTAGTTTACGTTATCCTGTAAAACTAAAATGAATTGTATTTCACAATGATACGTTTACGGATAACACCATTTTGTCATTCGAGTGGCTTTTGTTGCGTGCAACAATAAATGTATCAGGATATTTATTTTGATTACAAGAGACGTTTGACCAATGAATTTCATAATTTCTGACAAAGACGTCTCAAAAAGGTGCATTTTCAATAATTATTAGTGTTTTAAACTTAAACGCTAAATCACCCGGGAAATGTTCATAGGATTCTCAAAATTAACACAAAACATACTTCTTATTGAAATCATAGGTCGCCATTTAAAAATTTCAAGCCTACACATTTATAACGAACAAAACGGATGGAGTTAAAAACATTAAAACGTGAGAAGATATAACAAAATATATAGCCTCGCTCTTGGCGAAAAAATCGCCCCTGTTTATAGCGAACCGCGGTATGTATATACACTCGGTGTGTTTGTCGGTCGTTGTATTATCCTGAGCTCTGGGCGACGTTTTCCCGCGAGACATTTTCAATCTAAAGAAAACATTTCCATGCACACAGCTGCGTATAGAATATTATTATTATTTTTAAATAGAAATCCGATTCCTCCCTTTTCGTCGCGATTTCACGCGTGCGAACACTGCTAAAAAGATATCGCGAGAAACGTGTTTTTCGCTTGGCAAAGTTATGATCCGGGGTCATCAATTCACGTCGGTTTAATGGAATCCCTCGATACTGACCGTAATATCCTTGTGCGCGAGAACCCGCGATGAAGTTTTTTTCGGTGTTTTTTTTTTTTAACAACGGCGTGTTAATTATACATTTCTGGAGCGGCGGTGGACGTTCGAGAGACGCGCGTCCAGAGGAGAGGTTTCCACTTTATTAACCTTTTACACGCAAATCCCTTCGAAACCCAAAAGCAACGAGAAAATTGTGCGAAACGATTTTTTGTTAATCTAAGTTTAATAACCCGTAACGCATTACTGTATTAGTTGTCTTCAATCAAAATGTACTAGTCTTAGATATGAAAATTCAACACGATGATTTTTTGTTTTTTTTCTTCTTCTCGAGACCGTTACGAACACGTCACTACACAACGAGTAATTCGGCCATTCAATGTCGAAACATTTTTCAATCGTAAAAATTCACAAATTTACATTTTATTTTTTTATCCCGTCAAAAATCGAAAATAGTAATGTGATATTTCATATGTTTTATATAACTCCGCGTATCTTTGCGAAATCATTAACGGTCGGTTTTGTTTTACTGATTTAACAAGTATTTATTTTTTCGAACGATATAGAGTGAATTGCGCGCCTACGCTGTGATGAACAGGTTAGTCTGGTCATGAGGAGTCTTTTGATATACAACAATGTGTACTTAAGTACATTTCCCAAACCAAATTAAAAAAAAACCAATTACTTTTAATTTTAAATTAACGCTACCGGAGCTGTAGCAAGAGCCCAGGCCAATAGTGCAACCAAGAAAGAGGCGCGAATTTTAAAACAATCCAATTTCACATTTCGGTTTTAGATCTATGTTGCGCGTTTCGTATTTCGAGTTTATAATAAAATAGTCGATTGTAAACAGCTGCGAAGTAAGCGTTTATTATACTACTACTATTATTAAAGAAAATC
Source organism: Schlechtendalia chinensis (assembly GCA_019022885.1). Classification (NCBI taxonomy): domain Eukaryota; kingdom Metazoa; phylum Arthropoda; class Insecta; order Hemiptera; family Aphididae; genus Schlechtendalia; species Schlechtendalia chinensis. The sequence continues at coordinate 129,629 of CM032348.1, forward strand.
CTAATACTAGAAATAATTTAAAACAAAATATATATTATATATACGATCACTAAACATGTCAAGTGTATTGCATTTGTTATTTTGGAAATTATAAAAACAAAACTAACAAACTACACGTTTGGTTTTTGTTTAATAAATTTAAATTTTACGATAATAAATGTTATTCGTCCGTTTCGTGATATTCAATTATTGGAAATAAATAAATAAATATTTCAAACATTTTTCGGGTTTTCACAACGCATATTATACGTAACGCACGAAAGCGCTTATGGCGTTGTTCAATAGTACACACATCAAAGAATGTTAATGTACAGGAATATTTGAACAACTTAACATAGTCTCTAAACCGTAAATGTCGTAGCGTTTTAACTATATCGTCTTCGGTTAATTTTACGTTATAATGGTTTACAGGAATCTCATTAAAATCAACATGAAAGGGAACATCGTAGTATGGGGGCGTAGCATTATAAATTCCAAGCGAATTATTCTAAAGATTTTTATTAATTATGAGTTGTTTTTTTTGGTTAAACAATTGTCTTTTTAATCTCCTCGCGGTGTATGCATTATAGTATTTTTCCCTCGTCTAAATATCGTGATGTTTATTATTATTGTCCGTTTTTGCACCTTTTTCAGAGGCAAGGAAGAGAGTTGGTTTCAACGAACGTAAATGTGACAATCTACGTCAACTTCTCGATTTTTCCGACATTACTTTTCGCAAACTTTCTGTAATTCAGACGAACAGACCCTTTCTGTGAGGGATACGGGCCATATCACCCTCACATAAATCAACACCGTCAAATAAATAACTTTACACTACCGAAAACTTTCCGAAATAAACGGAATATCTAATAATACTTCGGGTAAGTATTAAACTTGCTAGTACGTTAAACGTCTTCATGACGCGTGTAATACAGTCTGTCCAACAACACGTTACAATGATTCGAAAACAGTAACTCATACTCGTACATACACATCATTTAAAACGATTGATTGTTTGTTTTATAGAAGTTTATAAAATAAAACGATCATTTTGGAACGAACGACGTTGTTATGGAGAAAATCAAACGGTGTACTTATGAAAATAAAATAAAAACAAATCCGCCCGTATATATACATAGACGCTATAAAACAGTCAGTCAACAATAAATTTAACATCGAAATTGGGTATTAAAAAACGACTCGCAATATATTTATACAATAAATATTCAGTGACACGAAATCTTCAGCTCGCAGGAAAACTAATTATAAAGAAAATTAATTTTTAATCCTTCTATTGTCGAAGTAAACGTGTATAACGAAAGTTCGATTTCGACACGCGACGATATTACACGCGCTTATGACATGCCATCAGACTAAAATCGCACGAATTAAAACTTAAGTTGTTTGATATAGTATATATATATATATATACAATATAATGTCGAAGCAGAATAATTATGTATAAAGAAAAAAAATGTCGGTGCAGGGGTTAAAACGAATTCGTTTAGATTGATTTTTTCGGGAGGTTTATTTTTTGAAATCATGTTATCAACACGCGTTAAATTAACCAAGTATGCATAGTATTATAATATTATCAAATTAAAACATTTCGTATAAACAGCATGGACATTTTAAAAGCCTAGTCGTAAATAGTCGTTTGATGAAACGCTATGTAGATATATATATATTATAATACTATATATATATATATATAATATAGTCATCTAGGCGAAACTTAAAATTTTCGTTTTATCGCGCTCCACAAGTCTTGAAATTTATCTGATAAAGCGTCTACAATATCTGTCCGCTACGGCATACAATCGTCGGATTTTCGAAATCCACACGTGCAAATTCCCATGGAAATATATTCGTATTAAAAGCTGTCGTAAAGAAAAAAAATTATAGAATGCCATTTAATGTTTAAAATTATATTTATTTTCCCGACCATTAGCCGTTGGCTCGTAATAAAAAAAAAAAAATCAAAATTTTATAGAATAATACGAATTTACCGATGGATTTTATTCAATACACGTACGATATACTACGTCACCGATTTATCGATAGAGCAGAGTAGGGCGATTATCGTTTTGTTTCCTCTCTCAAAAATATACGTTTCGAAAAATAACGACTCACGTATACATTATTTACACGTCGGACTGCGCGCGTTTTCGCCGCGCCGTTTATTTACCAAAACCGTCCGTAAATCGCAATACAGATTTAATTCGCGTGGTTCGGATAAAACAAAACGTCCGTTCGGTTACACTGCTGAATGCTTAACGTGAAATTTCCATATTTTATCACACGCGCGCGGCGAGGGTTGCGAGAATTGCGAGTGTTTATTGAACGCGAAACCAGCAGCAGAGCGCGAGTCGCGCAACAACATCCATAACCGCGCGTCCTGTGTTTAAAGGTATTTACGTACATACTTTATCACTTAATTAACATTTTACGTCATACATTAAATATATATATATATATGTATTGTTTTCGAAATGCCTCGCTCGTCCGCGATAGGGATAATTATGGCCGATTTTGCCACCGATAATGCTAAACCATCACCACGCGAAACTGTTAATTAATTTAACTATCATCTCGCAGTACACCTATTATGTATATATATATATATATGTATAGCAGCGTTCTATTGTTCGAAATACTTAAAAATGTCAATTGTAGAACAAGATTAATCTTTTCTTTTTTTTTTTTGTATGAGCTCGCATAATCAAAATACAATCGAATGTTTGGACTAGATTATTTTTTGCAATTTCGATGATTATACACAAATAAATCACGTTCCATCGTCGTCCGAAAACAATAAATTCATCGCGTCTCTTCTCGCAAAAATCCTTCGAACCGTTTTCAGGACGGTGGTTTTTATACGAGGAAACGAACCTACTCAGTATACCTAGTCGTACATACATATAAAAACGGCTAAAAATCATACGTCGTACCCTATTCACAAAAGCACACTATTCACATACACATTAATTATAATTTTCCGGCTCTCTCCGTACATATCAATGGTGCGCGACACAAGACGGTCCGTTGGAAGTTTTGCGGGACAAACACGCGCGTGCGCATTTACGATAAATAATAGTGACGTCTTACGAATGGTTTTTACTTCGAAACGGACACGCGTGTGATACGTATTTCGAATTTTCATCGTTCTCCGAGAACTTTTAAATTGTTTCGGACTTTATTCGAAAACTATTCGCACGTATAATATTTGTCGTCGCGCACATATATTTCGCACGCTACCTATTTATTCCGAGGCATGTCACGCCACCCGTCGCTAGGATTTCGTTTTAAGTATATATGTACATATATTTTTTCCTCGCACCGAGAGGGCGGTATGAACGAGGTACCTTGTTATTATGACGAACCGCCGGCCCCCTCCAGCGTGGTCAAAACCTAACCCCCGCTGCACGCGACTCGGCGATTACGACACGTTTGTCATAGTGTAACGGCAAAACATTGTTAACGCTACGGCGACGACCGGTGGCGGATTCAAGGAAAACGACGGTCCGGGTGGCTAACGTTACGGTATTAATTCTGTTTTGGAATGTTTCGATAAAAAAAGCACCGAGTTCACAGTAAATTATGTACGTTATTTTATTCGTCGTGACGGAATTATTTGGACTGACGATCAATAAATACACCGTTTCACGATTCCGAATTTAAAATGTCGTCTAATCGAAAATACGTACCAAACAAATAGTAAAAATAATTGCAGCATCCTATTATATTATGTAGGTAAAAGAAAACTCGATTTCGATGACAGACGATACACTTTAATTTTTAATATTTTTTTCCGAACGTCATAACTTATTTAGGCTTTTGGTAACGGCGTGTACGACTTGGCTCGATTCTTGTTCTGCACAATCAAATATTTTATTATGTATAGTACGATATTGTGCAGCGAAAAAAAACAAATAAAAAAAATCGACATGATAAAATTGGAAACAAGCCTTAGGGAGACGTTTCTCTCCTTCGCCGGTCGTTTTCGTTTAAGTTTTCATCGCGTCCGTATCGATTTCGTTAAGCTGGTGTAGCGGTTCTCCCGTCTCTTTGCCGCCTTCTTCTGCTCCTCCGAGGGGCCATCCCGATCCGGTAAGTATATATATATACGTGTATTGTGTAATGAATATTCACAACCGACCGGAGCGATTTTCAAAAAATAAAAAACAAAACAAACCTTGTCGAAACGGATATTGGGTTTTACACAAAAAGTCGGTCGAGACGATTCGAAAACAAATTACGCGATGACGAAACGGATAATATATATATATATATAAGGGCTATAATAGGAGACACTGATCGACGCGTCGTCATTATTCACGTCGTGAATACAATATAATATGGCGTGTAACGGCGACGATGGATGGAGAAGAGATAATATTTCAGAGCTAACCGCCGTCGTTTGGGGACTTTTTGTTGTCATGTTTTTATTGTTATTGTAAATCCGCAGGTTTTTATACAATAATATTATTATTTTATTAATTAATCATTGCGACGGGGTTGAACTCGTATACGAGAAATCGTCTTCTACCGGCAAAGTTTCGAATTCGCCGGCGGCAAAGACGGACAAGTTAATGAAAAAAAAAATAAATGAATCCATTTGGTTCTACGTGTTTAATATTAGTCATGAATTACGAAAACAGTCAGTTCAGTCTTGGTGATTTTTTCATGATGAGATTAATATTCGTCTCCGACGTGCTATACCGGATTATTATGTACAAGATAAAATTAATTACAAAAAGTCAAGTTCATACTGTGCACGTTTAAACTAATCAAGTTAATGACGAAAGAAGTGAACTATTTACGTTGAAAAGGTTAAACAAAAACGATATTCGTGAATATCTGTATACTCAATCGCGGCAGTGTATACAAAGTGTTCGAAAAGCAAATATGCCTTTTCTTACTTAAACGAGGATTCATATTTTTCGAACACTCCGGTGGAAATTATTTTGTTTCGTCAGTTATTTCCCCTCCGATCGCGCAGGCGCACACGTCTCAGCGCCCAATATATTTTCTTATGCCGATCGAAGTCGTTCGAAAAATAATAACGACGACGGAAGACCGCAATCTCATTTTCTTCAGTACGTATAACGTGTTGTTTTACAACAGCTGTTGTGCGTGATAACCAATGCGACACGCAGCGGTCGGAGACTTATGCATTTTCTTTGGATCGTCGACAAATACGGTTACGATCTATCCCGATAATGTTGATAAATATATATATATATATATAAACAACTGAATTATAATAATTTAACCGTTCGGTTTCAATCGAAGAAAAATAATTAGAAGATATTATATTATACGTATATATGCCGTGTTCGTTTCGAGTATTCATTTCGAGTACCGCAAACGTACATATTTGATTAAATTATTTTCCATCGACAGTGTCTTCGGCAACTTTCTATATGACTTACATATTACCATGTATACGCTTAATAGTTAATTTACAGTGAAACATACACAATATTCGAAATGTCAACATAATATATATATATATTCGTTAAACTTAGGTGTAAACTTTAGACTTGCTATGTAATTCGATTATTTCAATGTCTAAACCCGAGTTCAAAATACTATGAGAAATCGTTAAATTTTTGTTTTTGTAAACTATTGTTTTTTCCACACCAAAAACAAAATAAAATTTCATTAAATTTTCGTTAATAAAATCAATCGATTTCTATATAATAATAGTTCAAGTTTAGCATTTAAATGTTATCAGCTTATCGTTCGAATGATAAAATTTAACGATTATAGAATTGAAAAAAAATGTCTATATATATATTTATCTTTTCGAAATATAAAAATCTTTCGATGACCGCATTTGAACGGGATTCTACCCTAATGTCGTAGATATATTTTTGATAAACTCTTAGACGGACATGTCACGACCATCTGTACGGCTCTCGTCAATAATAATAAAAAATATGCACACACATTATTTTTCGTCGTGTAAAAAATTCTTTATTTTTCAATCATGTTTAAAACGGAAATTCTGATGTAAGAGAAATATGTACTTGTACACGAGTCGACACATTCTAATAATATATTGCCACATATCGGTTACGTTATAGTCATTCGTTTCTAAGCTATTCCAATGTAAATGCGTACATAGCTATGTCATGACGACACGCGTTTCGATATAGTACAGACTTAATCATTTTGTTTAATAACTCGGTAATAATATCGTTAACATTATATTATATTTATGAATTATCAAAAAGATTTTTCGTCTTTCGACTAACGCGAGTTTCGTTATTATGTATTTTAAATGGTCGCGTTTAAGCAACAGTCTCATTTAGAACATGTCGTAAATAACACGGACGGAGATAATCGAATTCCGACGAAAATCTTCGGAAGCGAACACAATCGTAAACGTTTAATTTTGTTTGGTGAGATTTCTCTTACGAATTCATTCCATTCGTTCGTCATTTCGTTTTCAAAGTCGATAGACGTTTACCTTTTCTAAAAACGATGATATACATATACACGTTACGTATCGCCTACCGACATCCTGCGGGGCACTCGATTAATGTATGTGTATCGTACGTAAATCCTAACCAAGCAGAAAGACGTGTATATATTTTCATTTTTGTTTGGCGTTTGACACCTTTTCCGCAGTCGTATGTTGCTTACCGTCTCTATCATTGTAGTAAAGTGCACGTTTTATATACATTCGGAAACGCCCCTGAACCGAACTACCAACCAACATAATAATATTATGGTTATAAAATTGACAGTTTGCGAGATATCGAGCGCGTATATTCCGTTATACGTACTTTTCAAATTTTCCCTCTCTCCCTCCCCCACGCATTATTGACATGTGTTTTTTGTTTTCGAAACCGATCGCAAATTGATATAGGTATACAGAGAAAAAAAATATGGTATTCGTAAAAACATCATTCAATTAGGTTTTTTTCCGTTTTCACTAAATTTTGTAGTTCAGCAAATTCAATAACGTTATGGCGTCAATTTGAAAAATGCGTTACCTTACGTTCTTATTTTCGAAAACGATTTGTATCAAATATTCACACAATTTTTCACTAAATACGACGTGTTTTATCCACATATTTCATTTCTACAATTGCAATATTATACTATGCTTCGTATATTCTTTTATCTACTTTAATTTACTTTTTCTTCTTCTACTTCTTCTTCGGACGAAATTTTCCTACTTCCAATCGGCGGTGAAATGTAGAAATTGTAATTTTCTTAAATAAAAAATGAATGCCCATTCAACCTTTCGTTTGTATATCGAATCGTCTCTATTATAGCCAATTTTAGTACGACACGTTTAGAATAATTTTAGAAAGCCGAAAAATCGGACTTTACGCCGAAATGATCACGTCCGAGTCCGAAATTGCGACATCACAAAAAAAACCACCCCCTTCCCGAAATGTCTATTTATCTACATATAATAAATAACTTTCGTGATATTATCCTAGCATTTATGCATTTCTGTACAGTCCAAAATCGATTGAAGGGGAAAAAATTCACAAAACACATATATTCATATATAATCGTCGCGGTCATTAATTTTCCGCGCGATAATCTTCCCATACATTGTCGTCTATATACATTGCACATAAAACTCGTAAAAAAAAAAAAACACTGCAATTTATCGCGTTTCCTAGTATAAACCGCACTCGAATAAACATCCGTTTTCGAACACATATATAATCCATTTCCAAATACATACCACCGAAATTTATCGTTACGTTACGTTTTTTTTGTTTTGTAAATAAAATAAAACCCTTCGATAAAATCAACGATAATCGAAGTTAAAAACAATAACCTAAGGCTGAATGAAAGGCTAAAACGCTTATTGATTTCGGTGGCATTAAAAAAGCCATTTTGTTTTCTTGAAATTACAATTAATTTTAATTTCACGCAATATCTAAATCGATTTCTTTATTTTTTAAGAAATTTAAAACCATCTAGGTGTTTCCAAAGCCGACATCTCTCCTAGAAAAAGACGGAAACGGTTTTTCGAATTACAAATGTTCAAACAACTGTATGGTTTATTGAAATGTCCATATTTCGAACTTTTACCTGTAGTTTATGCGCGATACATTTATATAGGTTGAACTTCCGAAAAACGACTCGGTTATAGTCTGGAAAAAATCGAACCATCTAAAGTCTTGGAATTTTACTGGTAGTGGGATACTAATAAAAATGAAGTTTTTAAAAGTTTACAAACTAGTAGAAGCTCTGTAAGCGCGTACACAACGCCCTTAAGTTAAACGAACGGACTGTGATTTTCAATGAGGTCCATTGTTGTTTTAATATTTGAATAATTAATTATTTTTAAGTTGAATTTTTATGTATTCGATAAATTATTAAAATATTGCCAACGATTTTCCGTTCTGTGTGCACACGTTACGTTATGATACGATCTTATGCGAAACACATAACCTGACCGTCCGTGCACAATTCGGGTCGCGAACGAATTCAACGATTACGACACGAAACGTGGCGAAAATTCGAGAAATTTGCGAGGCGGTGTATAACATGTATCCGCGACGGCATGTGTGTGAGGCAAAAACCTTTTTCAATATATGCAAAAACGATAAAATTCCATTCGCGCGGAATGTTCTTTTTCGACGATTAATAGGTATACGAAGCGTAATGAAGATATATATATATACGTTATTTATATACCATCTAATGTCCGCAACGCATTTTTTCCGAAAAGAAACTTTCAATTTTCAAATATAAGTATATATATATAAAATAATTAATTTTAAGTTTCGTAGACATTTTGCGATGACGATTAAAAATATCGCCAAACTCGCGCGTGTTTCTACCGTAGTTTCTATATTAAAACGGGTCTTGGTGAGGTGACATCGGATTGTACCATATCGTACCGAAAGATGCGCGGGTCGTGTTTTTATTCTTCTCTTTATATATTTTCCGATGCGATTTTTCACGGAATACATCACGCGTGACCCTGTCCGTCCGTCGTTATTATATTTCCTCGCCGTCGGCGACAACGTTATATGCCCCACCGAATGATTATAAAAAAAAGGGGGAAAATCCCATTATAATACATAAATATATATTAAGTCCGAGCGCGCGTCACAACGAAAGTCAATATCTTATATATGTATATAATATACTCCAATTCACATAAATATACGAGTATATCTACACAATAATGGCCTTTTTACGGGGCTGAAAGGGTGACCTCGCTGGACTGTTTTTCTATGTATAGTATGAGAAACAGTTTCTCTGCTTTGTGTTATATTAGTTCACAAATCGTCATTTTTCGCAATCTTTTACACGATTATACGGTTCGAGTTCGTATATTTTATCATTGTATAACATTGATTACACGGACTTTCGTGACATAACGTGCATTTCGGCTGAGATATTTCCGATGTGACCAATTAAGTTTACAAAAAACAGGTAAGCGTAATATTGAGACCGGTGAACGGTTATCGCGACTGTCTAAAAAAAAAAGAATAATTTAAAAAAACGTCCTTTTTCGGGTTTGCTTTGCGTTTTTTTTTTTTGTGGTGCATCACTTTCCTTCAATCGACGTCCAGAGACGTTCTCGATATATTGTACTAACGCGAAAATATCATTATATGTATATATAATAGTATTATATATTATCGATCGTTATAGCAAAATAAACATTTAACGCGCGGTTTGCGCTGCACGACGGACGGATATCCGTTCTGCGAAAAGATTTTCAATCTTATATAATACATTGTATAAACATTATTGTCGACGCTATAAAATCGTAACGAATAAAAACTAATATGTTTTCAAATTATACTATGGTGTATGATGCGAATTCAACGACTACGAATTATTCATAAACACGGACGGTTTTTATTTGAAAACCGAATCGAATTTTTGGCGAAATTAATCAATAAAATATGTATACACGAATCGCGACGAGTATATTATACACTCACACGGTCGTTTTATCGGTAAATATAATTTATCCCGAGTGAATATCGAATAATGGCATTTTGATTAATAAAATAATATTCGCAAACAAATTTCCGGTAATAACATGTGACAAACACAATATACTGAAAAAACTCCAAAAAAACACGCGCAAAAGCAATTTGCAATACTAACGAATTCGATTTTTGCGCAATACAAATTGGAAATTTGCGTGGGGGGGGGAAAGAATACCAACGAAAACCGATGACGTTGTCGAACAGCGATTCGATGTGCATTCAAAGTCTTATACACTTTTACATCGTTTTCTCGAAATGTTATTATTATTATTATGATTATTTTTGTAATTTTAGGACCGCATTTGTCCCGCGTATTTTTACATAAAAAAATCCAAGTATTAAGAAAAATGCACGCTCTGATAATAAAGTATACGTAAGAAGACTGTACCGAATAAAACCAGCTCGCCTCAGTCGCCAGTTCGGGCCAATCCGTTCGAACCATTTTCAAAAATAGTAGAATGCTTATTTTCGCCGTGTTCTCTGACGAACGCTGAGGGAGGGATTTTCAAAAGGTAAACTTTACAACAGGACCAAACAGAAGAGCGTGTTTAAGTCAACACGATCAATGTACGTAAACGAACAGTTGCGTGACATTTTCTACCCCGCGAACAATACGGAAAAATGCGTATTATTACGGCCGCGCTGTTGTAGTTGGGCGGACGACACCTTCCAAATCTCGTCAATAACGGCAAATCGTACTCGGTGTACGTACATTAGGTGGGACGGTGCTGCGACTTGATATTGTAGTGGTCGTGTCGTACGAACGGGACGACACACACACACGAATATAATAAGTAATATGACTACACAAACGCTAAACAGTGCGCTGACCGAATCGACGGGGGCCGGCGGACTGAAACGCCGCGAATAGTGTGGACTGACTGTTGTTCGGGCCGCGTGACCGGTTTTGTATACCCGCCGCCGTTGTTCGGGAATATCGTCTGCGGCGACGGCGACGAGTTAGGTTAGCCACTATCCGGTGGAAAGGGGAGGGGGGGGGCTCACCACAATACGGATGTGAAAACCGTGTACGATAAAAGTTCGAGATTTCACTCTCTCCTCCGTACTCTCCATTAAAAGTACGTTGTCGTTTTCGTGTTTTGTCACCGTCGTCGTCGATGAGCACTCTTTTCTCTCTCTCTCTTTCTGGCGTGCTCGACGAGCACCCTTCTCGTCGTCGTCATCGTCGTAAAAACAACGAAAACAAAAAAAAACGACGTTACTACCCGCCGCTCGTGCGCTCGTGTAATTGAATGAAACGACGATTTGCCCGCGCGCTCGGCATCCTCGGGGTGGCGATGGGTGGGTGGAGGGGTGGAGGGAGGGGGAACGAGGCAATTATATTTCCCGGGAAACGAACACACGACAACACCGCGACGGGCAAAACACGATTTATGCAAACGGGTCAAGTATTACGTAACGCACGCGCGCCCCCGTAAAATGACGAAGACCGATGTCACGCGCGCGTTCGCTCTCCCGGCAATTTGTCCCCCCCACTCCCCCCCACTCCGCGCGCCGTTCCTCTTCGTCGCCGCCCGGCGTCCGCGGTTTTAATAACTCGACGCAAAAACTTCCGAATGGTCACACGCACGCACCCACTCGAAACACGGAAAATAAAAACCACATACGAGAAATATGTACACGCGTGTCTGTCGTACACGTCTACGCTAAGTGCGCGTTCAGAACGTAAGTGCTACACGAAAAATATCGCAATGATGATAACAATACTACGCCAACGCGATTGTACCTTGTTCGGAGACGACGCGTAATAATTAAATTATTATTTAACTGTATTATTCGCGTTTACGTAATTAAAAACAAAAAATGCACTTTATATGTGTGTGTGTGTGTGTGTGTGTGTGAAGAAATTTACGAGCGTATATAGTATAGGAGTTTCAAGCGAGATAAAAAAAAAAATCTAAACCATATTGTTTTTCAAAGTTCTCGAGATGAAAGTTTATTCTAAACTCGTTAATTTAAGATAAAACTTCCTTTAATCGTAATTTATATTTAATTCGTTACGTATTATTCTCATAAGTCATAAATGTGTACCTAAATAAATGTATATATAGGATTGCGTTTGAAAAAACTTTATACGCTGACGTATACTATAACGTGAAAGTTTAGGCAAAACTTTTTGACGTTTTTCGTTTTATTACGACAATATCTATCTGTTATTTGTGTATAACCAATCACTTATTTTAATAAAGTGTTAACATGATGTTCAAACAACAAACGCGTAAATCGAATAAACAATTCCGCGACGACGCGTATTCATTCGAAGTTTTTTCCCGTAGTTACAAAAATGTTTTTAAATCGGTAACTATCAATAAATTTTTTACGAAAAAAAAGAAAAAAAGTAAGAAAACGTACCCAATTAATTCCGAGTGGAAAATTGGGGTTCGAGAAAACGTCCGAACTGCCGTTTTGTTAAACACGAACGCGATCTCTTCGGCGACCGAGTTTGTACGGCGTTTGGCACGCCATTTATATACACACGACGGCCGCGCGCAACCTCCTCTGGGGAGACGGCACACGCGCGTATACACGTGTTCACAAACGACGATGGTGCGGGGCGGACCGTGAGTTCGGACGGCGTGTGTGCGCGCAAGTATTTATGTATAATATATATTTTATATTATATATAATACGTATACGACCGTTCTCGAATCGGGTCATGCGATTCGACCCCGTCGCGATAGTCTTTCGGTCGTTCGAACCTGCAAACCGAGCCCGTACCGTATACGCGCGTAAGTCCGACGACGAAATCCCAGTCGGATTGAAAAAAATATATATATATGTATATACATGTTCTACGTACGCGCACATACGACGTAACGTCAAACGTCGCAAACTTTGCGCAAATCCATTCGAATATTCACGGAAAACTTTATTCAATCGATTTCCGGAGATAGGACCTATCGAACAAACACAATTTTCAATCGACCATTGTTACGCGCAACTACTTGAACGTTTCACTCGACAGTATATCGTTATATTCGAAACGATGTTCGTATATTACCATTATATTTATAAATACACGTTTTAAACATAAAAATAACTAATACACTATTGCTTGACGACTCGTTGGTATTATTTACGTTTGACCAACTCTAGATTCCGTTGTAACGCGGCCCCTTCAAAAGCATGCTCGCAGACATACGCGTGTATAGTATAAAAAATATATTGCCTTCGAGTAATGTGTATGTGTTATAATGTTTTGTATAAAAATTCGTCAGAACGGTTTTCAATGGCCGCTGTTGCCGTCAAATACCTTATGCTCCTTGAAGTGCACCTGCCATACGTCGCGTCTCGCCAGCTGTCGTTTCGGAAACCGGTTGTCCCGTATTCTTGTTATTGTGCTATAAGCTACGTGTTTCATTTTGTTTAACGCGCATAGGGAATCACAAAATATTTAATGAAAGTTTATAAACTCCACGGCGCGTGGTTATATCTAATAAACCGAATAGACGAGTTTTTTGTATTTGTACAACCTTTGGGTCAAATCGTTCATTTTTTATCGTAATCGCCGTAAATTCTCGTAACACAAAACGATTCACTTGAAACAATTCACGCGCATACTTTTAAATTGTATACTGCGGATAATATGCATATGTAGATGAAACGATTTTTCAGGAAATCGCGATTTCGCGTAAGTGCCGTACGGGCCCATACTCATGAAATTACTCTAAATATTTCGAAACGAAAATACAACACGACATATCATACATCGCTATAGATATATGCATATATCAATTCCGTAATTTAAACCGAACTATATATACGAGTATGTACGTATATAAGCACGATGTAAAATAATTTACCCAGTTTATTGGGATCGAGTCGTAATGGAAATATATATATATTAAATATGATCGTATGGATTAAATTGCACTGTAGTTTTACGTACACACTCGCCAACACGTACATTAACAATATATACACTTCTCCGCGAAAATACTCCATTTCAGTTAAATATAATATAACACGATGACGCGTCGATGAAAATGTTTGTTTTTACTGTAACGTTAATTAACACGCACACAGTAATAATAACGATATATAAAACGGTAATTACCAACGTCATATACCATCCGGACGACCCAAAATGCCGATATCGCCGGCGTCCGTATCTCCTCATCGCCGAGTTTAAATTACATCGGAAAACATATACACGACGCGTATGCGTGTGTGCGTGTGTGCGTGTGTGTGTGTGTGTACACGGACGATGGACATCCGTAAACATATATATATATATACATAAATATATTTTATTTCGGACGCGAGCGAAACACGCTGTCCGACGTGCGGAGAGACGGCGAAATCGGAAATTTCGATTCGGACAATTAGCGCGGCTGCTACACGGAACACTTCACCGTAGATATCGTAATTACTGTGTTCCGCCGGATTGGCAATCAACGCGATGTCAAATTGAATTCCTAACACATACACGAGGGTTCGATATATTATTATTATTATTATTATTATTATTATTATTTTAATAGAGAAAACGTGTACATACATAGAACTTTGTCGATTCGGTCACAACTATACATATAACATATACTACTACGTACGCGTACGTCGTTTATTTATATGGGCGGACAGACGAACACTATGAAAATAACGTGTTTCGCGGAAGACTTCAACAATCGTCCGACAGACATCTGCACGCGAGGTGTTCTTAATTACAATATAGAACAGCTGCCGTTAATTGAAAACCGGTCAACAGACACTGTCTATAGACAGTATATTATTATTATTATTGCGACGTGGTCCGAAAATATTCCGTGAGACTTCGTTTTTAATAAATACGTTTTATGGCGTAACGGGAGCCCGAAATAAAAAAATAGTCAAGCACAAAGCCTGACGCAACAGCGTTTTCTAAGGTAACAATAACAAACAAACTGTTTGTAAAAGTTGATTTACTTTATATACAACGACAATATAGTTAATTTATGACAACAGAGAGAGAGAGAGAACAAATGTCATAAAATGCTTAATTATCTAATCACAGTAATTATCGTTAGTTGATGGATTGTCAACCGATTTCTTTTGTTAACCAGCCCTCGACGTTCGATTTAATTTCTTCTTCTTCCGTAACTCCGGATCGTATTCGTAAACACGGACCTATCGTAAATGTCGAGGCGCACCTCTGAGTCCTTCTACACGAAGATGCGTTCGCGGACATAAATAAAAAATAACCACACACACACACACATCGTCATAAAACCAATAACGTCCTTCGCTTCGGCGTAAATGAAAAAAATATGAATAAATCGTCCGTACACATGATATATTATAAATACAATTTATACGTCCACGAGAAATAGATTGCGCGCAAAACGTTTACTAAACCATTTGGCGGGGCCCTTTGACGAGACGCCCGAACACATTATGACGCGTTTACATATATATACATATTATTATCATTATTATGTATAATATATATCGTCTACGTCTTCGTTTATGGCATTCCACGGCCGTATTATATACGCGTACGCGGCGGCGGTATAATATCGCGTCTTTCACTCGCGCGCTGCACATAACACACGCGACCCGGCGAATAATTTCGTACGTTTGGAAAATTCCGAACACGGCACTTGAACGGCAAGCCCGGCGGCAGCCGTTCGCTCTCTGTGAAAAACTATATATAGAAGTATAGAAATATATATATATATATTTATATACATACATATAAATGGTGCGGTGCGCGCCGAGTCGAAAATGTGCATCGCAGTCCGTTTTTTATTTATTTATTATTTTTAAATTGAATTCGATATGACGATGACAATAAAACTCGTGTGTAATGTTTCACCGCCGTCCGTCTGTCACTCATCCTTCGAAAATCACGCGGCGCTATTGGCTCAGATATCACTTGACGATTTAAATAAAAAGCGAAATACAATTAATTTTTTCGTGAAACTCGCTGAAACGGATGTGTGAAGCGGCTGTCTGAATAACGCGATGATTGTGTGCAGTAAGAAATTCTAAAGTTTGTCGTCATACAACATTCACTATACATTCAAAGGTCTTGAATTGAATTATTTGAATTTGTAGTTTTCAAAAGTATATATATATTAATCAAATTCGTTGATCTCTATTATTTTACTCGATTCGAAAAATTTAAAATAATATAATTAACAGATATAATCTCAAAAATATAAATATGAAAACTTTAAACTTCGAGTTTTGCAGTACTGAAAACGAACAACTTTAGACTCTGTTCGTTATATAAATAAATAAATAAATATACACAAAATCGAGCGGTCGCAGAACGTCGTTTAAATGTTTTACGCGATTGTCGACTAGTTACGCGAAACTGAATGAAAATATTGGGTGACGGTCTGCGTGACAAAACCTCGAGACGCGTGTAATAACAATAATAATAACACGACGACGGGCAGTGACGACAGCTGAGAAAGACGAGAAAAACGTTCGTCATATTTTCTACACGCGTGTGATATCTACACGTACACGCTCGAAATATACGTAAGTTTTGTGTGTACCACTCTGGGGATAAGAGTGAGTGAGAGAGAAACGCAATCAACGGACGGACCGATGACAGATGGAAACTCGTTGTATAGCCTCGCCGGGTGTAATGTATACGCGCGCGCGACAAGTCATTAGTTATCCGCGCGTGTATTATTGTGTTAAAACCATCGGAGCTCACACACAATGGTACGAGATAGTATGTCGCGGACGTGGAAGAAATCTTCATTAGACAAACAGAGAGAGAGAGAGAGAGACACACACACACCCACACACACACACACGGAGCGAAATGCCTGCGGGGCAATTTAATTCGAGATGTCCGGTGGCGACGGCGGTGGCTGTATTATGGCAGCATCATGTCGTCGTCATCGTCGTCGAAATAGCGAGAGATAGAAAGAGAGAAAGTCATATGTATGTATATGTACGCAATGACGTAAAACAATGGTCCATTCGGTCGGTTTTAATTAAAACTACAAAACAAAGCGAAGCGTCTACGGCGGAAAGTCCTTCTCCTATACCGTATATATATATAACTGAATCTCCCTACCTTCGCCTCGACACACATCATATCACCACCACACATCGTAATATATATATACGAAACATTATAGCCTTTCGTCCAGTTTCGTTTTTTTATAAAAAAGAACCCCACCGATGATGACCTAAAAAGCATTCGTTATCGACTTACGATCTAGTAATCGGATTTGAATGCCCCGAAAAGGTCCAAAAATGTATTTGAAATATTTTTTTTGACGCATACAAAATTATATGATTAAAAAAGTTTCAAACAAAAGCATTTATAGTGATTTAAAAATTCTGAACAAATACAACAAAAAATAATTGATAAAATAAAAAACATTATTTATCTATTAGAAACTATATATATATATATATAAATTTATTTTTATTTTAAATTTAGCTTAGGCGGAGTTTTTCCATGTACCTTAGAAAATAGGTAAAAAAATATGCCTCAAAAATGTTAAAAATCAAACCTTAAATTCATCGTATATATACAGCTACACACCTACAGTTTGAGGTTTATACAATGTTTTACTCCCTGCGATTTTTCGAAAAACTCAAGTAATTTGCGAGATCCCATGAAAAAGTTTAATTTCGAAACATGCTTTACAGACGATATAGGATTTCGTATACTATACAAAACGTTCCACGAAGATCTGACAAATTCAATGACATTTATTCTACAGAATGTTTTAAAGTGTTGTTTTCGTTTTCCTCTAAATAATTGTTTTACTTCAGCGCTACACTATAAACATATTTTCGATTGAATTTTAATTATAATGAATTCTAAATTTAAAAAAATATATTTATGTTTATATTTTATTCGATTTTTTCAAATTAAGACAGCCGTTTTTTAAATATAGTTTTTAAAAAAATGGTGTATAAAACTTTTTTAAACAATTTTTAACGTATGTTTAAATTCAAATATTTTTTGTTTTTTAATTGATACCACATTTAATAGCAGCCAAAGTCTTCTTGCGAAAGACATTAGAAGGTGTACACTGTTCAACGGAAGACTTCCAAAACAAAAATATGCACACATGAAGATGGACACTGAAACGTCAGTGCTTTACAAAAACAAATATTTATTTCCGAGCGTTTTCTTTGTAGAACAAAAGTTATTACATTTATCAAATCTTCGTGGGACATTCTAAAGTGAAAGTAAAAAAGGCTCGTGGCGATCTAATTCTTCTGTTATTACTTATTTCCGTCGTCCGGATCATTCACGCGAGCACGTCAAGGGACTTCTCTACCAGATAACATGTTCGAATTTTACGAATACGAGGGGAAAAAAAGCTTTACGCAAAGATGTGTGTGTTTTCATTGATGTTGTACTCTCGTATAGGATGATTCACGCGTTTCGATAAATTCCAACGATCCCGTCGTCGAGAAAGTAATCGGATCACGCGCGGTCGATATCATCACAGTTATTATTACGCTGCGAGCCTGTATGTAATAGCATTGTTCAAAATACGTTTTGTATTTTTCAGTCCGTTTTGTCGTCTACCAGTCAATCGGATGGTGGCGCGTGCTCATATAAACACATTGGCGATAATCAATTCCGCGGGAAATGCGGCGACGACGTCACCGCTACCGCGCAATTATTAGATAACCGCTAGTAAAACGACAGGAAAATAGTGCGCCTAAAAATTGCGTAAAGATTTTTACGAACACGATCTCTATAAGACTGAACACTTTGTTTTAGATCGGAAAATAATACACTCAGTGGTTTAGTGAGTAAATAAAAGCCATACAAGGGGAGAATCATATATACATATATATTCAGAACCAACATGGCCTCCATAATCGTAACATACGAATATGATGCATCGCTCTGCACACGATACTATTATTTATCGCTGGGAAAAGAATAGCTCGGGGGGGAGGGGCATTATCGTTTGGTGCGAAAAACAATATTATTATGATGGAGCGGACGTCGACACAATATAGAAATTCGTATATTTTACCGTTTTCGACCGTCGTACCTGTATAATATAACCTAACCCATTGATCGGCGCGAATTGGAGCGTCTAAAACGCGGCGGACCGTGCGAAAGGACTGTGCGCGCAGAAGGTCTTCTATAGGTGTATGTCGGCGGCGAGGGAGTCTCGCAGCGTTGACACCGGCGGCGGAGAAGCGGCTGAGCGAGGGACGAGGAAATTATAACATATACGTGTGCGCGCGCGAAAGCCAAAAAGGTTTCGACGGTTAATGGCGCGTGCAAAACGGTCTGTTCTTTCGGTATATATAAATACGGAAAATGAGCGTGTGGAGAAGACGCGGCCGCGAAGTCACTGCGGCTGCTACCCTCGTATAAATCACGCGCAAAACGAATCGTCAATATAACCGACGCGTCCGAGTATAATACACCGCGTAAATTACAACAGTAATGATTATAATCTGTTTTGCGAGATACGTTAGCGATTTTATTTTCATAAAGACGATAAAATACAAACAGCATTTTTTAAAGCATCTCTTCGGTTGTACGCGTAACGTACGTGTTCACACACGACCGGAGTACGCGGTGAAACGGCGAGGGCGAAGATTAACCGGAACGGGAAATCACTAAGCCTCCGTCATACTGGATACCTGACCGGATTGGTTTGAGTGTATTTGAACGTGCGCCCGTGTGCACGTGTCCGTATGTGGTTACTACGCCGTCTCCGGGTCAGTTCGTAATTTCGTGTTGCCGGCACGCAGGAAACGGCCACGTTTTTAATAATATTGTCTTCGAATGTGCACGAAAACGCGCGTTGCCGGATGATTCATGACCGCGGGAGATTCGTAAGTATTCGCTGAGCACGACGTTAAAGAAACACAATACGACAGTGGTTCTCAATCATTTTAGGACCGCGACCCGAAAATCTATAGCGGCCCACATGGTTTTACATTTACAGGATAAAGAAGTTTAAACACCAAAAATTGACTCAGGACTCGCCTTTACGACCCACGGTTTGAGAAATGCTGTAATACAATATACTGTGCGTGATAAACGATATTCCGTATACGTGTATTTTTTTTTCAACAGCACGTACAAAACCTAGCGCGAATTCGTGTTTTTTTTTCCGGTTGAAATAAAAAATATAAGCGTTTTACGAAGGGGGAAAATAATTCTTTTCCGTTCGCTTTATTGAAGACTTTTTTTTTTCTCACGACTCACGACGTTGATATCGACGCCGCGTTTGCCTGTATATTATAATATATAATATACGCGTATTGGAGCAGACAGCGAGCGTAGGTATTCGGAATAAGTAATGGCCGCGTCATTAAAGCAACAGTTATCGGAAGACGCGGCGAACGCAAATGCAACGGTATTGTAATGTCTGTGTCTCCCTTAGCTCGCTTTGGTGTAATGCGAATTCGTCTCTCGGTTGCCGCCATTCGTTATAATGTATCCGCCCGCGTTTCTATACAACGGACTCCGGGACGCGGAATCTCGCGATTGGTTAAATTTAATAAGATTCGCGACGGATCAAAGTAAAACCGCGCGACAACCGGAGGGTGGCGTGTTATATATATATTATTCGATTATTATATCGTCGTTCTTATGTATATAAGAATATAAGTACATCGTCGAATATATATTTATACCGTATAAGCTGCGGTGTCCGCGCGCGCTCGGCAGGATATTGGCATTATACCGCGGCGCTACGTATAATAATAATAATGATGATGATGATAATAATAATAATAGTAGCTTCGAATGTTAAGCACGAAAACTTATACTATTATAAATATACGTTCTCGCGACGACGACGTTTTCGGAATATAAAATTATATTATATCGAACGTAATTTCATTATTGTTATCGTCGGAACGATCGGGGAACGCGTTCAAATCATTATATTATCGTCGTCGGCTGAATACACGTATATATAGCATAGACAATCTGCATACAGCTCGTTATTTTAATATCACGACATGTACATAATATTAAATATCGTGTATAAATTACTACGAGTATTATGTATTTCACGAACTCCGATCGACGCTTACGTATTTCCGTACAATATTGTAGAATATATAATATATATGTGTGTGTGTGTGCGTGTGTATGAGTTTATATAATATATTTATGTTTTTTTTTCAATATTTACGTTTAGTAAACGAATAAAATTATGAAAATCAATGGAATCGGACAAAACGATTAAGACGTTAAGACTAAGGATCATATACTATATGCATACAATAGTACCTATTCGAAAATAATTATTTTTCTGAACCGTTTTCGGAATAGTTTAAATACTAGAAATCAGTATAATTAGCTAAAAAACTTAACGAACAATAACTAATTTTGTATAATAACATAACGTTGTACGCGTATAGATAAATTATGTCCAGTCATGTGTTTAAAACGGTAATGTATCGAAAAACTTTGAAACGCAATAATAATTATTGACGTGTATAATTACAGTCGACGTATCTGATAAATGCGCAGCACCTACGCGAAGTTCTGATAAAGCAATTCTGATAACACCATCCTACTGTGAAATTACCCCAAGTCAATTACCTAAACCGTTGTATAGTTTAATTGTTCTACGACGGCGATAATCTGTACTGGCCTATATTATTCATTAATATACACATTTCGAGTTTATAGTCGTAAAGTTTATGGTTATGCTTGTATATACATATATATATATATATACAGCGTTAAAAAATATACTTAAAGATAATAATAATATTTCTGCAGATATTTTTATTATATACACGAAAAACGCAAAAACGAATAAAGGTGGATAATAATATTTTTTTTTTGTTTTTTTTTGGTTTTTTTTACTTAATGCGGGCAAATCACAATAAAAACCAAACGGTAAAAACATTTTTCATTTTAAAGTTCGAGCGCATAAATTTCGTCTAAAAAGTCTTTTATTTTCTACGTGTGTATATATATATGTACGAGACTATTGTCGAAAGAAACAAAGTTCGTATTATACACGTACGCGCGAACGACTACGATAAAATACGGGGAGAGATCTCTTCGCACGTAAACATCAAGAGAGCGAAAAAAAAAAAACAAACGCGCGCGCCGTTTAAAACGTCCGGACGGGTCGTGGTGAGCTAAAACTCCCGTGCGGCGAGTTCGGATCGAGATTCGGCGATCTCTTCCGTCCCCGTCCGGTCTTCTCTGTTCGGCCGCATCGCGCGTCTCGACGGGTGAGGGAAGGGGTGGCGAGCCGGGCGGGCGGTAGTACGAGTTTGCCGGCACGCGGCGTTTTTCCGAAACGCGATAACTCATGTACACGTTCCGTACGGGGCTGTTTTGATTAAAGCGTACGTACGCGGCGCGGTCGAATAGGACGCCGGGGAATACGTGCGCCGCTTTTTTTTTTTGTCCGCGGTCGCGATTAGGTTATCGCGAAGTTAAAACATAATATAACAAATGTTACGCGTCCTCCCTGCGGCGTCGCACTAATACGAATATAATGTGCGCGCCCGCGGCAGCCACGACATTTTACTTTGTCGTACTTTCATCGTCGCCGACGACGTGGAAAACCGCACTTTTATCGATGCCCGTGCGCGGCCCCGTCGTCCACCAAATCAGGCCTAACCTGTAAACGGCACGATCCACGCGTCTTATCACGTGTCTCGCGGTATCATAGATTCGTTTCGTCTTAGAAATTGTTACGTTAAGAATCACACACAACAATCGATTTTCTTAATACGTGTTTACGTGATAGTAGAGCGGTACGTCGTATTTATCATTTGTGACATAGATTAATTCAACAGTTTTACATCCCCATTTCCCATTTCCCAAACACTAATTTGCTCAGAGATTGCACCCTTCACAAATTAGGGGAGTCGAAGATGTTTCTTGGACAAGCCAAAGATGGTCGGGGGGATGGGTAATTAAAGTCAGCTTGCATCTGACGCCACCAACGCGAAAAACCCTCGGGATCGAACCACAGACCTCATGCGCCGAAATGTGTGTTTTTACCTACTCGACCAATAAAATATTCTCTAAAATAGATAACAAAAAAAAAATATATATATAAGAAATTTAATTTACACTATGGACAAGCCCGTGTATGAGATAACACACATTTTAGTGTACATAACGACTAGATGTTAATATAATTTATTTATTTATTTATTTTTTTGTAAATAGCGATTTGTGACGAGATAAAATAAACGAATAACGTTGTAATAGCTCGCATTGAGGTGCATACCGCGTTGAACAACATTATCATAATATTATCGTAACGGAACAATCGTGAAACGACATGGAAAACCGAAAGTCGCGGAAAAATAAAACATTTCGCGCGTTCGTTTTATAAAACTCAATAAAATACGTCAACGTAATATTATACGCGTTTACCAAACCGATATATATATATTGACGGTCGGGCCGAGACCGCATCGTATCGCGATGTCCCGTCCATAACGACAACTTGGTACACATACATACGGTTTGTGTCGAGTAAAAACGAAAATAAGACACGTTACGCGAATTGATATAATTGCGGGTCGGCCGGACAATTTGACGTGACTTTTGATTTACGCGAACGTACGAGAAAAAAAAGAAAATAAATAATATGCGAACGCGTACAACAATAATCTGATTAGACCAGCAACGAACCCAGGATTTTTTCAATGGGGGGGGGTCATAGAATAATATGAAAATTCGATTTATACAATAAAAATAATTTTTACTTTTTATTATTAAAATTGAAATGTACGGTTAAAAAAATATATATACTTTGTTGATATTGAAAACCATAAGACAAAAGAAACCATAAAAATTGATTACGAAAAATCTGATTGACGTTTATCTGTTGCCAATAATTAAAATTACCTTACATAATTTTCCACTTTAGAAATATTTCAAGGGGATCAAGGGGGGGGAAACCACCCCCTTAGTTGCGCCACTGGATTAGACTAATGCCGCGCAGCATATTACTACGGGGCCAGAGGAAAAAGGTAAACCGAACATGAAAAATAAGTCCGACCGTGTGGTGGCAATCGTGTCGTAGACAAAGCATCATTGACGATGATCCTGAATGTCATGTCAGTGCTCAAACGTACCATTTGGCTTTCGACATTGACGTAATATTTCAACCCACTCATACCGCGTGCGAATACCTAATGTTTGTTTTGTTTGATCGATTGTCGTTGGACTTAGAACGCGGTTTGTAATTGTTAATAATGTTTCCACACGGTATCGCCGCGACGGAGGTCACGACGTAGATGATGATGATGACGACGACGACGACGATCTCTGGACAGTAAGACACCGCGCGACGTTTATTAATCTCTCTTTTCCGTTCGCGCGGTGTTACTGGCCACGTGTTATCGAAAACTATTAATTACAAACTGACGGACGACGAGACTATAACATTATCACGACGCCGCTCGCTGTACAGCATTTTCTGGAATTGCGTTTTATCTCAGGAAAATACACCACGTGAAACGTGTATGTAATGGTTCCGTTCCGATGCGTGTGAATACTTTTCAAATTAATTTTCCGCACGCCGTTTACAAACCGGTAATAAGTACGTTTTAAAACGCGTTTTTAATTGTTTCGGGGACCTCATCACTATAAAAAATGATTTTTGTTGACAACGGGATGATAGCTTATATTTGAATGCGTGATCATCAACTACGTTTGGGACAAGACTGGAACCACCAAAATAAAATGATAACGCGTGTACACTTTTCTAACGTAAAAAAATACAATCCAAACGAAACGTGTAAATATCATATATTATATATAATGTTGAGGTTTGCATGCGTACAACACGTTGTTATATCAATATGATCACAAGTCGGTTTATTTTGTCAAATAAACCGCCAAATTAACACAGCTACGTACACGCAAACTACATTCTTTATACACTGGAAGACAATTCTAAAACTAGTGTAAACTATAAAAACTTTACTGCGGTGTAAGTTTGTTTTACAGTGAACAAAAAATAAATAAATATATATATAACTTGTTTACATCAAACTTCTCATAAATAAAACAATACCCGTCTAGATCGTGAGTACCACCACCATATATAGTTTTATGAAATCAATATATAACATTGTTCGAGAGTCACGAAAAAAGTACACAGTATATATATAATAGACATACGCGACGTAAGTTATAATAATCTCGAATGAGACCGTTCGTACAGTGCCCGCCGTGTTTTTTTCAGGAGAAGAAAATAACGACTCGAAAACGAAGATAAAAATGTGGAAAAAGAAAATTTCGATAAACGTCGACTCCTCGAACTGACGCGGACTCGACGAACGTACCATACGGATACGTTTTTTGTTTTTTAAGTGGCGCGCCGGTACGACAAAGTAGGTGTTGGTCATCGTAAATACAACGCGTCCGCGATACTTTACGACGTTCGTACAGCGTGCCCGCGACACGTGCCGAATAAAGCGTGCGGAAGCCACCGAAAGTCGAATCTGATTTACGTGGAAACGTGTCGCCTCTGCCCGTACGGTTTCCGACGTGGAAAATTAAACTTCGGTCTATTAACATTTAGATACGCGTACGTATCGAACACGTAACCGGGCGACGGCGAACGTTTCGACAAAAGAATTATGAATACAAAAAACCAACAAAAATCGTTTCCATTGTGCGTCGTTCTGGACAGATCGAACGACGAAAAATAAAAAAAAAATAACGAAACAATAGGGGGGAAAAAAACGTACACGCGCACAGGAAACGAGCGCTGGAAATCAATAAATGTAACCTGCCCGCCCCGTTATTGTACGTGAAACGTACAACCGCGGCGGCGGTGTGTCCGGCGAACGTGTACGGAAATCAACTCGCGTGTACATTGTTAATTACGATTGTTGTTGCGCGCGTTTACAATCAACTAATTTCTGTCCGAGTGACGCGGCCCCGCGGCGGACCGTCCGCACGGCGAACGCTCGCGTCCGACTACCTGTTTCGAATGACGAGGCGGCCGACGGTCTCCCGTGTGCACTGTTTAAAACCACGTACTCGGAGCGCACCTTTATGCGCGTCGTGACCACTCGTGTGCCGACGCCGTCGCGATCTCGTAACCCGGCGTGGGACGCACAAGTGGTACCAAGTATAGGTGTTCAAATTATGTTTTGAATGATGTTCGAAAATCTGTCACAGTTAAACGGCGAGAGAAAAAATATATATAATTATTCGGTACATTATTTACATAATTTATTATAACGAGAACTCTCGAAACGTACATAATTCGATAATTATTTTTAACGAGTCAATTATTTTTTTTTTTTCATGTTTGCGCTCAAATATTTTTATCCTAAGGCGCAATACAATCATTGATGGATGACGCGACTACATAATTTACGCCGTCAATATCGGGCAGCTGACTTGAAAAACTCGTTGTCGCTAAGGAAGTTGGTCAATACGACGTTAGGTCTACATCATACAGACTGCAAGGTACGGGCAAATAACTACTTGTGTGACCAATTAGGTATAGATTGTATACGATATTAATACAGTCCGATGACTGATAAAATTTCGTGTTTACTCTTTTGATTAATCCAATTATCCGAGTTCCGACGTAATCGAATAGAATAATTGATTATATTTAACAAAAAAAAAAAAAACAAAAAACTAGTATTACACGCTATTACTGTACTGCAACCGTAGTGTTTGAGAATTGGTGAAAACGAAAGAATTACAAAAAGAGAGAAAGTAACACAAAACGTTATCTCATAAAATTTAATTACTACTGAATAAATATTTATAATTTTTTTTTTTTTTAAACTTTGTATACAGATTTTGTATTGTTTGAGAACAGCCGCGTATTTGTTTGAACGAGTGGATATTATATAATATATATTTTTAGCGTGCTTTAACTTTTCACGACTTAAATAAATAAACCCCACCACATTTTCTACATTTATAGATATTCAAAACGGAGATTTTTAATTTTTTTCGTTTTTATCCGGTCTTTTATCAAACTAGAAATTACAACAAATTGTGGTACATAAGTAATGTTTGGTAGGTGAAATCACCGTGAATTATTCAAAAGGGATTTCGGCTCAATATATTGCCTCGTTAATTCGATTGAATTCAATCTACGTATGGGTCTATAATAACGGTCTGACCTCTCTTAAATAATATATAGCGCACGCGTATTATACGCAAAACGCCTTGATACTTGCTCGCGTATTGCGTATGTATTGAAAAGTTATTATCACAGTGGTTAGGTGCTTCGATTTACTGCAAACGAAGAGACGGACAACAGCTTAATTAAAAAGTGTATAATTATACAGTTGCATTAAACGTTCATTTGTTATGTTTAACGTAATACAATACGTAATATGTAATACCCGCGTCAACCGACGCCATATTGTTCGAGTATAATATTATCGAAATTGGAATATGTCGCTTATTAGTCTCCCAGGAAAACGAATACAATGAAATGGGGTTTATCGACATCGTGCAGTACTGGATAAAAAAATATATATATATATTTATGTACGCGTATACATGTGAACGACAAATGGAATTGAAAAAACAAAATAATAATAAAACATTGGACGAAGGGATGACGGGGGTTAAAAACAAAATCTTCGCTCATAAAATAAATAACGACCAATCTCTTAAGGCAGCTTAGCAATTTATGACATGTCTATTAACGTAAAAATGAAACCTAGATACATATATATATATAGTAATGAAAAAATGAATTCATGAAGATGAAAAGGAAGAAAAAAAATGAGATTTACAATTGTACGTTGACGGATACATATATATAGGTATACGTACAGCTGCAGCTTATTTATATAAATACGTGTACGGATAAAACAAAACGGATTTTTCATTTTTGCAGAAAATGCGAATCAAACATTAAATGTTGAAAAACATGACTGAAAAAACTTCGGACTCTTTCTAATTCAAGATCTTAGATCGCGAAGATGATGCGGTTCAACTAATAAATGTATACGCGTGCTGAGGATTTTTGCGAGCAAACGGCAACAGTTAACGACGATTACAAACGTGTGTATAGATTTCACATCGCGGTATTGGAAAACAGAAACCGAAATTCCGGTATACGGTCTATACTATAACGAATATTAATTGTATACACAACGCGGCCAAAAATAAAACTGTAATATTTTACACTCAAACGAATCATCATCACACGTCTATACGGCCAGAAAGATTATGAATACGTCTATATTACGTAACGTGCATGTAAATACGTTTTGTTGATGTGAATTTTCAATTTCCCAGCGTAGCGTGGTGGAAAAATTATAGTCTAGTGAAAATCGAATCATATATTTGTTTTATAATAAACTTTGCGCCGATCGAATTGCGTCAACGTATATTATATTATAATTGAATATTAAATCGTCTTTGAAACTTTCACGCGTAAATTAACGACACGCATAATACCGTACACGCGAGAGCTGGCCCGACCGTCATATTACCGTGAGATAAAACGATAATCCAGTTATGAGAACAAAAACGAAAACCCTTCAACGCCGTCGACAAATCGAATTGGGCGAAACGTCGATTTTAAAAACGTCCACCGTCGTAACTTATTCTACAATAGGTATTAAAACCGTTTGTGTATACGATGGTCGTTTTTTTTTCTACCGTCCGAAAAAAATCATCTTTCCGCAAACACTGCACATAGCAGCATTTCGGCACAACAACAATGATGATTTTTTTTATTACGAATTCGTATGGACGTAGCGTTTTTATCGGATACCCGGCAAAGAAACGGCATCATTTTGAAGAAATCGTGACTTCTTTGTCGGGCGATATTTCGCGAAAAAGCACTCGACTATACGCATTCTTCCCTTCAAATTTGGCAATGAGAAATGTACGTATTCGGAATTCAACCCGACCAACACGGTTTTAGGGACTGAGCAGTGCGATTTTGCCGCGTCGTCATTTTGAACGCGTGTGCGCGATCAACGACGACGACCGCAGGAACTGTGCAATCGTCGAAAAGACGGGAAGTACAAAAGTGAAGACAAAAACGCGTAAACATAAATAAAATGAAAAAAGTCGACGGTCCGCAAATGAAACGCTTGAACCGGAAACGGTTTAACGACGTTGGCGCGCGACGACCATATATCGTTTTATACGGTACATAATATATAACACAGGTAGAGGTGTGGCGGTATCCGCACAAAAACGGAGGCGTTTACGATTTGTCGGTGATTAGTGTTTACGAGATATATACATGTATATAATACACGTGTCGCGCGTGTACGGATCGTCGAATTTTCAGTGTGAAAAACTTTCGAAAATTTCCAATAACCTATTAGGTACGATCGTGTCGACACGGAGAAACGGTGTCCAAGCAAAACGTGACTCGTAGTCGGTTTCGTGACTTATCTGTAGATTATTTCGTCTAGGCCGAATGAGTTTGGTGCGATTTTTTTCGACCTATTTTTATTCGCAATTCAAAAGTAAATATTCCGTGTTCGCTTATTACTGCGGTAAATCCAGCCAATCGGTTATTATGTCAAGCGCTATTTCGGATTTTCCATCTGGTTTCACACAAACTCGGAGAACCATCTGCATTAATAACGTAAGGTTTTAGATGCCGAGCGTTTTTTTTTTTTTTTAACGAATTTTCTATAACGAATCGACGATCGATTTCAACGTTTTACAATCGTTTCCCCGGCCATTCACCCGCCGCGTTCCGATAAATAACTCATCGCCATTATTATGTATAGGAAAGGGACGGTAAACTATGCGGGACGGCAAAAATAATAATAATAGTAATTATTATACGTGTTGCAAAACAGACGACTTCAAAACGTTGTCTGGTTCATAAAAGGTGCAGGTTTTAACATCACGAACACGACAATAAAAACGTCCGATTGAAAATCAATCGCGTCGTGCGACGAGTTCGAGAAACAGACGAAAACCGGGGTCCGTATAGATCCGGCGAGTTACCGGGTCGAACACGGCGGGCCGCGCGAAACTTGGGCCAATTACATGGCCGGACTTGAGAATTGTTCGCTCGTAGACACTACGAATCGATTAAAATCAAACTGATTGGGTACAATGTTGGACAATAATTTTAAGCAAACTCTTCTGAAACCAATACCGTTTTCCTTTTCCGTCAATACAGTATAACATACGCAGTAAACGACGGAGGAAAACGCGTTTGGATCGGTCGATGAGCACGGGTTTTATGAAAATGCCAATTTTTCTCTCGATCGTTATGCATAACGAATGATTTTCGTATTCGTCCGGGATGATCGACCAATGACAAATCGCAGTCGATTCGCGGTTTTTTTCCAATACTATTCGGTTCAAACCAGACAAATGTGAAAATTAATTCGGTCGAAAAAGAATACGGTTTGGGTTCGGCGGAAAAGGAAATACGTTCCGTTTTCGGACTGAGAAGATCTCGGTGATTTGTGTGATCTTTGTCCGAGCCTACGCGACGTGTACGCTGGTCAATCGAGTTCCGAAAATATCGGAAGACGAAGTCCGACGGTTTGTCGATCTGTTTCTAAACAGTGGACGGGATTGTCGTAGGAAATTATTTTCGGCCGAGAAAACGCATTAGTACCAGTTTCCGCGATCAGTGCCGTGGTTTGTAGGCGAATACGTCCGTCCTACCCGCGGCGCGAACGGCTGTAAGTCGGTTGTGTGCGGTGTCGCGCGTCTAATTGCCCACGAATTAATAGCGAAACCGCTGCCGCGATATGACGAGCCGAACTAATATACGGTATACGCGAAAAGCTCGCAAAAAGGAACAGGTGACGCGGCGCAAGTCCTAAAACGATAATAATCGTAATAATAATCGTAATAATAATAAAAACACGCCGTTTCGGCGGCGACGTCTGCGGGAAGGAAAACCGACGAGTACACGGGACGAATGGTTGAGCGGGGGTGGGGGTAAAGACGACGAAGGGACGAAAGGTAGGGGCGAGGGAAATAAGAAAAAACTCGCCCCGGCGTAATTGCCCCGCGCGTCAAGACGCGTTACGCAGCGCGTCCCCTCACGGGCGTCCCGTCGCGGTCATCGCGGGCCGCGACGGGGACGCGAGCGTTGCGCGCGGTGTACGACGCGAAAAGCGCGCCGCGGCAACGTCGGGAAATATTGATTGTCCCGCCGCCGCCGCCACCACAACCGCCGCCGCCGCCGCCGGCACATGTGGAAAACAACACCCGCCCGGCCGACGGTGTTTTGCCGCCGGGCGAAATTTAATAACCGACGACGAGCCCCTCAGGTTACCGGCGACGGGGAGCAAAGAAGAACGCGCGCCGTCGACGCGGGGACGACAGTCGTCTACGTCTTCGTCTTCTTAGAGACGCGTACGCGGACCGCGACGCGTTTCGATCGAATTATACGTTTTGTGAGGTTATATTTCCGGCGCGCTTTTTCGCAAAACAAATTAATCGGCGAGTTTCGTTGTCGACTCGACGGCAGAAACGGAGCTCGTGATTTCCGACAAACCCCCCCCAGAGTCGCCGCGGCGAAACGGCCCGTTTTCGAAAAGCTATGAACATAAAAATAATACAATGACAAACGTACCTCCCGCGCGTTCCGTCCGGCGGAGACTTGTTCGAAATAAACCGTCACGCAGACGACGGCCGAAAGAGATTTTCGAAATGTTAGCATCGAATTATATATATGTGAAGTCCGTCGGCCGCACACGGAGTAGCGTGCGCGCGTGTTACACCGCTCGAAAATCTCGGAAACAAAAGCACACGCTCGTCTATTATTATAATGTGTGCATGACGACGATGAAAACATGCACACGACCGTACGGTATTGAACAAATCGCCCGCAGCCGGTTAGGTTAGATTAGGTGGCTCACGAGACACAAAACGGGCCGATGTTATTACTCGAGAAACGAATTGGTCGACAAATGCACGCGCGACCACACACCGATCGGCCGTATTAATTATTGTCGTCGTCGCGCACGTCGGATGGTAGTCGAATGGAAGCGACGGACAAGAACAATAATAAAAAACACAACCGGTTTTCCGTACACGGTTGACTTACTTTACGGGCGCGCGCCTATGTACCGCGACCGTAATATATCATCATTTCGGGCGTGTTACCGGGTCGCGCACAACATTTCTGCGCGAACAAAAACGCGTTGTCAACGCGGGTATTTCGTCCGTCCGAAAGTCGTGGACGACGGTGCGTCCCCGTATTTGTCATGTTCCGTTCACAAAGAGGTTCGCGACGAAACGCCGATAACCGCGGTCGGTACAAATATCGCGTCGTCGCGTGTAATAACATAATAATTGCGTTACAAGGGTCGCCGTGTCTCGGCGGACCGTTTTAGTCGGTACGGGCAAAACGGATATACGTACGCACACGGGATACCAGGTAACACGCGGTCGTGCCCCCCGAGTCGATAACGCCCGACAACGAGTATACCGCGTTCTGATTTACGGTTGTCCGTGCGGCGACGTGTTTTATTTTAATAACAAAAAAAACGTTCTTACCTTGAGCGTTAGGGCGTACAGCGGCGCGACGAACAGGACTGCGCACAAGACGACGGCCCGCATCGTTGCTCGTCGACGGTCGTCACGACTTATGGCGATCGGTTTCGTTCCCGGCACAGACCTCGCGGTTCTCGTCGTCTACAACTACTACTGTTCGTGGCGAGTGAACGTGATGGCGTTTTGTTTTAAGAAACGGATCGCGACGCGTTACGTTTGACAACGGCACTGACAAATCCCGTCGCGGAGCTCGTATTTACTCTGATGCGTGCGTGTGTGTGTGTGTGCAAAGACAACGGAACGCGATGGACAACCGATGTGTCGCTCGCTCGTCGCAGGAATGTCGTGCGTGCGACGGAGCGCAGTACTGCGGACGGCCGCGGCCCCCGACGGGTGACCGGGGGCGGCGGCTGCGGCGGCGGGTCGCGTGGTGCGCAGGTGCGTGCCGCGGCCGCCGTCCGGATCTTCGCCGTTACGCGTACGTTCTCGTCCGCCCGCCGCCGGAACGGAGATCGCGTCGCCATCTATCCGCGAAACCCGGGCGACCACGCTCCTCCTCCCCTCACGCCCCCCACCACCGCCGCGCGTTTCTTTTCGTTTTACTTTACTACTCGTACTCCTCTAGTTCTATCGCCTTCTTTTATCCGTACCACTCGCTCGCACCCGTCGCGAGATCCGTCCTCAACGACGCGTCCCACCCGACCCCGCCCGCCCAGCGATCGATGTCCTCGCGCGCATGAACGCGGCGCCGCGAACACGGACGGTCGGCATTTTCTCCAATACGGCTTTTCGATCGTAAACTCGTCCGATCGAATAAAAAAAAAAAATCAAATGGAAAAAAAAAAAAGGAGTTTACGAGTGCGATTCCCTTGATCTTTGACAGAAGAAACCGAAATTCAAAAACGCATTTTACCGGGAAATTTCAACGTGTTTTGCTTCCACGTCTTGTACAAAACCAAAAACGGGTTTTTCCATGTAAAACGTTCAATCGGACAACGAGTCAATACGAATGCAAATACGATGGTCAACACGACATGTTTAAAACCGGTAAATCATTTATGAACAGTACAGAATACAATCATGTACCAATTTAAAGGTATTTATTTAACAAAATACACACAGAAATAATTAAAGCTTGAAAATTATAAAATTACAAACAAATAAAACTTATAATATTTTATACTTAAAATCTAAGCGTACATTTTTTTTTTTTTTTGCTCACTAAATACATCAATAACTTTTTTGTTAAAATCGACGTCATCGGAAATCATTTCATTTTCCTATCGTTGTCAGAGCGTTTAACCTTTGCTCTCCCATTATACTCCGTAAATATGTTTTTATTATTTTCAGTGTTGAAAAAACATCATTCCGCTTCGCGAGATGCCATACGAATCGATAATTAATATTCTTAATGGTACAAGGATTTCTCTAAATGTTTCATTCATATCATTTGATATTATAAATTCAAGTGTTGAATTACACCAGTCAAAATCAGAAGTAAAACGGTTTGTAATTAAATTATTAACTGAATTGTTATCAATTGTTATACAGTACTCGGATGTCGGACAACACGGGACTTGGGACGCAAACATTAAACATACACTTTAGAGCGATTATTCGTATCGCCCCGACGGCCATGCTATTATCGAATTATCTGTTCCTTGTTTTATTGTATATTATGATATATATATATATTATTTATATATTAAGATTTATATAAAACAAAAAAGATAGCGTCTAAAAATCGCCATTTTATACAAATACCTTTCATTCCATATCGAAAATCTGAACTTTAAACGTTCAGACAACAATACATTTGAATAATGAACACTATCCGAAGCTATTTATTTTATTAAAAAAAAAATGATACGTCCTAGCTGAAAACTACACAATTCAATCTCTGAGATCGTCCGGCCGAAACCTTACGTATATTCATTTCAATGTGAAACATACTGTCTATAACTAGATCCCGTCTATATTACTTCGACGGGAAGTAGTTATGAACTACCTCTCACGCAGTGGCTCACCCACGGGAGGGGCTTTGGGGCTAAAGCCCCCCAAATTTTTTGTTTAAGCTTATACATTATTCTGGAAAAATACATTACTAAAAATTACTGCTTATTGTTTACTTGTGTGTAAGGGAAAGTAGACAAATTTGGAGTAGCCTCCCTCAAAAAAAAAAATCCTGGTTGTGTCACTGCTCCAACGTAAGTATAAAGTATAGGAAATTCCACCAAATGACAGAAACTAATGTAATTTCAAATTTTCCATCGGCGGACTTGTTGAAAGTATATTTTGGAACGGATATTTTGGAAGTTATATATATACATTACGATTTACGTATTCTTTGTAACTTAATTACAACTGTATTATATACATATTATATTCGAATATTTGAATATTTTTAATTGCGTCCATACATAAATGTCGACGTTTTCAGTCGAGATGGCTGTGATTAAAATTGCCATTAAAATATGGAAATGAAAACTGCTCGCCCCTAATAAGCATTAGCCGTTATTATTATTATTATTATTATTATTATTATTATTATTATTATTATTATTATTATTATTATTATTATTATTATTATTATTACTGTTATTCCAGCTGAGCGCGAGATCCTTTGGAGAAAATAATACTCTCGTTCGTCAACATAAGTGACGATTCTACAGTGGAATTGTATATCGTTACAATATTAAATTAAATTTAGCCTTTAAATGAGTTTACATTCGAGTTTTGCAGTAACACAATTTAATACTTTATTTTAGAGTAATTTGGTAGCGAAATAACCTTATATTATATATTATTTATACGGAAATAGCTTTTTTTTTCGAGGATGAATTTACCATATTTTAGAGCAGTTTACATGCACCTAAGCACTCCCTATGATTATTGAGTTCTATATAGAAACGTCAATATGTATGGTATTACCAGAGTTGCAAACTT
The DNA here is from genome assembly GCA_019022885.1 of Schlechtendalia chinensis. Taxonomy (NCBI): domain Eukaryota; kingdom Metazoa; phylum Arthropoda; class Insecta; order Hemiptera; family Aphididae; genus Schlechtendalia; species Schlechtendalia chinensis. The sequence goes on from CM032348.1 coordinate 164,948, forward strand.
GAGCACGGGCACTATGTATAATAAACATTCTCGTCAAATTTCATATCGAATTGTGCCGTACATTTTTTTTCTTTTCACTACGCGTCATGATTTTTAATACTAGTTAATGCACGAAGTTAGTTCTTTACATATATATTTAAATTATGAAAGAAAAAAGTATTTTATCTCGTGTCAACAGTCGCGTTTATTTTATTTATTTAAATGGGAACCTTGTTTATTTTTATTTTTTGTATATAGAAAACGCTGTATGGAAATTCTCCCACGTAATATTTTTACTATAAATAAAATATATATACTATATAATAATAATATAATAATAATAATAATAATGTTTAAAAGTATATGTACATTGTGTACTTTGATTTTGTTTTGTAAATATGAAACTAAAATATTTATACATTGTTGTTTTAATAAACACTGTTTGTATATGAAAAACCTTTCATAAGTTTTCAGAACATTATTCGTTCATAGTTTACAATTTGAAGACTAGCAAATTAATGAATTGCCCATCAAATATGGATAAGCAGAAAAAATAAACTCGAGTGCCCTACAGCTCGGAGTATACTACAGATTACACATTTTCAATTAACGATCTTGGGTATATATATAGTAACACTATTCGTTAACTAAATGTCTTTTTTTTTTTTGTTATATTTCCGTCTTGAAAGAAAAACCATAATTATTGATTTCGGTTTATAGATTTACGCGCAAATTTTGCAAGTACGAACAAGTGACGTAACTGCGCAGTTTACACAATATTTCAACGTATCAAGTTATCTGTTATCAAATTATTATAACGCTATGAAATATATTTCTAAAAAATGTATACAACAAGAGATTTTTTTATTATTTTTTTTTTACGAATATATGTATATTGAATACCAAAAACACATTGGAAATATTAATAAAACGGTAAAATTATTTAAATTTAAACTGAACTGCTTAAACGAAATATGTGTATTTCTTAGCATTAAAAGTTTTTTCATTTAATTATTTCGCGAGAAAACTTTCAACGAAAACACAAACTTTCGTATGTTATTTCAATATTATGAATTGTGATATTTAAATTTTAGATTTTTAGCAGAACGAGGAATAAAACCTATTGATTTTGTTATTTATTGCGTTCTTCTTTGTCTGTTATTATCATTTTCTTCTAGTACAGAACGAGTGCGCTTTAAAAGTCGTATATACACATCGATTGGAAATTGAACAAAGATTGGCGTATACTTTGAGGGAAGTAGTTTTTTTCAAATTTTCCACTTCACGATTTGGTCGTATTTCGAGTTTAACGTGCTAAGAACGACGCACAATATGTGTATAAGCTCTAAATCCATAAAAACGACGTCCTCTGCTCTCACGTGCGTAACACAATATACGTGATAACTCATAAGTTAACACTTCTCGTTTAATATATATATGTTAGACTTTCGTCAAACGCATTGTTCAGTATAATCCAAGGTTAAAAGGATTTTAATTGCGAGTATACGCCACTTTTCACACTCGGAATAGAAATAATTACTTTTACATACTAGCCGAACTGCAGCAACGACGTAATCTTTTCTATAGTAGTGTATACTTTGTATATATTACCTTGTGGCGGAATTCTCGCGATAATGGAAAAATACATGGTTTTTAAATTGAAAAAAAATTTTTGTTTTTCGTAATTTGTCGAAACATACGCGTGAAAAGATACGTGCGCGGGTAAGCCGCTTCGATGATAACAATGGGAATCGGTCCAAACATGTACGGTATATGTACTGCATCGGCCAACAACACGTTTTGACGACGAAAACGGAGATAACACGTTTTGTGAAACAGACGTACGATATTTTGGTCGAAACGTGCCGTCGACTGCCCGTTTAAAAACTCTTATCTGTATGAAAGATTAAGAACGTAGGTAGATAAATTCATCGCTTCGGTCCGAGTTTAATCACTACATTTTATGACGGGATTCATTTAAAACTGATTTCGACTTAAATATTTTGAATAAATAAATTTGGCTAATATAGATATAGATATTATATAATTGGAATGTGAACCATTTACAATAATTATAAGAAAAATAATTTAACTTGTTAAAAGCAATCGATATGAATTAAATTACGTAAGTATGTACATATTGTACGTATGGTACACGAAAAGTGTAATTGCCAATAAAATAATAATACAAAGCACGAGTTCAATTGATTGTCGGGGAGAATGGACGTTTCGACGAAGAAAAACGTGTTTGAAACATTATATAACAACGTTATGTAGCAATAATAGAATTAACACGTTCTACAAACAACTATATTGGGAATGGCGCATTGTGACAAAATACAAACGATCGTTCTCATATGAAACGTACACGGCAAATAACACATTTCGCAACGAAATCGAAAGCATTGCGCGTATTCGGAATAAAAACCATCTGCCCCACACGCTTCGATCTACAAATCGATAGAATTCCAAACGCGCGTTATCACGCCAAACCGATAATGACATGGATAATCGATGCGTTATAACAACCAAACGATTTTACCTGACGCCGTCCGTACAACGTGTTTAAAAACGGCGTTTACACGTCACGTCACGCGAGTTACGATTACAGTAACGACAATTCGTTTTTTTCAAACTCTTGTCGTACGATCATCGCGATCGTGCGCGTTTGTAGACGTTATAAGAACGGAGTGTCTGCGCACGGAGACCGACTGCAACTACTACAACTGCGTCACGGCTCGTGCCGAAGGCGAATCCAAAACTTCGTCTCGTCGGTTCGGTCCCGGTTTTCGGCAAGGTTAGGTTCACGCGACACACAACAAATGACGTGCTACGTGTCCTGAAGCGCGCGCGACGGACGGCTCGTCGTCGTGATTCGACGCGTGTGCGAACACGACCGTCGACACTGGATTCCGGACAGCGTTCAATAACGCTAATATCGTATGTTATCGTTTGTAACCACCATAACTTTTTTTTGTAACCAACCCTAAACCCCTTGAAAATGGATTTCCAAATGGCAGGGCCAGTGTGACGCTATAGAGGGCCTGCGGTATCAAAAAACCCGTTTTGAAGGGTTTCAAGTGGGCTTTTCGATTTTTTTTTGTGATTACATATGATTACAAACGATATTACATAATTTTGAATATTTTTTTTTTCCAAAATGGAAAGTGGCAGGGCCAGGGTGACGGACCTCGCCGGATATCCGAAACTTGTCGAACGTATTATTTTAATCGGAACGGAATCAAAACGATCTTCGGCCGTTTCAATTAGTAATTGGCCCGCGGTCGTACGTGTGTGTATGTGTGTACGTAGTGCCGGAGTAGAATGACGACAACGTCCGAAGTCGACGGAGACCTTTTCCGAATTCCAGCAGGATAATGCGAAAAATGCGATTACTCCGTCGGAAGTTCGCCACGACATTATGCATGATTAATAATAAATATTTATGTAACGAACAACACGCCCGAGGTCATACGTTGTCATTGAGAATCCCATTTCTTTGTATCCAATAAACCCTCGTTAAACATGTATTAATACATATTATTATCGCTGGAGGGCGTTTTTAAATAAACTAGAGCATTTGAATTTGTGAATATTTAATTTGTGTACGTCGCGGTACACGTAGTTTCTGGCATTGAAGTCAATATGATAATAAAAATTGAAGTAAACTTAACGCGGGTGAACAGATATAATACGTATATCGTCCATAAAAACGGAGTCAGAGCAATCAAACAGATTTAATTATTGTACATATACCGCGTGCGTAATGAAAAATGTCGACTTTCGAATCAAGGGAAAAGAAATTCGTACCGCTTTTGTTTTGCGGTACCCAGTTTGTTGTTATAACTCAAAACAAATTTGATTTTAAATACTAAATGCCTATATTATTATTTATCTTACGAACTAATAATTAATTATTTGGGTTCGCCAACTTTTAAATCAAATTAGTACTCAGACGTTATTAAAATCCTTTGAACTTTATATGAAGTTCGGGCTCGAAATTGAATAGTTCGGTTCGGTTCGAATAGAAAATCTGAGTTCATATTATCACTAAAAAATACAAAAAAAAAAACCAATTTGTTCTAAGACAAAACGATTATAAAAATGTTGAAAAAATGTTAAATTCGGAAACGGCGCGGAATAGATTATAATATAATATATATTATATGTTTTTCGGTTTGCATTTCTCGCTATACAGATAAACATATTGTATTATAAAATATGGATTGTTCGTCGTAAGAGACATAAGTCATTAAAAAATAGGTATACTCGTACGTGTGTGTGTGTGTGTCGAAAAAACGAAATATAATTTCTAATAATGTTGTAACTACGTAATTACGCTCAATGTTTTAACATTCACGATTTTATCGCTCCAAATAAAGATATGAAAATTCTGCAATTTATAATACGAACCAACACGTTTGATAAGTATTGTTACCGTATTATTACTTTCAAACACAATATACAACGCGATATTTGTATAAGAACCGATATTTAAAACTTTTCTAAACGAATTAACTAATGGACTTGTCTAAATAGTAAGTTAAACAAAGAAAATATACTTCAATAGTGTTTTATACGCACACGGTGTGTGCGTGTGTAGACGCGTATTGTGTATATTTCTATAGAATAGTAAAGTTGTAAACTTTGTCGAACACTAATAAATTACGCCGAAATTTCGTTTGTTCGCCAACGTCTTTCAGTGTATACGGTGTATAATATATATATATTCAAGAAGCACTCGACGTTACTCAACCCGTACAGATTATTTTCCGTCTTATTGCCGTTAACGCGCGAAACAGTGCCGTTGGCAGTGACCCGAGAAATCGGTTTCTCGAATCCGCCTTAAACATTATCGGAAATGTGGTTTCCCTAAATAAACAGGTGCCGGCCGACGATCGTCTCTGTTGGTAGTCGTTTCGTGTCCGGCGAATGTTGGGCAACGGACGCGTGTTGCTGTCAGTCGTCACGTCGGGTCCGTACGGTTCTGGACGCGACAATGGATTTCAGTGCGACGATAACGGGACAAGCGCGAGCCACAAACGATGAGGTTAGGTCTCGTCGTGATCGCGTCGGGCGATTCGCCGTCCCGTCGTGCAGACGACGAGTTTTGCGTCGGGGACGACGCCAGCAACTGTGTAGCGCCTGTCCCACAACCGTCACGTCCAGGGCGGTGTCTTCGACGGGACGCCATCGCCGCTATTCCGGCGCCCGAGGTTAGGTTAGGTTAGCGAAAACCAACCACCGTGTTGACCGCAACGCGTAAACGCGCGCCGCACCGTCCCACACGATCGATGCGTCTCGCTCACGTCGGTCGGTCGAAGTCTATACACGCGAGCGTCCCGCGTGATCAATCGTCCCCGACGTACCGAGCATAATATTATCGCGGGTGACTGGGCGGGCGGGTCGTGCCGGGCTATATTACACCGTGCGCCGAGTGGTTGTAGGTTAGGTTTGCGTTCGGCAAGCCCACACGGCAAACGTCGAAATCCATCTCGCGGCCGTTCGCATGCATTATTCAGCGCCGGACGCCCGCGGCAACCGTTACTACACCGGCGCTCGTTGAAATGCGCGTCTTGTCGTCTATGGAAAAAGAAACGCCGCCGCCGCTTACGTTATTAGCCGCGGCCGCGAAACACACTTTGGCCAAATTGGTTTTTTCTCCATTAATTCCGCGTATGGGTTTTAAACAGAACACGCGTCTCGTACGGTTTTGTTCACCCCTGTCCACGATGTTATAACCGAAAATCATAAGTTCTTCGGTTTACCAATGACTTAAAAACGGTCGATGGCCAAAGAATTTTTAAAAAAAATAACCGACGACGAGGGTTAATATAACCCCCCAAACCTCGTGAAGTGAAGAATGGCGAATTTGTGTTTTTTTCATACAAAAACTACGTAACAGTCGGTTTTGACGCGTATTACCTGAAAACCGTATACGTTATCTTTTGGATTTAAAACTATCCCGTAGAGAATTTTGTTAGTCGTTCGAAAAAATAACTCTTTACATACGAACTATCAATTTTTTAATTACATATCGTAAAAATATTGTTTTAAACAGACTGTCCGTTTTTATCCCAAACCAATCGCGCCATCATATGCCGATACGATTTGTGCATTTTAAAGCGTTTCATTACATTATGATTTATCAACGTTTTCCGGTATTAAAATGTTTTGTAATCATAAGCGTGCGCTCGAGGCGAACCGGTCGACCGGATAAATTTGAAGGGCCTCCTAAATCGATATATATTATATAGGTGTTCACGAATTCCAAAGGGAAACGAGGAATGATAAAAAAATATTATTAGGGGGCCCTGTCCGAGGAAAAGAAAACGTTTCACGCTCTATCGGAAATTTATATCACTTATGGTAGTAGTCTATTCGTACAAACCAAAAAAAAAAAAAAAAAAAAATACTAAAAGCAGCACTTAACGTGTTGTCAATACGATGCATACGATCATACAACAGATAAACTTAAAATATATGTTTATCCGACCCGGGAATGTTAGGTTAGCTATACACAACAATATGCTAAAAGTAAGTTCATTTTTGACGTTGAAAAATAAAATCGATCAAATTCGCGCACACACGTTCGAAACGCCACGCGAACAGTAGTGCGATTACAGACAAGTCGGCACGTTTTGTTTAAACGTTTCGTTTTCGAGAGGGGAAAAAAACCCGAACCCGCGACGATCGTGAGTACATTATGAGTTGGAAATAATCGCTCGTCGAAATGATTCCATCCCGTTCTCGTGTCAGGCGTGTGCACTCGAGAGAGCCGTTTTCGTCTCTTACACAAAGCAAACGCACATACTAGTGTGCCGTCACGTTGTTCGACTGTCAAGTGGCGGAATATATGCAGTCGTATATGTTTAACAGAAGGCTTCATTGTTATTGGGTTCACGGTTATTTCATTTAAGCGGTGTTTTTTTTGCTCCTCCGGTCTCGTTAAAATCGGCTAAAACGTTCGATTTCGTTGGGAACAATAAAGAACCTAATTATTTTATTGAAAATACATCGTCGAATCCCCTATACGACGAAATCGTGATAAAAAAAAATACGCTTCAATCTGTCAAATGATGCGAGTATATCGTATCGAGCGCGACCATTGAATCCCGTCTAAAACGTATACGGACCGAAACGCATTTCGATCGGTTTTTATTAAATTTTAATCCGCTATCTCACGAGGTTGTATTCTACATCTGTACAACGATACGGCTAACGTATGTGCGCGAGACATGGACGACGACGAACGACGAAGTTTGGAGGAAAATCTGCGGGCCAGTACTTGACGCGGGTAATTGGCGGAGAACAAGGGACTGCCGGAGCTGACGGAAATTGGACCGGTAACTGATTTTATCGGAGGCCAGATGACTCCAGTGGTTCGGCGTCGGAAAGAAAATTAAGAGCACCGTTTGAATGGATACCTCGGGGAGAAAGACGGAGCGGAGGAAGATCTGAGCGAGCTGGGTGTAGAAAATCGGAAGGACCCGTGACGAGACGGGTGGCGGCCGAGACTCTTGGCTATGCCGAGACAAGTAGAAGAAGACAATCCAACCGGTCGAACGTGCTCGTTGACGAAAATTCGAATTTCGATCGGCGGAGACCCTGAGCCGATAGCGTAGCGGACGTTTTGCTGCCGACCGGCAAACTCGGGCAAGTCGCGTTCTTCAGCGTTCCGCCGGAAATCGGTTCCCGCGTACCAATCGGCCATAACGCGAGTGTATTTAATTGTTTCGCTTCCCCCCTGTCCTCCCCGACGCGACGGTCACAACGGCCCGTTTTTCGATCAACGCCAGATATCTCTCTCTCTCTGTGTGTGTGTGTTTTTTCGTGTACATTTACTTTTTACATTTTCGAGTACATTACGTAATAACATTTACCAAACCAAATTAATAATCGACATTCCGAAAACGTACGGCAACGGGAATGATTGTATATCGAAATGTAGTTTACATTTTACACATACGTTTTATCGAGAAAAAAAAATGTATAACGGAAAATATAAATTCATATTTTATTTCACAGTCGATGCTAAAAATAAAAAAAACAACGAATACAAACAAATTTAACGTAGTCAGAATACAAAAAACGAAAAATGTTTATAAAAACATACTGGAGCGTATACATATACAACGTAAATGCGTAAGACAACAATTAAAAAAAAAAAAATCTATTTTCTATGCGTATGTATCATTACGAATCGACGATTAGTCGTGTTGGGATAACAAAACAAAAAAATAGAAAAAAAGTGAATCGCCGTCTGCGAAAAGTGCCGCCGAGAACGAACAAGCTCTGAAAAGCATTTCGTGTCCACTAACGAACAAACGCGCCAAACCGATTGTTCGAAATGCATTCGTTAAGCCTGTGCGGACTTACGGCAGCCATCGCTTGGGACGCTGCTAACACATCGGATATCATCGATACGGTTGAAACTCTCGAATCTAAACACTTCGCGCTGTGTCTCGAACGTGTGCTCCGCTCCGCTCGCGTTTCCCGTGACGCATATGTTACCGGCAAATTTGTTGAGTGCGGGCGTTCCATAGAATCCCTTGTACGATTTGCCAAAGTATTAAATCGCAACGATATTTGACATCATGCGTGGGCGATCTACACGATTTCTATGATCTCTCGTAGCCAGTGCTACGTTGAGATATTTTATTATTTTTAAACGTGTATATTATTTAATCATGTTAGTTGTTTGTTCGTTTTTCGCAGCATGCAGTTCACGTATGACGTTTCGAACTGCATAAAATATTGTTTTTTTACGTACATTTTTCGGTTTGACATTTTGACTTGCATGCGCATTTGAAAGAACCTTGTCCAGTAGACTGTTGTGCTGCTGTTGTCCGTAAAGCAAATATTATTTTCCATTAGAACTTCGAAAATGACTCTATGAAACTATGTATTATTTTATGTTTACTTCTACGAGTATAACAACAGCTAAAATATTTCGAACATTTCTGCGACCTTTGTCCGCATCGGGTACTGGAACTCGAACGGTAACACCAGGTTTAAGTTTTTTATTTCACCATGTTTTCGTTCTAACTGCTTGATTTCTAACGTTTAGTTTAGCCTTTCTTCGCTTTTCTATGGCGTTTGCACTATTTGATTGGATCGTAGGTATTTAATTTGCTGCACAACTAAAACGTCGTGTCTAGAAAAAACGCAAAATAAATATCATTTAGAATTAATAAAAAAAAAAAATGTGTATTTTAAATTTATTTAAATAATTTTTTTGAATAGCCATTTATATTTTTACTTTACGATGCTTGACAATATAACGTTTCTCTTAAAATTTCGATGAGTTAATATATTTCGGATCTTTTCCGAATTGTAACATAATAGGTAAATGCGACAATCCACGGCACGTGTGCCGTGTGCGATAAGATAATCGTCAAGATAACCATTGATCACAATAGATTCAATTTAGATTGTAACGTACAATTTTATATCAAATTAATACACTATAGAACGTCTGGTCGTTGTTATACGTTTAATACTTTTCCTGTGCGTTTTCGTGCGTTCTATGGGAGTTCAGTAGGTATCATATAGAATGTCGGGTTCAACAATTCGATTTTAACGATTTACAACGATACCGAAGTCAAACGAAGCCGCCGTAGCCGTTACGTGACGAACGATTATTTCATCATTATTATCAACCGCCTTAGTTCCCTCACGCGCAAAAAGACGTGATGCACGTTGACGTCAATAAACGATTCGCGTGATCGCTTAATGCATACACCATGTTTTGTACCGATTCGATTTATTTCTTATATGAAATCCGAAAGAATTTGCCGTTCAATCGAACGCGTCGTAAATTATCGCATTTTATTGTAGGCATTATTCGAAAAGAATGCGAAACGATGGCGATTCGCACACGTAAACAGACAAAAACGCTACGTCCGTTGTATTACTGTACGTCCACATTACATTTTAATCGAACGGACCGACCACGTTATTTTCAAAACGTTTAGTAAATAATAACAACAATATCGTGTTTATACTTATAATCGGATGTGTCGGATGGAAAACTAGAACAACCGGTTTTCGTATTTATATAATATTCGAATTGGGTCGTTCGACAACAGATTTAATCGATAGACTATTTCGTACATACGTTTTTTTTTAGACAATTTCATACGTTTACAAGAAAATATACGGTCGAATCGCGCAATACGTCTTGTGTTAAATACAGGCAACCGAATCGGCACACACGTCGATAATGTTGTAGAGATATCTGTACAACGCGTATTGAGTTTTTCTTTTTCGTATATACACATATACGAGTATACAATAACATTTAGTAGACAGACAATAATCAAAGAAAACCCGTATTAAATACGGTTTGTTCAAAACGTGAAATATATATTAATTTACGGTGAAACGTCTGAATATCGAACGGATTTTTTTTTTTTGGACGGAGGAACGGGACATTTTTACTACTTTTCTATAGGGAAACCTCTGAACACGGTATGCTCTTAGGACATTCGAATGTTTGATTTCGACGGTTTTTGTTGTAGTTTTAGAGTAATTTACGTAACGAGAAGCTAAAAATCAATTAAATCGACTTAAATCAACGAAAACCTTATCCGTTTCGTGCGTTCGCCGACAAGTTGAACGTTAGTAAAATCCGGACGGTGTTACGTACGTAAGCCGTTTTCGTTTTAACACGTGCAGGGCCCCCACAAAGGGAGGGAGGGGGATCAGTGAGTACTATGATCCGGGAGCCCGGGCTATCTAGTGGTCCGGGGGAAAATCATAATACATACATATTTAAATTGGAAAAATAAAATGAGTCGTTGTAGCACCCCAGTCACTATATCTTTATACAATATTTGTTATATAAATAATTTGAATTCTTATTGCGTAATTTTGTGTAACAATCTTATGTGTATATTATTTTTATTTCATTAGATCGGACCGTTTAGCGTTTGGTAGGCGGGTGGTTATCGTGCGTCGCGAGCACTTCTTGGCAAAAAATAAAAGCGAGGAAAATATTTTAGGTCCTTTTTGTAAAAACGAAAAATAAAATGTTAGAATTTATATTAAAATTATTGTAAACACTAATATACGACGAGGGCCCGAATTTATTTACAGTACGGTAGTTGCAAAAAAATGCATGTGGGGGGTGAGGGTGTACACTTTACACGTGTACATGTGTGGATTGTTGACTGACCCCCCCCCTCACAGTATTCTACGTGTTCCCGGTCAAAACGTTCAGTTTGGGGAGTTCAACCTTTCCGGACAACATTCCGACGACCGAGCGTGCGATACGGAACACGGATTCGCGTGTTTTAGCCGCAGGGAGGAAATCGACTGTATTCCGGCTCGTATATTTACGCAAAAGCGACTATACCATACGTAGGTATAACCTGTACACACATTCACACGGTGAACAAATAACCGAGCGGCCATCGTCGGCAGACGAATTACAAATACGGTAACTGTTTGTACTGTTCGGCTGGGAACGTTTCGACGGTGCGTACGCGCGTATATACATATATATATTGTTATCCAGAGTTTTTTAGTCGGTTTGAAAAGTGCGGTCGGGAGAGAAAAAAATAACGTTTTCGAAACGTTCGAGTAACAATAATTTGCGTTTGGCAATCAATAGCAATTAATATTATTACATTAGCATAGAAAATAATCCGCGGCAACAACAACGTGCACATCGCGCTCTCGACGTTGCGAGTCGATTTACAAAACGTTTGGATATCGTTTTATTTCGTATATTTTCTTATGTAAATATTTACGATTTTTTTTTGGTTTATCAAATAACACCGTATTCAAATCAACGTTAATTTACTTGTGTTCGACACGGTTTCGAAATTAAATATTCAACAAATCCGTTCTAATTATTCGTCCGTGCAGCATGCACACGCGTTGTATCATCGTCGTCGACTTGATTGCACTATTTTAAATTCGAAACGGTTAATAAACATCTTATACACAACAGCACTGAACCGTGCCGTAGATATATACGTATGATATTCGATTAATAATGTAATTTAAAATTTTCGTTTTGGAATTTATTACATTTTTCACTGCGATCAGGCGCGCTCGTTTCGCGATTATACGCTTTAACGAAACATCTATATGTATATATACGCGGGCGTAATAATAAACGTATTATACTCGAATATATAATTACGGGCTTTGGAAATCGAAAACTTTTAAAATATCTACGTATACAATTGTATTAATCAATAACGCTTTTTCTTTCCTATAAATATTCGTTCGTCGAAAATTACACGACACGCTGCTAAAAAGAAGAAGAAAAAATCGCACACCGTGATATATGCGCGGAGACTCACAATTTATGTACACGTCCGACTCGGTCCGCGCGGAATGCTCGTATGCATGTCGTACAGTGAGCAAAAGTTTTTGGCGAAACAAGTTTATTTCCTGAGATTTCCAAAGCGCATCAGTTACGATTGTCCTAAAAGACATCCGAGACGTTTTGCCGTTGTATACGTCCGCGTATACATGTATAGGACGACGACCCGAAAACTTTATCCTCGCGCGTACGCACACACACTTGTCAAGTGCCGTTTTGTATAAACCGGAATGGATAAGTTCTCCGCTGTTCACGTACGTAATGCGCCCGCGCGCGTTTAAACGCCGACGATGTGTGAAATGGATGTTTGTTTGTGTTTTTCGTTCATTTTTTTTTTAATTCCCTAGACGCACGCGAAATCATATCACTTAATACATTCCGACTTATCATTACGGTTTGCTAGCACGCGCGACGATTTTCATACATACGCGAGAAACCGATTTAAATAACAATCGGGCCGAGTCACTCGATTAAGCGTGTTACTTGTAAAGCCATTCGTCCGTCAGTTACTTATAATTTGTATTTTTCTAAAAACAATACAAACACCGACAATCGGGCTAGCCGCTGACGTGCAATTTTCAGTCGCGCAACAGTTTTGATTGCATGAGCGTCTGTTATAGGATTATACGGAAACGCGATCACATGCAATTGAATGCAGTCGATCGACAAAACGATTTGCGTATTGTCTCAAACTGCTCGATTGCGCAATCACGTGTTTTAGTTTGTACCGGTCCAGTCTCACTTGTGACTTAAACGATTGCGTAGATAGAATTTGATTGGTGAGTTTGGCGGTTTTTTGCGAAAGGAACACGACGTCCGTCAAACCAAAGACATAATATTCAGCGAGGTAAGTTGTAATTATTATTGCGATGATAATAATAAAAAAAAATTACCTGGATACGAACGCAAATACGTTTTATAGAACTTTTCTTTCAACAAGCGCCGTGAAATTGTCGGACCCAATATTTTTTCTATTTTTTCATTTTTGTTCGCCGTCTTAATTGGAGAGCGCACACCGCAACTAACTCGACGAAGTCCACGATGAAACCGATCGGTTTTGTCGCGTGTTGGCGTGCTTAGTGCAACGTGAGCGTTGTGAAACAACAACTGTTGCACGACTAAAAATCGCATGTCAGCGACTAACCTTAAGGGTTGTACAATAACACGAGCAATGGATTGAAACTTTAAAACAATCGATTATAACTGTCGGTATTTTTACGCGTATCCGACACACTACAGTGTAGAATATTAATGTCCTAGGCAGACCAAACATTAACCGGAAATTTCGTTTCGCAAACCAGAGGTCTTACCTATGATTTCGTCACGGCGGAGGGCGCGAAACCGTCCGAAATGTCGAGAAGACGGTACCGCCAAAAAGACACGAGTGTACGAGCGGAGTGTTGGACGGTGATAAGTAAATGATTGTTGCGTGTGTACGTTAAGCGGTGGACCTGACACGGCAATTGCACGCCACGCACGCGTCGGTAATTCCGTAGAGTTTAATAAATTGTTTGCACGAAAATTCAACTACTCCGAATGAATATGATGTACGATTCCGACAAAACATTTGGACCCGATCAGTCTAGGTCGTCGTGGGAGAAGATTTTTTTTTTTTTTATGTACACGTCAAAACTGTGAGAATCGACGCGGTTTCAATTGAAATAGCAAAAATGGATTCGTCGGAAGAAAATTGTTACGGTTAGTTTTTAACCGGACGACGGGATGCGGTTCGTTTTGTGCACTCGAGTTTTCGTTTGATGAAACGTTACGGAAAACAAACCGTTTCGTCGTGTTCGCAAATATAGACATTTGACTATGAATGAATATCCTACGCGTCGTGTTCCGGCAATTCATATTTACACTGTTTCTCGGAAACGGCTTTGACTATTTATCCGAGTGTATATCACTCGAGCGTCGCGTTCACACGGTCCAAAAAAAAAAAACAACGAGAGAACAACGGATACTCCTCGTACGGACGAAAAACAAAGAATAAAAAAAGTATATCTACGTGTTTCGGTGTTATCTGAAACGAACTTTCAGCACGAAACCGACTGACGATTATTTGTTTTAGATAACGAGCGCGGCTTTATGTATTCTCCGAATCGACGACGGTTAAAAATAACGTTTTTATCGCCGTGCCGGTATACGCACACGTGCACGCGTAACAAACGTTTGCAGATAGTGAAATTCGGTATTTTACAACGTCGCGCGACAATATAGTAATAATAATAATAATAATAATAATAATACACACGGACTCGCCCCGTCCGTTCCGCTAAAAACGTGTTCGCGTCTCGTACAGACCAAATACGATAAAAACGAACGGCGTTGGTTTTTTAACGCGATTCGCCACAATCGGCCGGACGACCGCAACCAGGACCGGATTTTTGGAAATCGTTTAGAAAAACGTTCCCGAAAACGTTCCGCGTGTTTTCGTTGGTTTTCGTTTTTTAACTTGCATGTGTTTTCGGGCCGGATACACCGTTTTCCGACCGATTTCGCGTGATCATTTTTGAATAGTTAAAAATAACAATATTTTTCCTCTGTCGAATTTGTCAGGTTTTAACAGTTAAAATTTAAATTATATTCGAATCGTTCGAGTGGGCCCAAAAACACGATTTATTGTTTTGCGCTGCGATTTTTCTTTTTCTTTTTTTCGTTCCAAACGAACCCAATTACTTACGCGTTCCCGTCCGTATTTCGCGCGCCTTCCGACGTTTAACGAAACGCGATGATTATGTACGAGAATCGATCGCGGTACACGTGTAATCGTGTTGGTACATTTCCAAGTACGAACGAACGGCGTGTCGCGGACGTAACGTGATTGCGACAGAATCGCTTCCAACGTTTCGTTAGGCTATCGTTACGAAACATATTTTTAGTTCGTAACAAACGACGGAACCGTTCGCGGAAATCGTTTTACGATACGCTCGTGTCGTTATCAGCTTTGTACTCCTTGTCGTAAATATATAGTGGTTTTTTTTATATAAATATATATATTTTTTTTTTACATATTTTCTCGTGTCCGGCCGCAGCGCCGATCAACGGCATTGTCACGTCACGCGCACGTGTTATCGTGTTATCACACGGGCTGACAATCCCGTTGGAAACAATTGTATTTTGACGATCATCCCGTGCGTCCGTTTTAGATGTTTACGTGTTCGTGCGGCGTTTCGTGACAAAGGCGGCGAAAACGCATATGAAAACGTATCGAGAGAAAAATCCGTTTCACGGTATAACACGTCAGGCGTTCCGTCGAGCTGGTCGCGGACGTCACAAATGCGGCCGTCTCGAGTGTTATCGCGTTCGGGTTCGAAACGCACAAGAAGGCGTACGGCTCGCTCGCGTGTGAGGCAAACGTGATCGCACTGTGAACGTCGTCCTTCGCGTACCGTTCGCGCGGTCGTAAATCTCGTTCGTGACCGTACCCACGCGTTGCCCGTGTACGCGCGCGTGTGCTGTCGTTGCACGATATCGGTTCTCCGCGAGAGTTCTGTCCGATAACCCTGTCCGTTGCAGAAAAAAAGCGAAAAGAAAAAACACCGAACTTCGCGCTGAACGCGTACAATCGTATTCGACAGCGTTTCGGTATTTTCGTTGCCCGAGACGGAGTCGAACGGTTTTAACAGCAGCGCAACGTTCAATATTTACATAATCGTTATAATATCATCTAAAGCAGCTACTGAACCACTCACTAGCCGGTTAGAATACGCATTGTCGTACGTAAAACGGGTTGTTCACAGTCGGTTGAAAACTAACATTTCCTCGTCGACGATGTACGTCAATGTCCAGGTACGCCGTAACGTCGATTTCTATCGACAACCCCCCCGGGAATGTCAAAATGTTCTTTTGTCCTAACGACGATCTCAATCGGTTTTTTCGTTCGTTTTATTAACGTGAACGGATCTGCCACCGAAAACAATTAGTGACGGACATCATGTGTAAGTGTTTGCACGTTATATCAGCAGCGGCATTTGTCGACGACATTCTATCTCGACGCGAGGATACAAAACCGACAGTACCGAACCAATTCTTCTGCTAGATTATCGGCGTCGAAATCCAGTGCGTTTATTCGATTCGGATATAAATGTATCGCAAACACAACGGAAATCCTATATAAATCGTTGTGTTGGATCTCCCGAATCAGTTCGACTGTCCGAGCGTATTATTTTTCCCTATAGGAAACCCTATGCTCCCCATTACGCCATTGGTACGGACTATCGTAGGAAATAAAAATAGTTTACTGTGATATAGTCGACACTAATACGCGACTATAATAGTGCCGACGTCTTCGGGTCACATTGTAACGATACACGAAATGTCGACACGCCGTTGCCACGACGACTGCATCGTCGATGCATTATTTACGATTGTCCATGTCACCGCCTGTCGATCGTGATATATTTAATTCGATGTAGACGTCGTCGTGCCGATGGACATTCCTGTGTGAGCTACGTGTTGTAGGAGGAGACCTTTGGCCGGGCGCGCCGACCCTTCGTATGCGAATTTAGTACGTAGTGCCGAATTTGCGCTCGAAATTGGAAAATAATTAGCACGACACCAATACCCGTTCGGAAGTTCGTCGAAAACGTCTCAAATTCGATAACCTATAAACGATTTCCCGTCATTAAAACATGTACGCGGAACGTGTATACATTGCGTGTGTAGGACGATCTAAAAATATCAACAACGAAATAATAATTCGCGTGACTCTTAACCCTCGTCACGATATTTACGTTTGATATTGAAAACGGTATCGTCTAAAACGCGCGCGTAACAGAATTCAGATCCGGTGCCATCGGTGATGTCGGGGATTAGTTTTCTCGCGTCGACACTATTTTCGCGGAGTCTCGCGACTGTTCCGCCTCGAAAAGCATTGTGCTCGTCTCGAGTTACCAGCGCCACCCGTCCAGCTTCACTTCTTCTCCGCAGCTCGAACGGGCCGATTTCAATCGTTGTAAATAGTTTCGAAAAATGTATTTGAATTGTTTCTCTAACAACGAAACACTGGTCGAAACGTCGGTGTATTTTGTTCGCGACAACACCGGTCCGAAGTTTTTTTCCGTTTTATTCACGTGTACACGTATTCCGACGAGTAGTTCCGACGAACGTCTGGTGTAGGTCGCGTTTACAAAAATCGAAGGCGAAACCACGCGGTACTCGCCGTGACGATCGCGAAAGTCACGTGGTCACGAACGGTTTCCGAGGACCGCGCGCAATGCCGTTCATCTTCGCGCTTCTTTTTCGGCGAAGGACTTTGCGCGGCCGTCCTGTCGTAAATATTCGCGCGACGACGTTTTATGTCGAACCGGTCGTTTGGTCGCCTCGCAACGAGTCGTCCTCGGCCGTTAAGAAGCCCGTCTGCGCGCACACGTCCGAACGCGTGTCCCACAAAAACACGGTCTCCTCCAATAACCCGTTCTACGGGCGTTCGGATTGCACGTATCTATTACAATACAAAAACGTACACCGCGAGTGTTATGGAACGATACGTAGTACTCCGGTCTAGCGCCGGGTCAGGTACTACGGGCCGTCTTGAAATGAACGCGGACGAAAACTATGACGTTCCCGCGATGCCATTTTCACGGGTCGTCCAGTGCCTTTTTTTACGATTACTTCGTCGGTACGGGTTAGGTTATGCGTTCGCTTCGCGATGTCTACGAGAGGTCGCACGGACATGTAGATTAATTGATAATAACGCGTCGAGAATGAACGACGGAACGATTACGGTTACCGCGGTAACGGGCTATCGGGAGCGGACACAACACGGGTTTCTATGGAGAGTTGTAGGTGAAACGGTAATTCGCGGACGGGAAATCAAAACAGTGCCGTTTTTCGAACGAAAAGATTCAAAAACGAAGTGAAACACTCGGACAGAGGTTTTATTATTGTTTGGAATCGCAAAGCGACGATAAATCGATAAGCCTGTCAACGAGTTCGTCTTGCGAAATGTCGGGTTGTTTTGAATTACGCGTGACGAGTACTACTCGGAGAAATCGACAAACGTAAGATTCGAACTTCGCACGCTTACAAAAAAATAAAAAGTCTCGACAAACGTCAAAATACGTGATGCGTCTAAGCTCGACGATTTTACCGGTTTTATCGCGATTTTCGGGAAAACGGAGAAAAACGACAAGCGAATAGTTTTTTTTTTCAAATTTTTTCCCCGTGTAACCGACAACAACGGGAACTGTTACTACCGTCCGTGCTGCTTGCCGTCGTTCATCGTAACAAAACAGAAAACGTACACACGGACGACATGACGAAACACTCCGAGACGGCCGTGCAACGAACAAAACATTTAGGCCGCAAGATCGACGACGGAAAAAGACGACAAGAACAAGCAAATAATGGGCGCGCGCGACTTAATGACAGACGTGCAAGTCAACAAACACGTCACACGAACGTTATATACACGTATACAATACGGTGTGGTTATTACGTATGATTCACGCGACACCGTGCCGGATCTAAAGTCGGGCCCGTGACTCACGCGCGATAACGCGATCGCGTCTGTTCGGGCGCGATATATTTTTTTTTTTAAATTTTTTATTATTATTTATTTATTTTTCGTTTTTTTATTTTTAATTTTTCGTACACAGCTCACAGCGTTTTCGGTTGTCCGTCTCGCGTGTGTATAAATACGCGGCTGCGGACGGCGTTACGAGAGGGGTGACGCGCGCGCGCGTTGTGTGTTTCGCGAACACGTCGTTACACCGTTATTAAGTCGACTACGCGCATATCGTTTTTGCCGTCTTCCAATGTATACGGTCGTTTTTTTTTTCGTTTTCGTTTTCGTTTTGGCTCCGACCCAGCCGGATTTCGGTGAATCATTTTCCCGGAGAGACGCCGTAAAGACACCGCGCGCCATCCCGTCCAGAAGTCGCGTATTACGTACACGAGCCCAGTTTTTATTAATAGAGATTTGTATTATACATTTTTCCTGTACGGTCGTCACATACAGTCTCCGTAACACACACACACACACACACACACACACGTGTATATAATACGCGCGACTACGATTTTTTTCTCGACGTTATTTATTTGCTTCCGTCTTCGCGCGAGAACTCGCGACGGCCGGTCGCCGATAAATCATCTTTAAACAACGCGTGTTCAAGACGACGATTTTTACGCCGTAGAACGTTTTCGTAGTAATTTTCGTGTCGTACGCAATTGTTTCCAACGGTCAAAGAAAAATAATCGAATATTATTTGCGACTAGTCGAGTGTAAAGTTACGTTGGAAGGGAACATTTTTTTGTTCTAACCTAACCAATTCAATTCAATCGGCGCCTGTCCAAATGTAATTAACACGGTTTTTGTAACGACCATCATAACATACGATAAAGTTCGTGAAATTTCATTGTTTGTAATATGAGTATGTATTTAAAAAAATAACCTTTCCAAGTAACTCTGTTATTTCAAATAATAACTCGTCAAGTTTAAAGTTATGAAAAATTAATTAATTTTTAAGCTCGTTAATGCCGATCTTTGATAATACGACGTTTTTTTTTAGTTTTACAAAATTTATTGTTCGTTACGTTAAGTTTAAAGACTCTCTGTCAGTGGCGTAGTAAGGATAGTTTTCGGAAGATTTAAAAAAACAAATTAATAATCTAATTGAATTATTTTTCCAAATTTATATCATTTTATGTTAAAATTAAATGATTTCAGCGAAATTCGGTTTACTTACGATGATTATTGTCTGAAACATAAAACAAATTACAAATAAAACTGTCTACGTTCCTCACAAAATTTGTTGATTACTCTTTCGACCGTAATATCCCCGTGGACATTCAAAAGTCTGGAAGTTGATTTTTTTTTAAATTAATTTTTTACTAAACACGCGTGAATGTTTCGGGTGATGGATGCCTTTCGCCCCACCCCTCCCCGTTACTACACCGACGTCATTGCTTCACAGTCGCCGACACTCGGATGGCGAGCGTCGAAAAGCGCACGTCGCGACAATATTCGTTCGACTGATTCACGTAGTAATATTTGTTGTGCGAAATCGAAGAATCTTCCCGTATACGGGTTTATATGTTTTCTTTCATTGTCGGGCGCATCAATTAATACGCGCCGCCTGGTAATACAAAACGAACGCGAAACATTGCGTGAACCGCGGGTGGTGTTACGAGACGTGGTACGTACGGCGGCGGCGACGACGTTTCATTTCGTGTTTTTGCCGTGTTAATCGATTTGTTTGTTTTTTTTTCCGTCGGGCGAGAATCGACCTGACCGCGGCGTGCCCCCTCTGCGCGCCGTTCCGCACGGGAAGCGAGGAGAGTTCAGGGACGACGGTTTTCGCGCGGTGAAAGGACTCGACAGAAGGACGGTGCGCGAGGATACCGCCGCGTCTGCCGGTTACGGGCGCGCTTGTAGGCGGACGGACCGGCGGACGATTGAAGGGCCGGACGAATAATGACCGTAATTACGTTGTTAACGTTTGGAAAGAATAAAAAAAACCGAAAAACACGGTCCGCCGAGTGGATACAGTCTGTTAGGAAAAATATAATAGTGGCGGACCTGCCGAAAATCGTGACATTAAAAAAAAAAAAATTTTTAAATAATAATAATAATAAATTAAAAAGCGGCCCGCCTCGATTTTTGGAGGGTTTTTTCTTCTTCTGTAGACGGACTTGTTGACGACTGAAACGCCGTGAGCGCGGATCCCTAAGAGATTTCGGCTCGAGTTGAAAACGGTATTGTATTCGAAAAACGGTTCTGAACGACGCCGATAGTTCGTCACGATTAACGAATAAGATGATATCGGTAGAACGTTATATACGTCTAAGTGTCATATATTTTGTGCTGTTCAAAAATACGACAATCGCACGTGTCCAAAACGAATGCGTCGACAATTTTATCGGTTTATTTTGCGATTTTCGGCTTGTTTTTTTTTTATTAAGCTGCAGGAAACTACTGAGCAATACGTGACAAATAAAGTGCCGACTAGATACGATTTGCTACCGGAAAGTAACGCGCGTAGAGATCGTCTTAATGGGAAAGTGTTCACAGACCAAATAAAAAACACATAATTGTAAAGTTCAATAGCATCAATGTACTGAGTTTACATGACGTCAATATCATTGTCGAACAAATGTGTAATGAAAAAAAAAAGTGTATTTTCTTAACGGCCGTCTGTATTCGATTTTGTTTTGTCAGAAGAGATGGAAAATAATATAAATACTTAATACAAAAGAAAATTTCCCTCTAGACGAACGTTACTCTTAACAACAAAATCAATTGGACGTTGTTGTATTTTTTCCCGAACGTTTGGAGTTATCGTCAAGTGCGTTCTGAGTACGTTACACGCGAACTACGAGCGCACGGAATAATAATAATTTTACAGTGCGCACACGTGGCGGTTCGGTGCGTTTTTTTTTTTTTTTTACCCGAAAACCGATTAAAAACCAATAAAAGTCCACGACTCCAATACGATTCGAACAATTTTATTTCCGCGGCCGCACGCACACGCTAAGCGCTAGGCGAACCGCAGTTGTTGCGCTCCGACGCGAAACAGTTGTTGTTTTCCCGTGCCGCGAACACTGCCTCGAGTGCACTAACCCGGCCGTTTTCGGCGGACCTAACCTATGACCGCGTACACGTTACTTCGCGGTACGTGCGGACTTATCGGTTTGTCATCGTCGGACAACCGTCATCGCGCGTCGGCCAACTAACCTGGAAATCCGCGTGAACGGCCGCGGGACGTCTGCGAAAACAGTGGTCGCGAAACGTGGCCGGGCGTTTGTTCTGCGCGTGTCGACGCCGGTTGACAAATTAAGAGTCGTACAGAACCGAAACGAAGAAAACCGCGTAAGTTTGTGCGTGAGTAACCGTTGTTTTATATTCGACGGGGCCGGGAGGACACATTACGAGACGCACGGTATACGTCACGCGGCTGTTCCCGTCGGCGTAGTCTCGGGGGAAAACTAACGGATCCCATATGCCAAACTGGTTGTTTCGACTAATACGACGCGTGTGGAATAAAAAACAAATCGACGTGTTGTCGAAATGATTTGGACGAACCGTACAAGTCCGTATGCGCACATTCGTTATGATCGAATATCGGCTGCAAATTAACAGTGCGAAGGAAAACCATAATGTTTTATGACTTATAAATATAGGAACGCGCGTTTTCGATGCATTTATGGCGTTTGAACAATTTTTATCGGTTTGACGATAACGTTAAACGTCGATTTTCTACGATTTTTTTTTTTAAACATAAAATGGCAGTTTTGGATTTCGCAAACAAATTTCAAATGAAATTTAAAAATTTTTAATTTCGAGTCGCAGCAAATAATCGTATTTTATACGTATAGAATGTAAAAAGAGACATACAATTACGTAAAATACAAATACCACGTCAAATACTAATTTAACCAACATAGCGTATGTATATATTGAAGTTCTCCCATTTTTCGGTAAGTTTATAATTATCATATTATTACTATAAGACATCGTTCACGTTTCGCCGTTCGAAAATCATTTACCTTCACGTCGTTTTCAACGTCTTCGCATACATATATATATACATACGTACACATAAGTCTCAACATATATTTTCGACCGATTAAATTATACAACGAAACACTATAATAATAATATACGTTCGTTTTTTTCTTCTTCTTTTTTATAATTATACGATGAGTACATACTATGACGTCCGGAGCGCATAAATTATACGCGTATGATGTATATTGTGTGTGTCCATGTTATACGGAGCGGACAACAATTTTTTCTCGGCGTACGTACAGCGTCACGTCGCAAGTTTTCCTCATTGATCTCCGCGACCGTCCTGTACGCACGCGCGCGCACATAAATTTTCGTATCGATACACTCGATTACGAAAACAGCGTTTTCATAAACGCAGACGTTTAATTGGACAAACGCTTAAATTATTATTATTACAATTCGTGCCAAGGTTAGCAAATCTCGATGAAAAGAAAACATAATTAAATACCTTTTTCTTTTTTGGGGGGGTTCTCTCGCAGGAGAAACGTGTAAATTATCACTTACGACAATTCGTCTACTAACCGTCGATTTTATATCCGTGGCTTGGTGCAGTATACAACGTCAAAAAAAAAATGCGATTTCTTTAACATTACATTGCGTACGTCGAAGTCTACTGAATTAAAAATGACCAACGCGCGTATCAGGGTTAAAAAAAAAAAAAGTCTATACCGAAATTTTTTTTCGTCGGCCGTCCCAAACGTCGAAACGGATAGACGCCGTTGTGGACGTACGTCGAATGGCACTCGCCGTCTCGGAGACGGTTTGTCAGAAACGTGTAAGGTCGGGCGAAAGCGTCCGTGAACATTCTCCTCGAGCGGACGGGAAACGACGAGATGTTGGCCGACGGCCGGTGGGGTGGTTCGTGACGCAAACAAAACGAGAAAAAAAAGTAATATATTTTTGACGTCTAACCTAACGCGTATCCGCCGGGCGTCGTGCCGGGAAAAAAAAATGTAACCCGTCGTCACCGCTCGCGGTCGTGTGTCGGCGGCCTACGCGTTTATACGGACCATATTGCGCGGACGGCTCGTGTCTTTTTCGCATCGTGACGTACGAAGACGGGACTCCGGCCGGACGAGGAAAAAGCGCGCGTTCGCCGTTCCCGGTAAAAACGACTGCACAATCGATAAATCGCACCGATTTCAGCGTGCCGAAAACGAAAACGTTCCGGCAAAGCGGATTTATTCCGGCCGGTTCAAACAGCGGACCGAAACCGCGGCGTTCACTCGGCGCCGTTCGGAATTCCCGTGATCGTTAAAACGAACCTAAAACTAACCTCGACGTAATCGTCCACGGATCATGCTGTTGCGCGGGATAGCGAACAAGAGATATTATGGGTCGCACGCGCGTATCAAGTCCTCGACGGACTCGGTCGGCAAACGTGCTACATTCAGAACACCGCGTCCTCGGAATGTCATAGCCGCGTTTGGAAGAGTGTTTTTTTATTCGTCGTGAGAAACACGTTTTTTTTTTTATCCGCCGTGTTCCGCG
Organism: Schlechtendalia chinensis; assembly: GCA_019022885.1. Lineage (NCBI taxonomy): Eukaryota > Metazoa > Arthropoda > Insecta > Hemiptera > Aphididae > Schlechtendalia > Schlechtendalia chinensis. The sequence continues at coordinate 189,274 of CM032348.1, forward strand.
ATCCGATCGCGTTCGTACCGTAGAAGATGTCACGATTAAAAATATTCTTGTTCCATGGGACAATAATTCGATCCGAACGGCAAAAAGAATTTACATATTCCAGACGCGTGCGCACGTAATCTATGCGTGTAACAAGTAATGATGTGTTGTGTATTTGAAAAAATAGAAATAAATTTCGATTTGCGTGCATGTCTTAAAGTTTTCATACGTATGTGTGTTCTATGAATGCTGTTTAAGACTCGAGTACCGCGCGTATATGGTTTTCGAATACGGTGTTTTTCGGTCGATAAAAAATATACATATACATATATATGTATCATGTGAGTACTCGTGCACACGCGCAGGGCGTTTTTCGAATTCTCTTACGGCGTTTTTCACTAAATCGGTTCAGGGTTATCGACCGTTCTCGGAGTTAAATCCTCACCCCCTTGTGCACCGAACAAACGTATAGACTTTAGATGTTCGAATCGCGTCGTATACGTTTCGTCGTGTGTCATGGAAACGAAAAACGTCTAACGAAAACGTTTGTCAAGACGGTCTCTTTCTCCGTAGTTCAGCGGAAACGGCGATACCGGCACGCCCGTCCGCTTCGTCTCCAACAGCTCGGGAAAAACAATCAACGCGTGGTAAATGTTTGAGGACTTAAATCGTCAAGGTTTAAAAATCGAAATTCGACGGCGGTAAAGGCGATCGGGAATCGCGGATATACAGAACGGGCAAAACAAAGCGCGTTGAGGTTACGGATAGGTTAGGTTAGGCGAACATCGACGAAGCTCGCGCGCGCGTAGTGTCGGCGTGTTGGCGTGCGTGAGGCCGACGCGGATTAACGCGCGAAACGTCACGTGACCGGAACGGTTCCATCGTACGGGTCGCGGGCGGGAAAAAAAACACCTACTCTGCGACTTCGACGCGACGTTTACGACGGAAATCCACACGTCCTCCCCGTCTCACTCGTTTAAACAGACCCCATAAGCGTGTGTATTTCTACAAGCGTCAGTAACACTCGGAACGCGTGCACGCGCGTTTTTTGCCGTCTTCGGAAATCGATAACGGAACGCTATTGGAAATCACATACGAACGTCGTCTGCGTTTCCCGGTCTACGTCGTGTTCGAGTGTTGTACGCGGTGGCGTGGCGAAGCAGTGATTTTGGAGAGCGGCGCCGTTCCTAGTTGAAATCGGGCGGACGGAAAAATCATTATTACTCGACTCGCGAGCGAACAATTTCGGTTAGAATTTCGACGATAGAACTTGGAAGAAAACAACAGCCAGAAAGTATTTTGAAAACGATACGTGTTTTTACTTATTTGTCGTTTTCGCAGAGGGTCTGGCGGTTAGAGGTTAAAACAGTCCGCTACTCGTCTTCAAATGGTTCGCCACGCCACTGGTTCGTGCCGCCGCACGTATATAACCGGCATTTGATGGCACGCGTCCCCCGAACAGTTTTACAATTGTGTCGCGCAAATCCACTTACTAGCATTCCGCAGGCCGATACGACGACGTCATGTAACGTACGAAACTAAATTTCGCTTGTACGTAATCCTTTGTGTTGGTCTTATTCGGACGTTTCGCGGTTCAATCGTTCAAACGTTCAAAATTCCGTACGGAGGTTACGAACGAACTGAAAGATTAACAGCGCGTCGTTGTCGACCGACACGACACTTCTTGGTATTGGTTGCGCATGCGCGTTGTCTAATTTTAGTCCCCGTTGCAGCCAATAGCGTGCGAGCAGACCCGCTTGACCGTCCCCGCCGATTTCACCGCAGCCGCACGCGCCGCGTTCACGTCATTTGCACACGCACGCACACGCGCCTGGGCCAAATAATGTAAACAATAGTCGGCCGTCTTATCTGTGTTAATCAGTTTTTTGTGTGTTCTCTCCGTCGTTTAATCTACGTTACTACGCACACGCAGGCTGGTCGGACTCAGGATCGGTAAACCAAGTAACCGTTGTCGAAGTATCTAGCTGTGGTGACCGCGTAAGCGTTTTATTGATTAACGCCCTCGGCCCGTACAGTTCCTATGTTTGCCTACCTAACGGAATACAGAATATCAAATAATTTCCATATGCATTTTTGAAGACCGAACATGGCAAAATCAAACGCTGAACGTTGTCGGGAATGTGGAGCACGACAGAACGTAAACCAACAATGTCAGTCAACAAATGTAACTGCGACCACTTCTCGTCAAACACATCTACGGATACGTCAAATCACGGTATCAATGAAAATAATTCCAATACAAACCTGATATTCTCTGTCGGTCGAATGACTCTGAAAGAAGTTTCACTACATCCGCGCGTACTCGCACGAATTTTTAATAACTATACGCGAGTTCAAGAAGGTTAGGAAAAAAAGATCGATGTGTACGTATTGGCGTAGACAAACAAATAACGCCGTCTCTCCGTGGTAAGTATACGTTTTAGTTTTTTTTAAATATTGTACGACAATCATGCATTTTGTTGGAGAATTCCGCGTGACACGTATCGTGTTGTTTTGTCCGTCCCGAATCGAATTAGACGACGTAGGAAGGTTATGTTTTTGCGCGTCTTCTATGGACGTTGTTTTCCACGCCAAAACGACAAGGGGCCGAAATGTTCGGGAGGTTTTCCGGGTCAAAGCGTCATACACGCGGACGTACACGATCGAGTAAATAACTTTAGACGTCTCGACGGGATGTTTACAAACGTAAGAAAAAAAATGAAGACAGAGACCGTGTGAAAAACGACCGCGACTGTGTTATTAAAACGCGGTGTCGCCCGAGCCGCCATAATGATAATAATACAAATATTATTCTTATTATTATTATGTAACGAGTTTCCTTCGGGTGCGCGTATCTACCTTTGTGCGTGTGTAATTATATTGTTATATATATATATATATATATTACGTGTTCAGAAATCTCGGACGGAATATCAATCGCGAAGGTCACGTGCACGTTATTGTAGTCGTCGTGAGCGGTTTTCTAACGATCGAAATACGTTTCCGTTGTTTTATTTCGGTGCGTTTTGTGGCGAAACGCGTTCGTATGTAAATGTGTATGTGTATATATATATATATATAGACAGGGATATTATTGACTCGCGTATGTGCACGAAACGACAATAAATCGACAGTGCATCACGTTGGGTTCGACGCGTGAAAATTGTGTACGCGCATTTTTCTCCGTCACTGATTTACGAGTACCCGCTGCGCGGCATCAGCAGCAGCTCACCTAACCTAACCAGCGTACGTTTTTCACGCGCGTCTTCGGCCCGGCCCTGAGAGAACCCGTTCCAAAGCGCTATAGGTTTGTCATAACGATAGCTGTCGTCGTTGCGTAACGCGTACGCTGTCGTGTCGTACGTCGTCGAAATCGTGTCCGAGACGAAACACCATATGAGATTGTACACATCGTTTTAGGCGTATGTTTTATAGACGTCACACCAATCACTCGTCTGGGAACGCAACGGCGACACACGAAACGGACGGCTGTTCGAATGCTCCCGCGGAAAACACGGCGGCGGAAAACGTGCCGCGGGCGAGTGAGTCGGGTCAGTGACAGATCCCACCCCACCACAGTATCTTCTGACGGGATCGTCGGTTACGTGGCGGCAGACAAGCAAGGGCACGCACGTCGGAACCGCTCGGAGAGTATGGCAACGGCGCGGCATGGTTACGGTCATCGGTCGCGCCCGTCCCTGCCAACAAAGAGAGACTCGGAATTTATCCCCGTGCGCCTTCGTCGTCATACCGGAGTGGTTACGACGCCGTAGGGTAGGTGTACCACATAGCACGCCTACGGTGATTTAGTCACACGGGCAAGCACTCCGATTAATGAGCGTGCTCACAGCGCTGTCTTTGAATAATAAAACCCCCCCGAAACGGCCAATCATTTAACATCGATCTTCCTATCGCACGGCTGCGAACGAAAAAATCATCGTCGATATTCTAACGTGTCGACTGCCCTGTACTTTGTATACGGAATAATGTCCGTACTCGTATATGTAAATTATTTTGTGCTGTCCAAAAAAGTTTAGACCAATAAATGGGGAAAACGTCATTTCCGTACACGACACCAGTTTCGGTAAGATATCGCGTGTACAATAAAACGTACACCAGAATGAGAACGGCAAGTAAAAATATGTTCTAAAATCTGTCAAAAGTCCCGACGATACACGTGCACGTCGCTAAACACGATACGTGTTCGGGCCCGGTACTCGCAACATAAACAATACGTCGAAACGCCGTTTTTGTAATTATTTCACTTGATCGAATTTTTAATAACATTGTAATAAGCGATTTCCTCTCTTTCAATCTCGAGTAAGGGGTGCGGATCGTCCCGTCGTCCAAGCCACGAGCCGCCATTGATTATACGTACGCGGGACGGAATTCGGGACGGCACTTCTATTTTCGTTTCGTACATTTCACGTCGTCTGCGAATAATTCTGAAATGTCCGATCGTCCGTAAACACGCTCTGGGAAGTTCAAAGACACAATACGTTTTCCGACAACAGGTTTTCGTGAATAACGACTACTCTAAAGAAATGTGGATTTCGATTAGGCCGAAACGTATATATTGTAACTATACAGTATACTTTAGACGATACAACGAATATTTGTCAGATTTTTTTTTTTTTTAGGACGATGAAACAAATATCTGAGAAATAACTATATTTCAGCACAAACGTTTTAACCGGTTGATTTTTGAACATTTGATCTATGTATATTGATTTTCATTCAGCACGACCATACAATTCTAGTATATTTTTTTTTAATCGCTGTATTCTTCCGAGCACGTTTAAAAAAACAAAAATAAATAAATTACAACATATATATATAGAACGCGTCGCGCGCATACGATTTACATCCAAAACGAGAGACGATTAATAACGACCGACGAACGCTTGTATATGATAACGTAATCATGACGGACCGTTCATTTTTCATCGCAGAGTCGTCGCCGTCGTCGAAAGAAACCGAATGAAAACTGTCGATAATTAATAACGTACATGATGTAATGGACGGCGGCACATCACGTGGCGGACTACGCTGTTAGGTTATATAGTATATACAGTGTGCGGCTCGCGTCTTACCGTAAGATACAAAATATTTTTACAAAAAAAAAATGTTTTCTTATCTTATTTATTATCAAAATTAATGTGACCATTTTTTTTAATACGTTGGGCGGCTCGGCGAGTCTCTGTACACACGTGTATGATCGATTCCCAGTCGAATCCGATCGATTAGCCGCGGCGGGGTTAGGTTAGGTACCGACGACGTCGTACAGCGATGAAACGATTAAAATGTGCGCGGGGGACGCGGTCGAATGGAATCAATGTCGGCCTCGTGGCAAGTATCGTGCCGCGAGTTTATGTAGACCGATCGTTGTTGTTGTTGTTATTCGGACGTCTGTTTGCTGTCTAGACGATTCGACCGGATCTCGGAAACCGCGTTGTTGTGCGCGTGTGAAACTGTTGTTTTTCGTACGATATTCATACCATTTTTATCTTTCTTTCTTTCTTCTTTTTTCCGTTCTAAAGGAAATCGTCGGTTTTATCGTATTTACACGTGCGCCCGTCTCAGATCGGGGAATCGCATAACACACGACCGTCGTTATGTACGCGTCGACGCTTACAGCTCGTACACGTGATTAACGCGTTTCGTGGACAAACAACAACAAAAAAAAACGTGTACGACACGGACGCGTAATGTATTATCGATACCGTCCGCGCAACCGCGCCCATTGACCCGGACAAAAACGAAAACCGTCGACCGTCCGTCGTGGCTATTGAACGACGAGGCTTTCGTTCTGAAAACTTTGCATCGGTTCCATATAATGGCCTCCGTCTCGAACGATGTTGGAAACACTTTTCTCGCGATGCCCATGTCGACTTGATTTCGACTAACTCGCTCGAAACGCGTTCCCGCTTAACGCGCCTTTTAATGTTGGAAACAGTCACGCGGTGTTGTAACCACTGGCGTCCGGCCAGTGTAAAATAGTTCTCCCACAATTCGGACCGCTCTCTTCTTGCCCGTTCTCTGGGTGTTGTCGACACGTGTAGATAAAGATTTTGATTATCAGTCTGTCCTCGAGGTACCTGTTCAGTCGTTACTACAGTGACATTCACTGTTCCTTGTCCGACAAAAACGAGCGTCCCCGCTTCGGATCAAAACAAATTCTGGCCACTTGAATCATGAACGATATCGAGTCATTCATGGCGAAAACGGGTTGTTTAAACACGCGCGTTATGCCGTATCCGGAAGTGTTCGAACCTTTTCGATCCAACTCTTCACGACCGTCCGGCAGCTCCCGAATCGATCATGTTTGTGTGCACGTACGTACTTGCATGCTTGTTCATAATGTATCAGCTCGCGTTTGTACGGAAACGTATTTTTTCGAAGGAATTTATTGGACGAACGGTTTTCACAGTCGTCTTACCGTTTTTGGTAGGCAACAAATCATTATTTAGTACGAGTGTATCGCAGACCTAATTACTCAACAATTCGTTTCGCACACGGTCAACTGAATAGCTCAAAACGTAGTCGTATACTATTTGAACAGTATTCGTTGCATTCGTCGGGTAGAAACTCACTTGAGCCCATACCGACGACATTTCCATATCAATAACACCAGTTCTAAGGATCCCGACGGTTAGGGTGGGATTTTCTGCGGGAAGGTATCGCCAGCCGTCAGAAAACGTCGACTTGGCGCGAACTCGTTAAATACAATTTTTCGTTCGCGTTAATCGAGCAACGAGGCCTCCCGGTATGATGTAATAAACGGATAAAAATAATAATTATTATTATTATACAATACTAAAAGACCGCACCAGTCGCTACGCGAGGATCTCTGTGAGGTGGCCAAAATTGTTAAGGCCCTGTCGTTACGAAAAAAAAAAAAAATCATTCCGATATATATATATATATATAAATTTCGTATATTTTACATATTATAATGACCCCTTATACTATACACTCGGTAATTTACCGTTTTGGCTCGCTATCAAAACATATCGTACTCCGCGACTCTTTATAACGGCCGGGACGCGTCTAAAACGCGTGAAATTAATAATAATAATATATATCATTTTTTTTCATTTTTTTCGCTCGTTTTTTTATATCGTCCCGACCAAATCCGTACACACACACACACATGCACGTCCCTATGGCGGCGCAACACAGAAAAATAGAGTTTGAATAAATCGTGTGTGTAGTACGACGTTCGCACATTTTAGGCCGACCGATTTGCAGTACGCACGTAGACAAAAATAATATTTTCAAGCGGCATATGAATCGTGATCGTTAGAGTCGGAAGCGACGAAAAAAGAAACGATCAGCACGAATGAATCGTGAAATTTTTCCAACTACGAGTCTCGATCCGGATCGACTCGATAATATTGCGGATCGATCGATTGACGCGTTCGGACGATATCGTTTCTAAGTGGTTGGGCGTCATTAAGTCGTCGCTTTGAATATCGGTTAGGCGTGTGTGTGATCCACACCGCACTCCAAACTGTACGGGATCGCGTACGGATTATAACGGACACGTGAAAAGGTTTTTATTTTCACCGAAAGTATATCCGACGACCTCTGCGTTTTCGTCAAAATCCTTCGAGCCGCTGTATATGATAATTTGGAAACTTCCTTTTCGTCGACCTGCACAATATCACGGTCAATTTTTTAAATTTTTAAATTTATTCGATTTCGATTAAAAATTCACAAATTCAAGAAATATACTTACGTTTATAATATATATATATGATTACCAGCCGATTATCGTTTACGAACAAATCACTTTGTACCGCTGGAAATCAACGTCGCGTATAAAAATGTTGTTTTATCGTTTGTCAACTCAAAATTATCATTCGTGAACTCGCCACTATTATACACACACACACATACACGAGTATATTGTTTGTGTGTATACTTTGTTATACTTTGTGCGTTCGAAAAATACTTTCAAAGAGGGTTGTTGCTATATTGTGTTATATGTTATTATATTTGTACATACGTTACATTATACACGCGGTATTAAATTACAAACCGCTTCTGTTTATTCTTTTCCGTTCGGCTGACTAATGTGTTATCGTCTTTGAGACTTCAATATTCGTTTCAGACGTTGGCGAGGTACTGCCGTAAACCAATTTTCGTATAACGTAATAACGTAATATTGTAATAATACGTATGTTATAACAATAATATATTATAATATATTTTCGAGAAGTCAATAACGTAAAAGAGCGTTGGTTTTTTTTTTTTTTGTTAACTCGAAGAACTTCTATGGAAATAACAATTCGTAATTCATTTTTTCTTTAAATATATTCAACGTTATCAAATGCAAGCAACAAAACACGTTCCAATTTGTAAATATAGAACGTACTAATACAATTATAGTAGTATTAACGAATGGTTTCCGGCAGGTTGAACAAACGTAGAAATAGATACAAATCGTATAAATACATAATATACGCTGTCTAAACAATCCTTGAATCGAATAGCTGGAATGACTACTATAAAGAAAACAAAAATATTTCTCAACGAAAAACTATATGATTCATTGCAAATAACACATCACACACACACACTCACATATATATATATAAGTAATAGGTACGCACAACACGATATGAAATACCTACAGGAGATAAATTAAAACATCGTCGGACGACTTATAAATATTAATGCACGCGCATTATCCAAATGCCAAATCGTATTTCATATGTGGTATTACGCCTTAAAAATATACGATATACGACCGAATAAATCCTAAACGATGACATGGACCGCTATACTTGTTTGCATTTACTTATTATAATTCAACCTATAGTCAAGCGGACGGATTAGATGATTTTACCTTTTGATCGTAATTGCCAATTATATCGTTCGCGCTCAAGACGATTACTGGAAAAATCGAAATGAAACACCGTCTTGTATACAGTTTGTTGCCAGCACGTAAAGCGCGTCACGATCATCCGAACAAACACGAAAAAGTGTCTATGGACAAAAATTAAAAAAAAAAAAATCTCACACCATAGTTAAACCATACTTCGCGTCGCTGCGAATCCTAAAATCATGGGTCATTTCAAAACAGTCGACAAAAAAGCTGATAATATTGACGAACACGAGACGAGGTTGAAAATATCGAAATCACGAATAAATATAGAATATATCAAAACGCTTTCTACAAATGAAAACGCAACGAACATTATTTATATTTCCCGAGGCTGGTTCGTGATAAAAATAAAAAATAAATCACTCTGTACGCGGTGCGAGAAACAATGGAGTCGTACAAGTGTATTGTCGCGCGTTCATTTTATCACGCGGAACGTGAAAACCGTTTGAATAACCACATAATTATATACGTCTTTCAACAGTCGATCGGACGAGAGCACGCGGAGACGTTGCAGTTGTTCGTCTATATTATTGCACGGAGAGAGAGAGAGAGAGAGAAAGTGAGAATTTTTTTAAAAGATTTTAAATATACACGCACAGCTGCCACTCGTTAACATGACTGTCGGCGGTACATATTTTATCGTAAAATTAGACGGAAAACACGCTTGTGTTCACACATTTTCGACGTGGTATCATTTACGCGTGCAGTTTCACACGGTCCTCGACCGGACCAGTTACGTATATATGGCAGAGGGGGTCTAGTGGACCGCAGCCCCCCTCTCACCATCGAAAATTTCTACCTCGTCGGATATGAGACAGCTCTAGAAAATCAGTCACACCGTACGCCGGTCGACGTTTAACGTCGAGACGGGAAGTGTTGCCCCTCCCGACCCCGCCCCGAAAACATTTGCTGAGCCTTTGCAGTAATCGTTATGAAAACAAATGTTCAAAACTTTTCTCCCTTTAAAAATCCAATACCTATCGCGGCGGTATTCGTTATGAAGTGAATAAACGACGAGTAGTAATACGGATCTGTGCAGTGTAAGTCACGCGATTTCAAAAAGTTCTGTTTTCCAATACGGTCATCGTTTCGAAGGTGCGTTTAATACTACCGCGTTCAAAAAACATATATTTTCAACATGATGCGCGTATTTACGCGTTGCAACGTTTGACAATCACGACTTTGGCTGTTTTCAAACTTGAAACACGAGAAAAATCAGGTTTCCGTTGTTTACGCGTAACAACAGGCTTCGGAAGAATTATTCTTACACCTTATCTATGTACTCGACAGTGTTTTTAAAACGATAAACGAATAACTAAAAACACTGTAAACGTCAAAGAAAAAAAAACTATTGATAACGTTCCAATTATTTGTTGAAATCACTTACGTTATTCGCGTTCACTCTTCCGCGTTTCCCGTTCAATTTTTACACACGACGCGCGTATAATTTTATTAAAATGAGAATTCCGCGGGCCTTCGCATACGTTTGTCGACCGACGTTCAATTGTTAAACCGCCGTTCAATAACAATATTACGATACGATACTATTGCATACGAATGTCATGCAATTATTGAAACACTTAAAAAAACAATCTCTTCCTCGTCAGCAAATAAATCTCTTATCGCCACCGACTCACTTTCCTGTCCTCAAACTCTCTCGTTCTAATGTATTCAATTCTCATCCTTCACCTGTTATAATCGATATCAGACACCTCCTATATGCTCTTACTGAAACTGGCTCTGGAATTCAATTTCTACGGCCGTGCAGGAATAACTGGAAATGAGTTCGTAGACAAATCAGCAAAATCCACGGCATCTCTCAGATACCCTCACAATATCAAAATCCCGTGGTCTGACTTCTATCCTAAACTCAGGATCTGCATCAAAAACCTACTATTCCATTACAACTCTGGTTTCATAACCTTGATCTCTCTAGGAAATTTATTACCTCGTTCTCCCGTCTTCGTTTTGGCAACACGTTATTTCCCGCACATTCCTATAAACTTTCACTGAATAATTCACCGCACTGCACACACCCCAATGACAATCGTGCAATCTGTGACATTTCTCATATTATCTTCAACTGCCCCAAGTTATCACCCCAACGCGCTAAACTTTTGTTCCTTATAAACTCTTCCAATATCCCCTTCAATATTCCAAATATACTCTCAACCCAGCATACTCCACATATTATCTTTCTTTGACCATGCTGGCATTTAAATTCAATTTTGTATCTACGACAGTATTGTTTTGTTCTTTTTTGTCAATTTTTAATTTTTTTTTCTAACCTTCTAATTTTGGTTTTGTAAAACATTATCTATTATTACTATTATAATCATCGAAATTAATTATTGATTTACGAAATTTAAAAAAAACGGTTTTACGTAAATAATATATATATATAATTGCGATCGATAATACGCGTACACGGTATTTACATAAATTGTATTTGTGTATATTGTTATATACTCGTATATATGACTGTACAGAAAAATAAAAGAATTGTTTTCGGTCTGTAAACAACGAGACACAAATATGAGACTCCATATACGACTGTACAAATATAGCGTGTAAAATTTATATGAAAATATCGTCGTTTTATTTTTTCGACGTTGAAACGTAAACGTGTGTTTATGGCGGAATACTATACACACTCGTATAATATCCGTAGTTGTAAAAAAAATAAAGAAAAAACGAGAAATCAATTTCATATTCATTTAACAAGTTATATTTGTATTGTTGTTATTATTATTATTATGTTTTTTCAATACACATATTTAATGTCGATCAGTTTTGACCTAACCTCGCGCAGTTCGCGTTCCGATAAAATACCCTAAAGAGTAAATAAGAACGATGCACCTGGTTAGAAATAAAAAAATAACTTTTTCTTGTACGCGACTTTTATGTGTACCTATTTATGTGCCCGTGCGGTTTTTTTTTTCTTCGAATGTCGTGTACACGAGGTCTTATGGGCGCGAGCGTATCCAATTTGATATTATTATAAATCGTTATCCTTGGAGTTTTGGTTTCGAGTAAAAAAAAAAAACCGATAAAAACACGTGTCCGCGCGCGAGAGACGAAGACTGATGGATCGTGTTTTATCTGTTATGCAAATACAACAATAACTTTTATTTTGAACGTACGCGTAAATGATCGCGTGCTGAGGTAAACCACTCGCGGAGAACACGGCCCGTAAGGTTTCCCCGTCGTGTCTAACCGCGGCAACACAATGATAATATTATTATCGTTAACGTCGTACGAAAAAACAAAAAGGGGAAAAAACGCGTATACATTTTTTTTTAATCTAAAATTTGATACTCGATTCGTATTCGACGTACATATATATATATATACACGTACGTATTTTTTCAATCCTTTTCTAAGCCCAAACGACGGAATAAACGTTTTATCGGAACGCGGTTAGGTCATCCATCGAGTTTCCCCGTTCGGTCGGATACGGCGGCCGCGCAAATTGAAAAGGCGGACCGTTCGCCCGACGTCACATTCATCGCATACGGATCTCGCCCTCGCCCGGAGGCAAACGACTGCGAAGCGTATAGATCATCGACGAGAAAACGTTTGCCGGAAGTGCCCCTCCGTTAAGCCCGTCGCCGCCAGAAATTGATTGTTTTATTTTTTACGTCCATCCTCCTACTCTACCGTCTTCCCGGGGGGGGTTTTTTTTTTAACCGTCCGTGTCAAACGAAACGACCTTACGGACAGACGCGGCGTCGTAATACAATATCATTCGCGTTCATTATTAAATATCGTTTCTCGTATTCCGTGCAATATAATATACAATAAAATCAGCATGTTCAATTGGAACGTTCCGCACGTATGTATTCATATCAACCGAGCGCTGATATAATTGAGTGTGTTCGTTTTTTCGTCTTGATAACAGTAACTTTGCCGCGAACTTTTGAAAACGAAACCTACTCGGGCGAGCCGATTTTTTTCGACGTAATTTTCCGCGCGCGTGTATTTCCTGCAAGTCTCGCGGCGTGTCTCAAGGTCTAGTATATACGCTCGTATTTATTATACATTATGAGTTATAGCGTATCGTTTTCGAAACCACGCGATAATATTACGAATTCACGTTGTACGTATGTTTCGTGTTTTATTACGTGTTTCGCGGTGTTTACGGAATGTTATATTTATCACGGCGTCATATTATTCGTTTTTGTCGCGGTCTTCAAAATGTTGACTTCAATTGAATTTATCGTGAAAAACGTCTTATCCAAGTAAGTATATGATGAGTATACGCCGATAAATGATGTAGAAAAAGGGCCACGAACGGACAGATAAAAGAAATCGAAGACACTTTTTAAAATTGATTTTCTTCTTTCGATTCCGAGCGAATGTATTTGTTTCACAACGACGTATTCCTTTCGTCGCCCGCGAACACTTTTTCGTTTACGGAACGAGTGCTCGTAGTGATAGACGTACAGCAATAATCGTGTCAAGCCGGCGCTTTATTTCACAGGTTTCGCGTTTTTCTCAAAAGCGCACGGGAAAACCGCGAACGCGTCCGTTTCGGACATTTCGTATTTCCGACCGCGCGCGCGTTACAATGTCTTTGACGAAACCGTTTGTGGTGTTTGTTAGGCTCGCGGAGTTCGCCATGCGAGACTGCGCGGATGACAAACAGAAAGCGAAGATTCACGAACCGTACCGTCCGGAGCGGTCCGTGTGGAATAGCGCGAATCGTGGTCTGCGCGCGGACCGCGGTCAAGTCGTCTCGCAGGATTTCCGGCTACGGTACTACGGAGTGCTTTAGTTAGACGGATTCCTTTGGTTTAGTCGACGGCCGTTCGGATGAAATTCGAAACCGTTTGGCGGAAAACGCGTGTGGCGCGCCCCCGACTTGCGGAACCTAACGCGCGCACAATATTTCCGAATATCAAACTATTATCGTTACGTGGCACGTACGTTACATTCGAATCGAATGATCGATTACACGCTCAACGTGTGCGTCCTTGCGCGTGTGTTAATTTTTTTATTTCTCTCTTATCGTATACACGTGTGTGTGTATATATATTTTTTTTTTTTACGCCGCACGTAATTAATGAATGATGCGATCAATGGGCGCGCGGCGACCTCGCGCACGGGACCAAACGTCAAAATCGACGCGGGCGGCGGTTATGGGGCCGAAACACTGTTGTTGTTGTTGTTGTTATTATTATTATAGCGTTTCGTCGGTGCCGACCGGTCACGTGCCGGCGATCAATATTTGATTTGCACGGTTGTGTTGAAAATAATAGGCGATAATTAAACGCGCGTGCGCTGACCCGCCGACGGAGGTGCACGTCGTCGGATCTCTGATCGCGGTCCCGCTGTTGACATCACGCGGAAACGCTGCAACGCGTGTTGTTGGGCCGTTTCAGTGGTTGTCACGCGACGATTGCGTTCCGTAAACGACAAACGTATTGCTCGAGACGCGTTCTGTCAAACGTACTCACGTCATAGATCTAATCGTATTTAAAATTTCAAATACGTTGATCAGGCGAACGCGCGACGAGAAAACCACTCCGTTCGGGGTTTTAATCGAATTCCTAAAATATAAGATCGACAAGCGTTTACGAATTACGCTCGTAGCGTTTACGGAAATATGTATGGTTTTTTTTTTCTTTTTTTTTTAGAAATTTTAGGCGATACGGACACACCGTCGAGTTTTCGAACATATCTGAACGGTAACGCGCGGAGACGTTAAAGATTGTTAACGAATCGATACGGCATTTAACGCGAAGGGAATACGTTTTGGAAACGACACGTATCGCGCGAGAAATTATTTATTGTTTTGTACGTTGTGCGCGTACAAAATAAAATAAAAGACACGTTGTTGGCGTTGTCAGCGGAAAAAACAACAACGGTCTCTTTTTTTGTATTACTATTACTTACTCGTGTGCGTGTTTGGACAAGTCATTTATACGAATCACGCGTACGGTAAATCACCGGCAAACATATCGATTCGCGAGATAGGAGTGTGTGCGTTTTATAAGAGCGGGATAAAGTTTCGCGAACGGAAATATCGAAAACTTCGTTTTGCGTTTTCAGAATTTCGACACTGCGCTGCGTGCGGTTCGCGAACACACACGCGCCATCGCCTGTATCGCTGACGGCCAATTTAATAACATACACACTGTGCGTTCGCCGGCCGTGGTGTTTCGTTTCGATTATCGGAAAACGAACCGCCCGAGTCGTCGGGTCAGGTTAAATTCCGTACACACAGACGTCGCACGCGACCGTCGACAATAACGCGGTTTTCCGCACGGATATTTCGCCCGTCTGTTCGGGAAACTAACCTAACCCGGCTCGCACTTGTCGTACACAAACAGTTTTCGCGCGTTACTAAAAACAAACGTTTTCAAAAAAAAAAATAACAAACCGCGAATCGTGTGGCGGACACGACGACGAGAAGGGCAAACGTTCGGGACGAGAGTCCCCGGAAGACGTTTACGCGTTAGGTTAGGTCTTCGAACGACGTGACGATTGTCACGCGGTCCGCGTGAATCAGTCGTCGGTTCCGGAGCGCAGCCGTAACGAATTCGTCTCGCCGTTCTGTCCGTACGGAGACGTGCGCGACAACCCGCGATGTTCACGACGTCCGCGGCCGAACAATTATTTGCACATCGCGGACTCCATTCTTCGACCGTGCTCGGAACCCGCCCAACCGGACGGTCTCGGTTCGAGACGCCTTTAACAGAACGACCCGTGACCGGAACCGCCGACTCCTAACGTTCTACTAGCCCGTGTTTTGTTTGCTAACGGTTTTCGAAAATACGTTCTTAACGCTTTCCGACCGTTCTCGCGGACTCGTAACGGTTTCGGCCGCTCGATACCGTTTGGATCCGATATGATGCATTCCATTATCGCGTGGCTTACGCGAACCTGTACGCCAATAAACACGGCTACTTCCGTCGTAGAAAAATGTCCGTCGCGTTCGACATACCGCGTAAATACTCACGCCGAATCGCCTCGAGCGCAGTCATTGTCATAACTTTCTAGTACGAGGTTAGGTTAGGTTAGGGAGGGGGGATTCCTCGTTTTGTGTACATACTCGTATTTATTTAAATACGAGCGTGTGTGTGTGTGCGCGCGCGCGCACCGATTCTTTTCAGAACGTTTTCGTATTCGTGTCGTATTCATATGCGTGTACAACGAATCTCAATCGAACTGTTCGTACGCAGCTTTTCGTCGGGCGAATTTAATAGTTCAAATACTCGTACGGACTCGCCGTACACGTGTGCACGTCGGACTCGTCTCTATACAACACCGCGGTTCTCGTCTCTGGACGTCCGACAGTCCGCATGCGACAAACAGACGAATCGAATTAGATTCGAAATAGAGAAAAAAAAACCCGTCCGGCCGAAGGAAAGTAGAATCGGATCGGGAGAAGTAACCGGATGAAGTACCGGCGATTGTGCGTTGACAAAATATTAAACAGCGCCGGCCTACACGATGATATTCTTACGCGCGTTGTGCACCGAAATCAGAAACTGCGCGTACGATTCGCTACGGGTGTCAGATCGTTTGTACACGTCGCAGACGTAGCCGCATAGCCGCCGGGTCACTTTCAAATTTCCCATAAAAATACCAACAATATCACATCGCGGCTGTACAGTTGTGTCTTTTCACACGGTCGTATAATTTTGTAACTCAAATTAATGACAACACGTATGTTTATATATGGAATACGGTAAAAGGCAATCTGCAGAGTCGGCGTATCGTATACATTAATTTCGACGGATTTTTCATTACCTATATATAGAACAATATTTGTGTGTGTGTGTTTGTAAGGTATACTTATCGACTGATTATGTCGAAATGTAAATTATACAACTGTCGCAGACGCGTACATAATGTTTGATAACAATTATTATCATAATATTCGTATGTTTATACACATATTTATATATTCATAGGCGTATAAGACTAGACATGTAAAGCGTTTCGTCGTGAATTATTCGCGGCCGCACGCGACCGTGTTGACGATCACAGGCCATAGTGACGCTGCGGATGGCCGCTTATCGTCGGTTTGGGTTCCCTTCCACGAGGCTAACCCGTCGTCGTGTCCGGCCCGTCGACACGTCGCCGCGCTCGCCAACAGTTGCTAAATGTCGACCGGAAAGTGATTATTCGTACACCGTTCGGGAAGACGACAAACGTTCAAACAGTTCTGGACTGGTGGAATTTTTTCGAACATTAATCTACACCGTTCGGTTACGTACTCGGACGGAGATTTTAGGGTTTCATTATTATTCCGAATTCCGGACCGGCGCTAACAGTTTATTAGTAGTAGTCAACGAGTCAACGGTCGTTGAGATACTGTTTGTATGTCAACGTTTATATTACATTTTGAGCCGTTCGAAAATACAAAAATCGCATTTTAGACTTTTTGGTTGTTTTCAATTACGTTTGAGGTAAAATCCTCCCTTCCAAAAAAAAAAAAACCTCGTCAAACAAAGTACCGAGTTGATACGGTTCGCTGCCGGAACTTCAAGATCGTCCGAGAAAATTTCCGAAACACACCCCCCACCCCCCCATCCTTCGCATCTTCGTAAAAACAGTACGTACTCCGCTCCGTTCTAAATAACCTCCCCAAAAAACAAATCGTACGAACAGTGTTCGCCGATTGCGCGAATACGTATATTCACAGATATCGGTTAGATCCGAAACGAGTAGGCGGCGGACTCACGGCACCTGTACTCAGTCTGTATCTGATTATAAAAACGGAAATAAATAAAAACGTTTCCCAACCGCCGCTAAACGACGTCTGCGCGCCCCCGCCGCGTGTTATCGTGTTATATAAGCACGTATATTTTATTGCGCGTACCATACACGGTTGACGTTTTTCGGTTTTTTCTCTCTCTCTCTCTCTCTCCTCAATACGTACAAATCGTTCAGTGAGCACGCGGTTTCCGATTTCACCAGGTGTATACATAGTTATATACATAACCACGCGCACGTATACGTTTTTTTTTATTTTTTTTTTTTTAGAGAATTCAGCGACTGCAGTAATATTGCAATTACGCCGTTTTAACGGTTTTTTAACGTTTTTTCGGGTGTGTGTAATTGTTATTGTTAATAACGTTGTCGCGTATCACGTTCGCGAATTTCGATTTATAATTCTTGGACGATTATGTCGTCCGGAAACCTGGAATAAATATATAGTGTGTTTACACATGAAATCCGCGTCATTTTCTTTTTCTTTTTTGCTTTCTCGATACGTAAATATGATATTAATTACATTTGGCTTACGCACTACCGCCGCGGTGAACAATCGTGTTTGTTTTCGTTTTAAACACTATGACCTAAGAATATTCCAAAATAAAACCTCGCCGCGCTCATGAAACGTCAGCGAATTGTGTGGGCCACCCTGCAGTAATCCAATGTTTTGATTACGAAAAAATCATCAATAAAAAAAAAATTGTTATAAAAAAAAAAAAAAAAAATGTAAACAATAAATGCGTGATTTACGTATATTACTGTTTTGCGTAATGTTACTCGTCGAACGAATTTACGGAACGTGTTTTGTCGTAGTAATAATAATAGTTTAATGATCGTAGAGTCATTTGTTGAGCGTGTTTGTGCCGATCATATTGAGGACGGATGTGAAACCGCAAAGTCAACAGGAGCGCTATACCGCAACGAACAATTTCGAAAAGCACACACGAGAGAATTTGTTTACACGGTCGGTTCTCACAAAGCGTCTCACCGTGAACCCGGACGACAAGTGAACTGAACCAAAGGAATGGCTTGCCGCGAGACAGCGTGCAACGTTTTTCGACTTGTGTACAAACCACCACAAGACCGCGCTCTGGTACGCGGACGACCCGGGAAACGCAATGGAGAAACACACCGGCCGTCCCGTGTACCATTGGACACGACGGGTAACGTTCCGAAAGTGAAAACCGAAATCGAAGCACAGACGAGAAACGACTTGCTCGGAAAACCGCGTAGGCGAACGACTACTAGACGGGGCCCGTTTGCTTACCGACGGGAAAATATGCTAACCGTCCATTGCGCGGAGCTAATCGAAACACGTTCTGGCGGCGCCTTAGACCGTGTGAGTTTAGACAACGCGAAAACTACGCCGGAAATTTCGACGGATCGTTGTTATCGATATGGAAAGAACAAAGCAAACGAAATGCATCGCGTGTTTGGTTGTGAAAGCGTGAAAACATTTCATTCACACATCAAAAAAAGAACTATACGACTCTCAGATCAAATCAATAATAGTGTCTTATAAACCCGGAGACAAGTACTCTTGCTCTCCGATTAGAGGTATAACTTCAGCGGACAGCAAAGTTGGTTTCAATTTTGATTTCATTATATTGTAAACGTCTAATAACATGTGTATGGCTACGAACGAGAATGAACACGTGCGAATGGAAACAAGTTCTCGTTGCCGTCAAAGATCTAATAGATAAACAATCGTTTTCGTACAAGAATCGTGCATACGGTCGAAAAATAAATGATCTAAAAACAAATAGATCTATCGCATATTATATACGCATACACGTATATTCCAAACAACAATTTACGAGTAGAATATCGTCAGTTGACAGACTCGAGTTATCGAGCGCGGCGTACAGTAGGTAGTGCGAGTTGTGTAAAAAGTAAAAAAACATAGCTGTGGTGGAGGACGTACGCTCAAGTCGTCTTACGCGTGCAAGCGAATAATAATCGTATTTTAAGGGAATCGATGAAATAAAAATAACGTCTCGGATCGTTTAGCACGCGATTTTTCGTCAATAAAACGTATTGAATCGCTCGCGTACGTTTCATTTCATCGTATTTTTTATTCCACGCGATCGTAAAACGCGACTTCGTACAAATCGTCATAATACGAGTGCACGTTATTTTAAACGTTTTTAACCCCGTCGCGTTTCCGCGCGTATCGCGTTTTCAATCCAAATTTTTTTTTGTCTTCTTCTTTTCCATAATACGCGCGTAACTTGGCCAGTCGCGTGATTAATATTACGATTCGAGCGAATACGTGCGCACTACAGATTGTTATTTTTCTTTTCCGACCGTTCTTATCCCGTTTAATTACCGACCAGACGATTTCCAAAACAATTCGGTCATCGTGTACATTATACGGTCTTATGATTTGACGTTATTCGCACACTTCAAGTTTTAAAGGCTCTTGATAAGAGACGATCGGGATCGACGAGCGACGTATGTACGCGAACTTTCGACGAGAGTCGAGAGTGCACAATAGGTGTTTTCTCAGCCGAATTTTGTCGTACAACGGCCCGCGTGGTTTTCAGTCAATAGCAGTTCGATTTTCCAGTTTATTGTTTCGTATCGCGTTAACGCGAAACAATAATAGGCTGTACGTAACAAAATTATTCGGTCGTTCATCACTATCTTTTCGGTTTTATTGTGACGGCCGACGTCCAATGTACCGGCGACGTTGCCCGGACAAAGTTTCGACATGACCGATGGTCGCCCAACAATTGATGAGTTCTTCATAATCGGCACGTCGTAATACGTTCTATTCGTTCAGATTTTAGCAAAGTTTTCGAGAAATGTTTTTTTGTTGAACGCATAATAGCGAGACGTATCGCAAACGCCTAAAAACACTCGCAACACACGTATACACGCTGTTACGTTGCTGTGATTTTTGATTTTATAATGATATCGACCGGGATTAAACATTAGCCGAAAGGACACAGTATACGTGCAGAACGCGGTTTTGCGAGTCCGTACAATGTACACAAACCGATTTCCGTTTTGTAAATCATAATACATATACGAACAAAGGCGCCGGGCACATACGCACCAGTCGTTATTATTATTCTATCGCGTAAACACATATTTATCGTGAACCGAGTAATATATATTTTTTTGAATTTCGTACAATTTAAAATTAAATCCGTCTCTATTGTTGTATACAAAGCGTTTTTATTTCGAAATTATTATTACTCGTTATTCCCGTCGACTCATATGTATAATATATATTATACGGTATTAAATCAAATATATAATGATGATATAATTTCATAAAACGTTATTTTCGTGAGAGAGAGAAAAAAAAGAAATGAAATAACGTTATGTAACGTACGATTATGGTCCGTCCGGATAATCGTTTACACGTGAATAACGTCGAAATACTCGAAAAAGCGATACAAGGTTTATATATAAATATATGGCACGTATAGACAGATTAGGATTTATCTAATGTTTAAAACGTTAAATTCATTTATTATGTAAATAAAAAGTATGTAATCGTATACGATTAAACACGTTATATCCGTAGAAACTTAAAAAAAAAAAGAGAAAAAAATCGTTATGCCAGGCCGTCGAAGAGCGGCGGTCGTCGTCACAGTGCGCGTATATCACCGAAGTAGACGTGAATAAAAAACAAAAATCTATATATATATATGTGTACGTAAGCGATTTAACACGTTTATATACGAGCGTACACACGGTAACAGTTACGACGCATAATAGTATATTTACTATTCGTTATTTTAATGTAACGACCGTATCATATATTTGTGGATTCGTTAGGATTCTAGTGATTTTATATATATATATATACACGTGTGTGTGGTTAGGTGTATAATATAATAATTCATCGTTGGAGGAGGATGTCCTTGCGCGTACCGCTTATTCCGTTTTCGGTTTTCCGTGCGCGATACCGTCGTAGTCGGGCCGTCGTAAAAACGCGAAACGACCGTGCCCGACCATTGTCGGTTGTGTGCACATACCCACGCAGCGGAATCGTGTCGATCGAACATCAGAACTGACGTCCGCAAAAATAACGTTCGAGTTTTATGGATGTTACCGGAAAGTCCTCTGCGAATTTCCAAACGTCCGTATTGTTTTTACGTTTCTAACCAAACGTTATTTAAATACATTCGCGTGGTTTCGTATCGAAATCAATAATAGAATATATAATACGGACGTTATAATCATAGTGTTATTATGAAGGAAACTCGGTGTTAGGCGTTACAGTAGTATTAACGTTAAGTTATCTGGGTAGTTATTAATTGTTACGTAAACGCGAGTGTACGACATGTCGTCGCGTCGGCATCGACACGATCTCCGACGAACAGGTGTGGTAAAATTGTACGCGTTTTATAAAAAAAAAAAACACAACAACAAACCTACCTACGCCGACAATTAAATCCGGTCGTACAAGGGCTATCTTAAAATCAACCTCCGATGTGTTAACGTCTGTTCACATTAAACGTCAACGAAATAATACCGAAAAAATCGTGAACTGATATTTCTAGTGATTTTCAATTCAAATTGTTGGACAAGTTTTGGACGAGGAAGACCATAACCATATTATACATACTTCATCGTATTTTAAGGACTTTTTCGATCGAAATCTCATCGCCCTCAATTAAAAAAATGATTTAAATAAATAAATAAAATTTACAGAATGTAATGTTTATATTATATATTTTTCACCGACACGTCCGAACGGACGAGAACGGACAAAGTTTCCGATAAACGCTGCCCGTTCCGCGACGTTGACGTTTCCGTATGAATCGACCTTTACAGTTCACACTACGTGCGTTTACGTGTTTTGCTACACGTCGCAACCAGTACGTTATTCACTTGTAACGTGCCGAATCTCGACGGTTTTCGTTCGGTATTGTTCTAACGTTTCGGAGAACACACGTGTCGTGGTAACTCACGAATTTTTCTTATTCGTTTTTTGCAAGCCGAATGGCGGAATGGCGCAGCTCGAACTCATCGTCGGCTACGTACTGTTTACGGCAACGAGCCATTGTTCGACACGTGATCGGTGTGGGCAATTTAAAAACGGACGCACAGATGCGCATAATGAAGGGGGCCAAGGGCGCGAATCGATCGTGACCGAAGACGTGGTTCACCAAGTTGATCGATTTGTTCGAGAAAACACACGCGTTTTACGATTTCCAGCAAGATTTTCCGAAATTTCTCGCAGTACTCTACACGTCTGAAAAATAACTTGTGCGTGATAACGCGCAAAAACTTTAGTTGAGGCGTCCAACTGGGTTATTTTTTATCACCGCCCCTCCACCCATACACTCCCGATTTGACACCGAGTGATTACCATTCGGAAATCGTCAGTTGCATCTCAACATTTTGTAAGTAATGAGGAACTAATGAATCAATGGCTCAAAACATTGGCCGCGCCATGTTTTAGGACACATGTTTGAAAGTTAAACGAACACCGTGTAGAAAAGTAATTTAAATGTTAATAAACCTATTTTATGCAATTAATTATTGTTTCTAATGTTTTTTCAAAAATATTTTCCCCTTTTGGAAGTTGATTTTGAGATAGCCTTGGTATATTTAACGCGTGATTTTTTTGATTTTTTACGCATTGAACGAGCCAAATCGACTATTGGAAAACGAAAACGCGCGTAAAGATCGATTGCCAAAGAACGTGCATTTGGTCGTACGACCGATACATACGCGGGTCAGTCAGAAAGTAAGTCGCGTTGGGCCGCAAGTCAAAAAGCGCTAGTGTTTACAAAAGCGCACACCAATTTTTCCTCCTACACTTTTCGTATCTCTGTACGAGTTCGGAAACGCCTGGTCGGAAAAATTCTGTGAATCTGCCGGTTTACTTATGCCACGAGCCTCGTGCAAGTCACGCGTGAAACACGGAGATTTTCCGGCTCGTCGAGTACTTCGTGAACGGTGTCCTTTTCTATTTTTCTATTTTGTCGTCTTGACGTCAACGCGATGGGCGCGAACGCGATTATTTCCGTTGCGTGGCCATGCCCGATCACGCGACACGATATAATTCTCGTCGAAAACAATGACGACGCCCTCGCGCTCCGCACACTCCGTACACACTTATACGTACGTCCAGCGCGCGCGTCGCGTAAAACGAAGTGAACGGCGGGCGTTCGGGGCACGCGAGTCGGGTCGGGTTAGGCGGAGAATAGTGAAACGCTTTTGCGTTATTCGTACCTGATCGTGTGCGTACGCGTCGGACGGCTTATGTTTTTTCCGAACCATAAAAGAAACATTCGAATCGACGAGGAAATCGAAAACGAGAAACAAATCAAACGTACGACGGACGATTAACCGCGCGCGACGGGAGATTTTAACACGTGAAAAAAAAATAACCACATATAATAACTATAACTAAATATACGTCGTACACATAACACGATTTCCCGAACGAACTGGTCGTCGTCCACATTGCCGGCGGACGAAACGATTCGTTCGCCGTCGTAGAACATTTTTGATTTTCTTCTTGTTTCATAAAAAAACATAACGCATTGGAAAGTTTATTGGGAAAAGAGTCGGCCGTCTTGGCGAGACGAGCGAGACGAACACCAATACCGTTTTATACAACGCTTTCCGATTCTCCCGGTTGCGTTCCTCGAGCGACCGGTGAGATTGTCCGCGTATTCGTTTCGGACACGCGTATGACGACATTTCAACAACATTCATCACATCCATGGGCACATCCGTTAATCATGATAAAACCGATAGACCACGACGATTGGCATCGTGGCTTTCAAATTCGAAACGAAACGCCCAATAATCTACGTCCGAGTAACTCGCTTGTTCCGATTACACACACACTCGACACGTTTAAAAAACAAAATTTCTTATTCCAACATTGTTACGCTGTAAGACCGCGCAGGTTAGGTTAGTGGTTTATTGTTATACGCGTTGTCGATGAACGGTTTGAAACGTGTTTGAAAAACGTGATAAAATATACGTAATAGAAAGCGTTTCGCGCATGTATTCGAGTTGATTTCCGAAAATCGATAGACTATTTACTCCGTCGACGAACACTTATGAACGACAGCAGACGGATGAAACTAAACAACAGCGGGTATTTAGAAACGCACTCGGGTAGACGTCATGTTATACAACGCAATAAGTAATTTTAAACACCTAACCGATGTATGGATGAAGATCGGGTTGAGAAAAAAACGAAATGAATTTTAAATAAAAATGACATCGGTGCGATTAAAATGCCGAGTGTGCCGAATCAGCAGCCTAAGGCCTTTAATAAAAATCAGTAGCTGAAATGAAACATTTCAGTACGTATTTATTTGGGCTTGTTTCGCGAGGGTTGTTAATATCTAGAACTTCACGGCGCTACGTACGTATTGACACGAAAGCTAATAATTACACTATATTATATATGTATAATAATAACTAAATTGATGGAAACGCGAATACGTTTTAAATTTCGCTTAAGCTCAACCGTCACAGTTACATTCAAATTAAAAAATTGAATCGAATAAAATAAGCCCCTTAATATACATATAAATATACTCGTATGTAATGAATAATACACGCGTATACTAAAACTGTATACGACAGTAGAATAAACTTTATTCTTTTTTGTAAAAACGAATGAAAAAAACAAAACAAAACAAATCATAGCGATGTGAAAACGGAATCGTAAATCATAGCGCGGCTCATCTCTGCCTCTGCGCCGAATACGCTTTTTAAACGTATTTATGAGCGCATATATTTACGCGTAACCGAGTAAAGTATATAATGTGCGAGCGAATATTACTAAAGTTAAATTAATAATATCACTCACGCTTAAAGGCCAATAGTAAAACAAAAGAAATTTTCAACTAGTCTGGTTTAAAGTCAAAACCGAACGACAAAGCCACGTTATATATTTTTATTACCGGAATTGGGATTTCGGTGTAAAATTACTTTACATAAATAAATACAAAAGTACGAAATCGATATATTTTTTTACTTTTCAATATAATTTGTGAAGTTCCTTTATATAAAGTGTTACGATTTCATTAATCGAAAAAGTATAATGTACGTAGTTGTTTCAGTCTTCATGGTTTATGACAACGCATTTCGATAAAAATGTTCCTCTCCAACATGTTAATTAAACAATGGCGTCATTCGGGGTGATGGATATGACTCATGCATTTGCCTCAAGTCCAGTATTTAACTCAATCCCAAGTCGGCGCTTTTGACAAATACATGTATTAATTGCCAATACGTTATTTGTTACTAATCTAAGTTGGCGCATCACGAAATGTTTGTCACGGTCTAGAAAATACTGAAATGACGCCACACTGTAACTAAATATGTACGTAATAATTATCTGTAAGAAGTTCATACACAGAGAATTTAAATCAAGTTAATAATAAGTTAACGGCTTAAGTCAGAAAATCAAACGCACCTTATCTTTTTAACTTATCTACAAAATGTTAACTAGTTAATGCCCGCCTTTGCTATATCAGACGAAACTATTTGTTGATCGGTTATTACTAGAGCTATAGATTTCCCATCAAAAATCAAAATAACATGCTCATCAAAAATATGTCTTTTAAGAATTCGTTCTTAATATAAATCAGATTCTTCGCGTGTTTTTGTTCACTTAAAAAAATTAAATACTATTATACTATAAGTGCACTTCAATTTTACCATCACGGATATATTAGTTATTATTTGAAAAATACTTCTAGTTCGTGTTCAATGAATATTTAAATTTGTTTAATGAATGTTAACTCTAACAAATATGTTGTGAATATAGAGCAATATACAACAAAATTACGTTTTTAAACGTACCGATATTTAAATCGGATCTTTTAACTGGAACGATAGATATTCTAGAGAGCGTTGAAAATATATAAGCCCATAAAATCGAGCACTGTTATTATAGTTATTAGCGGGGGCGGATACAAGACTTGAAGTCCTCCTCTCCCTAGATGCTTGAAAATTTCAAGGATTACGTTCATTAATTAAAATTAATAGGTGCAACGCTATGTCTATAATATTGTAATATCTTATATTACGAGTAAATTGCTAATTACTTATTAACAGTGGTCGGAAAACGACCAGTAAATACTAGTTAAATACTAGTATCTTAACTCGTGATGATAATGCTCGACGTGAGGACCATGGATATATAAATGGTTTCATGTCTACAATGAAAACGTAACAGTAAACCTGTCACAATTAGGTATTGGTCAATGGTTTTATTCACGAATTATATAATCTACGGTCACATATCGGTAAAGAGACGTCAGGTCTACCTGTGTACGTTGACATTATCAGTTATGTACGTTATCATTTTGTGCATTTGATTTTACCTTAGTTTTCAACTGAAATATGATATAATGTAATTTAAATTCGACTATAATATCAAATATACTATGCTAATATAATTTAATATAACTGATATCTAAATATAATGAGTGGACGAAAAAGAGACGGAACGTTGTTTTTCATTTTTTCAATAAGAAATTTAAAAATGAACATCCTAATGACCCAGACGATATACCAAAAGTAAGTGTTTTTTTTCTTAATTGAATAGTTGCAAGTTTCCAGTTGTAATACAAGAAAATTAAAATTGAAGTTTCCAGTTAGATTGGTTGAGACATCATAAATGGTTGACTTATAGTGAGCTAAAGAAAGTTTGCTTTTGCAAATTTTTTGCGCTTTTCGCTCCAACAGGTTGTGGTAGAAGATGTCAAGTAATTTGATATTTTATTTCGATTCAGTTTATTGTATTTATAGAATTTATAATCGTTGTGTTTGCTTACATCTCGATACCATTTATTAACAACTGTAATAAATTATAATAACGCGCGTATTTGAAGTGAATTTTTCTGTTTAGCCACTCCACCATTTTCATTCTTAGATCCGCCTATGGTTATTATAGCCATAGATTTTTACCATTACTTGTAGATTAATATAATTCATTTCTTTTAATATATATACGCGTGTGTGTGTATGTGTGTGTAAAGACGACACATCAAATATAAAAATTATTCGCGTTTAAATTTTACATTTATATATACATCCACATACAAACGTTACGAACAGTAAGTGTATCTCATAGAAATTACTACAAACAAATGCGCGTGCACGAGGACAGTGCCGTGATATATGCCATGGATACAAATTATTACATAAGTGCGTTGTTTGGTCTAAGTTCAATTCCAAAACCGAAAAGCATAAATAATGAATAAAATTAACATTTAAATTAATTTAACACACCCTTACACGCATACATGTATATATATTATACACGCCACTGTTGCCGCATCTAAATTACGTTGGCGTATTATTTTATTGTATTTATCTCATCGTCGTCGACGAGACAACATTAAAGATTTTATTAATATTTATACTAACCCGAAGTATTCGTGCAGAAAACGGCGGAAACGGAATTTCTTTTGGTGGAATCGCGCCTGTAATAACATACGATACTTTTATAAGCACTGTGATATATCAAAATCTGTATGTATGTATACTGTATAGTATAGTGCTTGAAATTTTAAACCAAAATTATTTATAAACACAAAATAAAACAAACGATCGAAAGTATATAATACTACAATAACAAAAAATGTATATACTATTAGAAGAAAAATAAACTATAAAAACAATAATAAATCGATAAAGGAAAAATCTACCAAACAAAAAATATGATAATAGTCGAAAGTCGTGGCTTAAAATCTTCAAACATGTCGGTTATTCGCAGCATTGGCTAGTAGCATTTTATTGTACAAAAATGATAACGTTTTCGACCTGAAATAGCTATAATGAGAGATGAACATAAATATACATAGGTTAGGTTAGGTTAACAGGTATTTGAAGGTACATGGTTTTTGTCTATACTCTGACACTGTATAAGTAACACTAAAGTTTTAATTTTAATTTAAAGTGGATAAATTGAAACATTACATGGTACAGATACACGTTACAGGTTTTAATTTCTGTTGTAACTTTTATGACAGTTTGTCGGACTATTACGCGTTGCGCGTTCGCCGTTTTGTTACGTTATTGTGTACACCACCTTAACAAACAACGTTAAAAAAGTCTTGAAATATGATTAGCTCATAAATAGAAAAAAAAAACGTTTTCGCGTACTGCAATAATTAAGCCACACGCGGAGCGTAATGCTCAATCACGTTTTCTCGGTAAATAAATCCGAAAAAAAAAAAAAACGAAAATAATGAAAAAATAAACAAATGTTAAGTAAAACACAATATTTATTTGTTAGAGTCGTTGAAATTTGTGCGTACGACTGAACCGTCAACTGAAACAACAGGACATTATGCTGCGAGGTTAGGTGAACGACGAAATCGGTACGACCGGAACGGTTATTGTCGAAAACGGCGTAAATCAAACATAAGTTATCGTTGAGACACGCGAGAACATAACGCGGTCGATATTGTATGACGTAACAGTCGGTTCGCTTGCCAAACGCGATAAATTTTCCGATTGTGACACGGTGTGAACAAAAAAAAAAAAATGAAGAAAAATTCCGAATTTTTATACGAACACGCGTGTCAAATACGCGTCTTCGCGTGGATTTGGACGCGTAACGTAACCAGTTGTTTTAGCCGCCGTTGATACGCACTGCACAGCGTTGTACGGAACAATGAACTATCGATAAAATGAAAATAACGCGCACTCAAAATTCTAGATATACATGCGTGGTAATATCGGCCATAACCGAATGCAATACGCGAAATTCAATATTAGCCGCGACGGGGGACGTTATCGGTTATATAACAACTTTATTTTTAATAACATATACGAACATTCCACACACGCACACACACGCATACCTGAAATCGTTATCTTCCCGATAGTGCGTTATCTTCTTAAAATAGATCCGAATAAAACAATTTAAAATTGCACAAAAGAATTTCCACGTGAATACAGAATTCGAATGATTGTATCTATATTTATATATCATATGCTTTTCTAAAATAATAATTCAAACGATATATATATAGATTTATTTCGTGTGATAATAACCGGCAGTGACAATTTTTGTAATACACGATTGTAGAACGCATATTCCGAACAAATCGGAAAAGATATTGACGTTGACGAATTATTTTGTGTCGCGTACACTCGGAAATCATCATCGGCCTGATTATTACAATTCTCGTTGTTGTATGAAAGTATCCACGATTTGACAAACTTTATTCAAACCAACGACTTTTATACATCAATTATTTTCCGTGGATATTAAACGTGAAAAATAGTTTGAATTTTCAACTGTTCCGTGCAAAAAAAAAAAATTATCTTATAGAAGTACGTTGTTTAAATTATTATTATTATTATTATATTTAATGGTCGAGTTAGAATTTTTTAGTTATTTTACGTCCTATAAACTTTCGGTGTTAAAGTTATGACTAAAAATTAAAACGCGAGTGAAAAGTTTTATATTTTTAAAAATGTCGTCCAATATATAACGCGGTAACATCACGTCGTATAAAAGTATACGCCATAACGTATAGCGTGTCCGACCGAAAACTTGTGATTTTTTTTCTCTGACGGAGTTTAACGTTACGCGGTCGCAGGTGAACAATTACGTTGATAACCCGCCGTCAAAGTCGACGATTTTATTCTGGAAACGACCGCCTTGTTCTGAAGTATCGTTACGCGTATATTTCCCAATATCGAAATACCGTTTTAGTTTTTATTTTAATTTTTTTTTCTTTATCGACATTCATATTCATGACGACTGACGACGTTATGACCGTGTTCACAAACACTGTGCGATTTTCGGATATTCGTTCGCAACAACGTCGACCAGATTCGTCGTGTCCCGTGCGCCGAACCGTCATTGCCGAATGCGCACGACCGAATAATGTCCGGTGACACTCGGCCCGCGTGTTCGGGTTGCCTGAAAAATACAGGGTGATCGAAAAGTCGCGCACACCAAAATAGAAGTGTTTTTAAATAGTAGTTGTGATAAATTATTTTTATCGGTTATTTCAGAATAACACTACGGGTATTCCCGACATTTAATCTAGACGTCATTATTATATGTATTGATGATACGACGCTTTTAGTAGTGCTTTGATTATTGCTCTGTGAAAATGTCGATTTCCCAAGAGCAACATGTGTTTATTAGCGTCAGTCAAAATGGTAGGTCTCCCGGTTCTCTTGTCTGAAACTGATCCGGTTTCACGGAAACGGGCGATTAATCTCGTTGTGGTTGAATTGTTAGGTACTGCTACATTCGGATATTTCACTCGAAATTTATCAATAACACAAGCGTAAGAACGGCTAGCAAAATACTGTTCAACAATACACACATGTTGCTCTTGGGAAAACGACATGTTCACAGAGCAATAATCAAAGCACTACTAAAAGCGTCGTATCATCAATACATATAATAATGACGTCTAGATTAAATGTCGGGAACACCCGTAGTGCTATTTTGAAATAACCGATAAAAATAATTTATCACAACTACTATTTAGAAACACTTCTATTTTGGTGTGCGCGACTTTTCGATCACACTGTAGCTAAATATATTGGTAGATAACGCGAGTGCGTTCATTACGGTTACGTGTAACGAAAACGTACCGAAACACAAACGTGTCGATGTGATCGCGTGTTTTTGTACGCAATCGTAACGGCCTTTTTCGGGATGTCTGCTCAGAACGCGTTCTCCGTAAGACACGAAAACACGAAAGAGGCGAAAAAAACAGACGTTTCCGAGGTGCGCGATTCGGTTTGGCCCCGTCTTGGGCGACGTCGAACGGACCGGAACGCGCGCCGGGTCTCTTTTTGGACACGTAGTCGCTTAGGTTAGGTTAGTTCCGCCGCAGCCGTCTAAACGAAACGCGCGGTATCGATTTTTTTGTACGCCTTCAATTTTTAGGAGGCGGGCGGCGGCCCACTTCCGGAAGCCTAAAGCTCTTTCCAGTGTCCGTTTACGGGCACTGACCGTTATATGGACGCCAGTGGGAACGGTGTGTTGTACGCGTTAAGTTACAGAGACTTCGTTTGGTTTCCGACGTCGAAACGTCGCGGAATAACTCTCGCCAGAGTAATAAAAACAAAAAAAAACCATGCGCTTCGCTACGTTCATTGTCGTCGAAAATTCAATATATACTCCGCGGGTTCCGGCCCGACGGTTGTTGTCACTGTTCGGGACTTTCGTGATCGAAACGCGCCGGAGGACGACCGTGTTAGGTTAGTTTTGGTCGCCAACAGCGAAACGCGAAAATGCGTTTTGTTCGTCAGCTCGTTCAACGAGATCGCCCGTCTCCGTGGCCTTGCTGTACACGTATACATATATATATGCTCCCCTATTTTACAAAACATTTCGTACTGCACGTTTTTCTTTTCTTTTTGACACGTTCACGGTCAGTCACTGCTATAGCAGTAATTTAAATTTTGACGTAAAATGGGTCACTGTCGCAATAATTTACAAAACGCTCAAAAATCGGACATTACTGCTCATGAAGTACTATTTTCAATGATATTAAATGAAACTATAGATTTGACTGACCCACTACGTTCATTCACATGTTTGGGCACATATACAGGCGCGGATCCAAGGGGGGGGGCAAGGAGCGATCGCCCCCCCCCCCGTAGACTCTTGTTAAATTTTTTTTTTATTAGTATCGTTTTATAATTCTAACTCTTATCTATGGATACTATAGAAAGACAATTTAAAACGAAGTTGTAGCTATGGGATTTTTCGGTTTTAACGTTTTTTGATAAACACCACTTTTTATCAAAGTACGTATAATTGTTTTCATATATGTATTGCAGTTTAATTATTGAACGATACGCGAACCTTAAAAACTGATGGGTCACACATAATATAATATACCCACTAAGTACGGCTCTTAAGTATATCTCGAACATCTCCGTAGAGGACAATTGATAAGGATATAAGGACAGACTTTATTGTTTTATTTCGGTGTATCGCAAACGATTTTCAAGGATACGTTTTGGAAAATATTTCATTACTCGATGCGACAAAAAGTTGTTTTGATTAAGATGACCCCCCCCCACCCGTAAATAAGTTCTGGATCCGCGCCTGCACAGATAAATATAATGACATATAAGTAAAACGAATTCTATTTTTATATTCATATTGGGTATTTTCATTAATTAATTTTATCTTGTTATATTTTATCAATTTAAACGTTGTTTGAACTCAATAATATAATGTCTTTTCACTTGTCAATAGTTGTTCATGTTTCATTATGTGCGATGCAATAGAAGTGGACTCGTAATTTTCGTTTTACGTTTGTGTACCTAGTGTTTATTTACTTACAAAATTTATATGATACCTAATAATGGATCGTTCCAAACAAGATATAGAAGGGTATTTGAATGAAAGTTTGGAATTTGATTCCGACATTTCTAGCAGTAATGACCTATTTCACAAAAAAACTATATGCCATAGGTCCATTATTACTGCTATGGCAGTAATAGAAAATGGATTTTCTGAGGTATGCACATGAATAACATGAAAATGGTAACGTGTCCGTGAACGTGTTAAGAAATTTAAGTAAATTTATCGTTTACACCACTACGCGCATAGTTAAGATACTCGAATAAACAAACCTTGAATTTGCGACCCTCGTAAAACATCATTCGCGTCTTTGTTCACGTCTATAATATGTGCGACGAAACGTATTTGTCACGATTTTTAAACTCGTACTGCACGTTTGCGTTGTCGAACTGCGCGCTAAAATAGGCCCCGGCCGGCTAATATTTCTGCTGCTTCGAACGACGAGTGTCGTCATGAAGTACGCAGCGTCCGGAGCACACGACCCGCGCGTCGACGATCCCGTTTTTGCGATTCATGATCCGAGAGAAAAAACCGCAGTCCGGTTCCAACGGATTGCCGAACGGATTGCGTGATTTTGCGAGAATTCGCTAAACGTGATCGGCGGGGTGACCCGTCCGCATTCGTTTCGCGCGCACGCTGTTTTACGGCTAAAAACTGCCGACGACGAATTCCGCTCGTGAATCGTTCGACAACGGACAGTGTAGACAAACCGATTGTCAATTTACGGGTTTTTAAATCGAGTTGATAAATTCTATTCGACAGATGGAAAGTGCGTCGATGCCGCCGGGGTACACACGGAATCAACTCGCTCTAACCGCGAACGCGGTTCTTAACGGCGATAACGGTTGACGGGTGATGACCGCGTACGGTAAACGGTAACAGTCGGAACAGTTTTATGACGTTTTACTCGCGCAAATCGGTCGCGTGTTTTTCCCGGTCGCCGCACGTGACCGACGAGCGCGCGGCTCCGGAAACCGGTCGACACGACGAAATCGAATTTGCCCGCCAAAAACACCGTCGGGCCGTCCGGGCCAATGGGTTCGGCCGGCGGCCGGCGGCTTCGGCCAATCGGAACGCACGGAGTTGACGTCAATGCTATTATTAGAAAATCGGGGGGCGCGCGGTGGGGGGGTCGGCGGCGGCGACGGCGGCGACGGCGGCGTGCTCGCGTGTTCTTCAACGGTGGCCCCGCTGTCAGTGCGTCGCGGTGGTCGCGAGGCTGCGCGTGTTTCCCGTCTCCGGGTGTCGACCGTTGTGCGACCCGCAACTACTACTGCCACCGCAAAACCTAACCTCACGCCGTCGATACCGTAACACTGGTTCATGTACACGTATTTTTGATTTTGGTTTTCCGTCGATTTCCCGCCGTTGCGTTCGAGTCCGAAACCCTATTCGGTAAGTACCGTTTTCCGGATTTTTTTATACTTCACGGTACACCGTCATTACCTACACACATATATGTGTGTGTGTGTGTGTGTGTATACGCTTTTCAAATGTTTCCCACCTCGAACTTTTACACGACATTATTTTGTGTTATTCGTTCGAAACGTTTCGCGTGTACGGACGAAACCACAAACACGGTTTATAACTTACCGCTCGAATTCGACTTTACGCGCGTTGCGTGTTATTTTTTTGCATAACTTTTGATTGTGGAAATAGGCTTTATTTTTAGGTATTATATCGGGGACTAGTACATGATGTTTGAAATGTTTTTTTTTTTTGTCAAACTCGTATACGTTTTATCACAACAGCGTATTCGAAATAATATTCTATATATAATATATTATATTCTCGAAGTAAAGGATCCGTTATATTATTACTTTTTTTGTTAACAAAATCACATTTTAAAAAACCAATTTGGCAAGTATATATTATTTTCATATTAAAATATATACATTTTATAAAATACGTTTTCTTTTTTTGTACTTTTAACGTTAACGGTCGTCTAACGCAAAACCTTTCACTATATATATATATATATATCGTGAAAATTATCAAGAAAAAAAAAAAGGAACTACAAAATATAAAAATAGTTCATCGACTACATTATAATAACATAATATATTAATTGTGACCTAGAGTAGGTTTTATGTTGAACAGTGTACATTACGCTGCACGTATCAGCTATAAATAATGAATTATTTCGCACGCGTAAAAGCGCATTCCTTTGTCGAGCTCGCCTGTACGTGCACGAACGAAAACAAAGCCGTTATCGTTCGCGCCTATTGTTTGGTCAACGCGGCACAAACTTCGGTCCCCTCGCGTCCTACAGGCATGGTCCCGTAGACACGCGCGAATCCGTTAGTTTTTCGTACGCGTCCTAAGTCGATTCGGCGATCTCTTCGTGGATTTATCGGTTATCGGTTCATAATCCGTTCCGTACAATGACGAAATGTGTTCGGATTCGGAAATCATGAAATTTACAAAAGTAATGCGCAAAACCTAATGGGGAAAAAAAAGTACATATAAAATATTTTACAAAAATATAGACTCGTTAGACCGTCGCCTTATAATAGTTCACGTTGTTTTGGCTGCGAATATACTAATTAAATTATAACGTGTATGAACGCGTATGTCTCTTTAAGAAAAAAAAAACCGTGAAAATTAATATCGATTAACGTTCATATTGTTTGTTTTGATATAATAGTATATATTGTACACAACTGCAAATAGTTTTATATAAATATACAAATAAATAGATAACATATAGAATGAAACGTTATCGTAATTGTTTTTTTTTTTTAAATTTGTTACTTTAATTTATCCATATAAATTGCAGTTATGAAAACGAAATACAAATATTTGTTATTATTATTATTTTTTTAATAAACAAGTACCAACACACATTTTAGATAAACGAATAATAAATGCTTTGATAAAGTTCATTAATTAAACTTATAATTGAACGACTAATGATATAATTAAAAATTCGTGATTATTTGGTTTTGTTTATATATATATATATATACTTTTTTTTTATCAATATTTACGGAAAATTAAATTACTGTTTACAATATACTTGTATACAAGTAATTGTTTATATTCAGCAATACACTTCAGTTCATTAAAATCACTATATATTATTTGTTTGAAATTAATAAAATATTAATATGACATTCGGACTTATAAACAAACACGTAACATTTTTATCTTTTCATAAATACATATACCCTTACAGAGACACACTCCACGTATCGACTAACGTATATTAGACATTTTATATTGATTAGATAAAGCGTCTATTCATTTACGTTCTTGACTGTACATCGTGTGTGTTCGATAATAATATATTACAATGTAAACATTATCCGCCAAAATATTATTAATGCGTCGTAATAATACATACTGAATACATTGTACGCGTTAATCTCGAATAATTATTTCAAATATTCTGTAATCGGCAAACAGTTTTGCGCCAAGGCGATGTCGCATAACTTGCGGTTCGTCCAGTGACGGATCGTTTAGTCGGCAAATTCCGATGTGCTGAAATTTCGTTCTGTGGCCCCCGACCGCAGTGTTGAAGATAAACGTTTGAAAACGTTTTACCCTTTAAAAGCCAATGCCCGTATTTGTACCGCAACGGTGTTCATTACACGGCGATTAAATTATGAATATAGGTAAAGAGATCTATATTTTATAAATCACGTGGTTTTTAAGAAGTTTTGTTTTTTAAAATAGTCGTTCTTAAAGATGCAGCTAATATGCTTGTCTCAAAAAACACGTTTTTAATACTTATGAGCGCGTTTACGGGCAGTTTTTTCTCGAAAAATACAAAAACGTTTGAAAATCATGACTTTGACCATTAAACTTTAAACATAGAAAAAATTCAATTTCTGTTATTTACATGTAACTTCAGATTTTGGAAGAATTATTCTTACACCTATCTATTTACTTAATAATTTAATATATATATATAATTAAAAATTGAAATGTATGATAAACGAAATTATATACACTATAAACATTAAGAAATTATTGATAACCTTCCAATTATTTGTTTAAATTACTTAAATTATTAATTTTCATTATTCTGCGCTTCTCTTTAAATTTTAATGCGATCGGTGTTTACATATGATATGCATATAATTTTATTAAAATAAAAATTCAGTGGTCCTTCACATATGTTTGTTGTCTGACATTTAATTGTCAAATCAGACATCACCGAGTTCGCCATGAAGATCATATTTATATTGAAAACAATTAATAATTTCAACAAATTCAAGAACATATATCAGTTCAGTGTGTACTTGCGTATATTTAAAGATGATTGTGCACTTGGACTATGTAATTCGTTGTATTCGAAAATATGTAGAATATGATTTTTATTATTATATTTTTTATTCGCACATATACCTCTTGATATAGTTACGTTATTTATTTTATTTTTATAAAAACGGAGAATTTCGCACATTGAAGAGTAATAATAATAATAATATTTAAAATTATCTAATCTATATCCAAGCGGGCGTAAAATCAATATAATTACTAGTTGCTAACGTGCGTACTATCAGTATGTAGTAATACACGAACGAGTACGATAATTCGATCGATTCAATTTAATGAGGTCCGATGATAATACAAATTACATATACATAAAATGGACCTGTTCAAAGATTCAAATTTTATCGTAAATTAACATTTTTAACTCAAATTTTGTTGTTATTGTAATTATTTAAAACCATTTAGAATTTATTTCTTTGGAATTTTTCAATGCGTTCATTATTTCTCGTAAAACGTTACGTTCATCATATTAAATTACATGGTCATACACAAATGCGTATTTTTCAATTTCAAACAATGTTCAAATTTACAGAAAATCTGTTGTTAAAGCTTTGAAACACTACATATCGGTTATAAGTGTTAATCGTTATTAATTATTATATATGTATGCCGCCGGTATCGTAACTTCAATAAATATTCACGCGTATCAAAAAGCTGAAACAATTTACCCGAATGAAATGATAAATGATTAACGCATACGAGTCCGCGTTAAGTGAGACATTTTATGTTCACTGGGTATCTTAATTTAGGTAACGCTTTTGGTGGACACTTTTTCGTGATGGTTTTTTATTTTAATGTGCCAAAGTAAAGACATAAAATGTCAAAAACAAAAAAATTTTAAGAAATTGTTATAAATAATTGTCAAAGAATATATGTTATTTTATATACACGTGTAACTTTTTATCGTATTTGTATATGAGTATAATTATACTGTATATACGTATATATACAGATGTAATTTCCAATAACAATTAATATTAGTACTGATTACACATTGTTTTTTCGACTCGAAATGTACATATAATATAATTAATTAGATCAAACAAATATTAAACTTACGCGCCAGTCATTCTTATAATATAAAAATACATATGTTTTTTTCTATGTTCTCATATACTAAGTTGATCACCACATTTTTTACGTGCGGTTACTCGATTTTTATCTCTGTTAAGAAAAACAATTGCAGTTAGTTCAAAATTTTGAACATTTCAAAAAATAATTGTCTGTTCCGTTATATGTATAACTTTTGACGAGGTTGGCCAGGTAAATGATTATTTTTAACTTGCTAAAATTAAATTAACTAAATATTTTTAACAGAGTTAAAAATTCAAATATACCAGTCGAGTTAAAAGTTAAATTAACAAAATATAATTAATTTAACCGTTGAGTTAAGTTAATTTTATCTTTTCATTTTAACTTTTAATTTATCAACTCGTTATGCCTAACCTTGATTTTTAAGAGTTTTCTTTAAATTTATTAGTACAATACCTTGCATAATATCTTTATACAGCCCGTTTAAAATATTTTCAAAAGAAAAAATAAACTGAAAATGCAAAATAAAAATGTCCAAATCGAATACATTTGGACACGCGTACCATATGATTCGAAGTCTGTACAAATAAAGCTGTTATACAATCCCGAAAGACGTCAATTTTTCAATAAACGAGTAACTCTGTACGCTTAATTCGGTCGTATGTGTTTGTATAAGTTGTCGGAACGCGCATGCTAACTTTATGCAACGTTTATGTATTCAGACCGCGTTGAAAACGAATTTCTAAACGGTACTCTAAAAAAACAAAATAATTTAAGCGCCCATAAAATATAAGTGGTTCTATATACTAGATACGCGCGATATTACACAATCGTCATCATGCACGTCGGACCGTTTGATCGGATGGATATATTGGAATCTGCGATACTGATGGTGATGGTATTAAACACATTCGGGTCGTAAATATTCGTATTAAATACGTGCATTATATGTCTTTTATTTCGGTGTTTTTCTCTTATATATATAAATATATATGTATATATTTATCACCTATAATAACACCGATACACGTACACAAATGCGTAAATCACGGCGTACGCCTATACGCATAGAGTGAGGTTAATATGTGAAATTTCGGACCACGCGATATTACGTGAAGTGTACAACGATAACTATAAAAATACGACTAATTTATATGTAGTGACCGGAGGCTTAAAAAGAATATACGCGTGCGCAATAAAAATTACGATGACTTAAACAATACAACCTTGGACATATTTTACAAAAAGTATATATACTGTTTTTCGCGATTTGAAAACGTTAATAATAACTATTTAATGATTTTAAACAGGCGAAAATCTCCTTGAACCTGTATACAACGTGTATGATATATGCGTTTTCTTTTCGTTATTGTTTTACTCAAAAAGCGACGCCCCGTCGCGCGCGGTTACAATATATTGTTGTATGCGGTGTACTACGTATATTATGTGCGCCGATTTTGGATTTTCAACATTTCCTCTGGTTCTTTTAAACGGTGAAAACGTCATACATCCGTTTACATGTACAGTTGCGAATGATAAATCGTAACGCGGACCCATATAGTGAACGGTAAATACCAATAGAGGCATGTGGACACACAAGACCTACCCACATGTATTTACATTTATATTGTTTGAAAACAAAATATAGGTCTAAACATCATACCTATTATATGCAGCTATATGAGTATATTATCCAGTCCGATATCTTTGTATCCGTAAAACGTGCACGAACGAACAAATACGTATATCACGGGTAAAGTCAATGATTACCCACCGTCTCAGCATGTACCTGGTTAATATTGACATTACCTGGATGAATTGTTACGCTAACCAAGGGCCCTCGCGGTCAAGTATAAAAAAAACCAGTTATTGTTATTTTTTTTAAAAAAACTTCTATACTATCGCGGGCACTTAAAAATTTTAGACTAATTCCTATAATACATTTGATTCGTTGAAAAAGCTAAAAAAAAAAAATATAATCAAAACAATTCTGATTTTTTTAATGCATTAAGACATATATTTTACAATAGTTAGAAGTGAACCAAGTATATAAATGGTGAATTGAATACCAAAATATACTTATAACACGTTTACGCATACACTTTAAATTATATTTATAGTAGGCAATACGTTTCGATATTTAAAGACGTCCCTATAATTGCATTTTTATAGTACCTAGTTTTTAACATCACCAAAGTTCTCGTGAATACGCGAGTAAAATGACCGGATAATGTCGACATTAAAAAAACGTTTTGGAATTATTAACGTTATTATTATATATATATATATTTTTTTTAATTGTTTCAAATGACCTGAGATTTGGAAACGTTTTGAAACCGTTACCATAATAACACTAATGTATTTAAATGAGCAAAAATCACCTCGAATCTGTATATATAACACCTTATACAGAGAGAGATTATTACTTTTTATTTTTACTCTAAATATATATATACATAATCTTTATGCGTGTGCAGTTATAACAATTTAGAATTTTCAATATTTTTTTATTTTCTGTTTTCTAAACAGCACAATATATATATATATATATATATACATACATAGTTGCGATTGGTAAGTCGTAAGTAACACGAACACGTATAGTGAATAGTAAATACCAATAGAGAGGTATATTTGAATGTATAAAACCTACCTAAATATATGTATGTATACAAATTAGTGACGATTTTGTTTTTCATTACGGGCTAGCGGTTACCCACCATCATTTCAAACAAATTTTATTCATTATTAAATCATTCGAAGATTATTTATTGACGGTCTAAAAACGATATCCCCACACCTTAAACAAATTTAAACTTTTGATTTTCAAATGACGACCTCCAAAAAAGATTGGTGAACGTTTTTTCAATTTTGAAATTAAATATTCCACTCATGAATAATTTATTACTTAAATATTTGGTCATCGGAGTCGTTTTTTGAGTATTTAAACGGAAACGATAATTTTTGTTTCTTTGTTACAATAATACGTTTATACTTGATAAATATCAGATAGCGATAATAACTACTTCGATTAGAAGGACTATAGTCGGTACATCTCCACTTCTCCGTATCTTCGAGTTTGTATGCTTATCACACGAAAAATATTCATAGGATTTTCGTAATCGACACGTGTACATTCCCATACAAATATATTCGTTGAAAATGTATAATTTAAATCATATGTAGTTTATAAATCAAAAGTGGATACAACTGGGTTGCAGCAAACGAATGATAATGGTAAAAGTGTTCAAACTACGAAAAAATATAGGACAGAGTGCAAAAAAAAAATTACCCGAAAGAAAACATAATCATTCATATTTCCCGAGATTGTAGACTGTAACTCACGATAAAAATATCACCCTGTATATATATATATATATATATATATATATATATATATATATATTGTTAGGAAACAAAATCCAAGTATCATCCTCTAAACATTGTATAGAGCTATACGTAAGTATATTTCGTCTAATATTTTATGTGTCCATATATGCACGCGCGCTCGCGTATATTTACTCGTACAAACAAATGTATACGTTTATACAAATGTATATATAGTATTTAACGATATATAATCAATTATGATCGTTTCAGAGAGAAGTTTTGGATTATTAACGTTTTTTTTTTCCTTAAGTCATTTCGAATGGTGCGAGAGCCAATAAAGGAGTGAAAAATAATATGACTCTTAAGTGCTGCTGCTCGTCACACAGAAAGCAATTTCGTGTTCGCGGTCTATCCGCAGCAGCGGTGGCATTGTATATGCGCGTGTGCAACCATGAGAAATATTAAGAAGAGAGAGAAAAATAAAACACAGCTAAGCAATTATACACATATATATATATAGCATACAATCGTTTGTATACAAAAACCAAATAAATGGGATCTAATATCGTATAAAACACGAATTAAAAATTTTGAAATTTAAAAAAAGAAAAATCGTTCGTCATTTCGTAAAATATATATATAATAATTATCGCGTTGTTATGGATATATTTAAAAACGCAATTATTTTACAATACCGCCGCGGTTTGTATATTAACTTATTAAAACGCTCGTGCGACTCTTGGCATGGTGTTTTCTTTTTTGTTCTTTTAGTTTTATTTATTTATCTCAACAGCGCGTTTTCTTTTGTCACAATTATTTTTAATTAACGGACAATAAAATATATTTACATAACATTCAACGGCTGCTACAGTTTTCGTAAATTACAAAAAACTGGCGAGTAATATTCGTACTTTATTAATTTATATCCTAACAACTATATATATATACTATAAATTATAATCTCCATTGTTGTTTAAAATATAATAAACCTTATATATTTCAATGAATAGTTGTGATTTTTGTACTTATACTTGCGTTTTACTCACTGTTTAGTTAACTGTATATATATATATATATATATATGTCTGTGTGTGTGTGTGTGTGTGTGTGTGTGTGTATTATATAAGGTGTATTTAATATATTCATTTTTTTTTGTTATGACTTAAACATATAATATAACATATAAAAATCATTTTTAGCTAAATAATATCTACACTAGTTGTTCGATGTGAAAACGCCTATAACTCGAAACGACAAGTTGTTTAAATATAATTTGTTGCAATCATGTTTACGAATCAAATATAAAACGACACGTTTAACACGACGATCAGAAATACAAGTTTTACAATAATCTACTCGTATAATTAAATATACACTTACGACTTGTGCATATATTACACGAGTCGGTGTATATTTGGTTAAGTATAATACACGTCTAATAAAAGTAATTGTATATATATATATGAGTGGGTGTGTGTGTGCAAAAGGATTAAGGAATATATGGTTTATAACACCCTGCGGCGATGTGTCTATAAGTGTATATACAGTAGTGGTATATACTCGTACTATCGATTTCGGATTTTATACGCATAATTATGAGATAACTCGGATGATTTCACAAAGAATAACTACTAATATACGACTGGTTTAATGTATATTATTATTATTATTATTATTATAAATATATATATTGGCTTGAGTTCAAACTTTAACTAAACATCTTGTTAAAACATATAATATATAATAGAGATTGACTTAAAATCCTAACCACACCCAATAACTGTAGTCACATACTATATATGATACATATGCATAGCAGTAACGCTAAAAACCGAATTCGTTACATTAAAACTTTAACATCGCTAAAAACAAATAAAAATAATAATAAAACGCGTATTGAACGAATCTATGAACAACAATTTTTATTATTTTATATCTATTCTGAAAATTGTATACACGTGTCCCTATAATAAATATAAACCCGTACACAACGTACGTATAATTATGCAGTATATGATATCAATGCTATTAACTTTAACGAGACGATGTTTGATATTAGGACATATAATATTAATGTATAAAAGCATTTTTACTATATATATGTTACGATTAAAGAAGTATGTGAAAAAAGAAGTAAAATACTCTGGCAGTGGTGTACGTATATAGTTTGTAAAATGTAATATCGTAATATTTGTCAATTTACAATGTCACACGTAGTCGCTCGTAGTCGTTAAATTACCAATGGTATTAGTATTATTATAAACAAAAAAGTATATCTCGTATTATTATTATTAAATTTTATAAC
This sequence comes from Schlechtendalia chinensis, assembly GCA_019022885.1. Lineage (NCBI taxonomy): Eukaryota > Metazoa > Arthropoda > Insecta > Hemiptera > Aphididae > Schlechtendalia > Schlechtendalia chinensis. The sequence continues at coordinate 233,125 of CM032348.1, forward strand.
AGTAAAAAATGTTTGTATTTATATAATTATAAGTTTTGTATTTTTTGAAATAAGTAAATATTTTAATTATTTGTTCGGTTCATAAGTTTTATATCGACATGAAGAACATCTACGACATTTTAACACGTACTTGTTTATTTACGTATTTCGAGACCGTATGGTCCGATCATTCTGCAAATCGGACAAAAACGTTACAAAAATGTGTGCCCGTGTGGTTTTAGAGTAGTATTATTATATCGTCTTAATTTGTTCTATCCGTTTATGTATAAAATATATTTGCACCCGAGTGTCCGGCCAATTAAACGTGTGAAACGCGCAAATTCAAAACATGCTAACACGGAAAAGGCATCGAAACGTCGTTTCGTCTAAACTACCAATTATAGTTTAATTTTTTAATACATTTTACACGCATAAATGTAAACATTTTTTACTTTTATAAAATCTGATAACATATTAAGACATTTTTGTTTATAATAATACCGTCTAATGTAATCTGACGGCTATGAATGTACTTTTAGCACAATAAATCAACGATAATATTATATACTTTACAATCTGCTTTGCCCATAACACTCATATATATATTTTAAAAAAACACGTTTATCGCATAAAAATTGTCTCCTCGGAGTGGCCTTCGGGACTGTATTATATTCAGTCGTATTTAGTATTATAGTTAGCCTTATATTGTTTAAGAAGAAATTCAATTCCGATACGTTATCGATATTCGAATACCTCTAATCGTTATATTGTATTGTTTTCCGGGCATCGAACGTGGCGAGTATAATATATAACGTACGCGCACGTGTATTTTAATCGCACAAACATAAATATCGTAAAAATATAAAACCGTATATTATTATTATTATTATTATTATTATTATTATTATTATGTGTGTTTTGAAATTTCAGATAAGTTTTACCACTAAGCACATATATATATATAATGTGTGTGTATAATTATCCGACGGAAAGTTTCCACGAAACGTAACGTCTAACGTTTTTCTCCTACCATTTTTTAAAGTATATATACTAGGGAGAATTTTTTTATAGTACATAACATATACATATATCTGTGTTTGTGTGTGTGTGTATCGTTATTTTTTCCACGGAGGCACTCTGTATTTACGACGCGTATACTTACAATAAAATACAATAAATAACATTGCGTTGTGCACGTCGACGAACGTGTCGGCGAAGAAACGCGAATAATAACAATAAAAAATAAAAACCCTGAAGCGGGCTCCTGAAAAAGGAAAAAATAAATTAATACGTAAAATGTATCATTGATTCGCTATTTGAAAGTCGCGCACGAGGACCGCGAGACGATTATTTAGCACACGCGGACGTGCACCGTAAACAATGACGGTCGCGTGCATACAGAATAATGCAGTTTTGCAAATGGGCGCAGTCGTCGTCGGCGCCTACGCGTTTATTGCGCCGGATGTACGAAATATGCACACGCGGAAAACAAAAACAATTGCACGTTTTTTTTTTCTTTCGTTTTCTCGTCTTTTATGCTGTACAAAGTACGCGTGCACGCGGTTTTCGATGCGTTCGGCAAGCACACGCGAACGCACTTCGGGACAAAAAAATATTCACATTAGACCGGGCGCTCTGCATTTTAAACGCAAATTTAACCGTATCATTGCGTCCGCTCTGTACACGTAATAATTTGTGTACACACGGGGTGTCCCGCGGACATCGAACGAGTGCAATACATTTTGTTCCGATCGATATTTTTCAACGAGTTTCCATGCTGCTTTTGCGCTGTATTGTAAAAATATTTTAAATTTAAGTTCAGATATTCGAAGTTCCTTCACTGGAAGGACCCTTCAATCCTTCGTGCACGTCTTGTAAATAATTAAAATCACTCTCACTTATTGTTCAAATTTAATGCAACAGACAGCGGAAATTGTAAAATGAAAATAAAAATAAAAAAATCTCAACTAATCGAAATAACAAAAAGGAACGACTGTACTCGAGTGTATTTATTTTCCAGAAAAACACAAGTGCGCGTACACAGAATACGTTCTATCGTTTAACGTTGCCGAACATTAAATATACGTTATTAGACGTTTTATGATCAAATATCACGTTCTGCCGTATTGCGTTACATTAATGATTAAATTAGACGTTTATGAATTCTCACGGCGCTGTTACTGTGTGAACATTATAATACGGTCGGTCCGTCACACAGACGGCGCGCGACAGGGTTTTATTTGTCGATTTTTTCTTGTTGAGCAAACGATTAATAAAAACGTCGTCGCAATAGCTGATCAGACCCGAAGCCGCGCGAATTAAACGGTCGCGACGTGCGTTTCAAACGCGATTTGAACGGGCGCTGTTTGTTTTTACAACGGACCCGTGAACGGCAACGGGATCGCGTTTGTCGGATGCCCGTGTCCTGTGCACGCGCGTGTATACACTCTGACCGCGGTTATCTTTACGGGCAGATCGTGACACGGTCCGACGTCGGTGACGTGTACGGCGTAGACGAGTGCGCGCGTAATTTTCGAGGAAAAAAAAAATCGCGCATCAACTCGCATTGTTCTCTTTCTCTCTACACACACATGTATAAAACGTTAAACTCGATACTATTGTTTGCCTGTTTCGTTGTGCGCGCGTAAATAAAAAACAAAAAACCCGCATGTAAAGTCTCGCCCGTCCCTGCCGAGCCCACGTGTGTGCGGATATAAGATAAAACGCGTTGTGTTGCCCGTTGGAATCGTTCCATATACATTTTTTTTTTCTTTCTTTATCATTAATTATCAAACTGGAGCATGTGTGAGCCATAAATTTCGGGCGCGCGTACACACACGACGACGACGACGACGACGAAACGTACCCGAACGATCGTGAGAATCGAGCGTGAGCACGGGAATACGTTTTTTTTTTTTTGTGTGTTTAGTGTTTTAGTTTTTCGGCCTAGCCGTGTCTTCTGCGGTCGCCCCGATCGTTCCGGGAATGCAAATCAAACGATCGATGGTTCGAATTAATACATATATACGTATAGCAGTCATTCTACACCGTCTCGCGGCGACGCGATATACGCGCGTCGTTCGACACGTCAATGTATATATATGTATATATTCGAATAATAATTTGAGAACCGTATTTATATTAGTCCGAAAACGGTCTATGGATTCTGGGAGGTATACACACGTATATATATATAAATCGTCAAAGTGCAGCATCGTATTGTACGTGTAATTACCGTGTGCATCGCGTTGTCGTAACATTACGTTAATAATAATACGGACGACAGCCGAAATGTACCGTGTCCGATCTCTGTGAACTAGAAGAATGGTTTAAAAGTCGACGTCGTTTTACCGTACACGTGTATACACGCGTGTTGATCACACGATCGATAAATTTTCATTCGAACGTGTTTACCGTTTTTCAGTGCAAACAAACGTTTCGTGTGCGTGTGTGTTATTACGCGTACAGTTTAAATTTACTCGTGCACGGCGACCAACGCGTCATAGTGTTTTATTAAACGTACGATACGCGTGTGTAGTCGAACACATTGCTTTTGGGCCGTTGGCCGAACGCCATTAACAATTAATTTTTACTCGGTTTGTTTAATCATGAAGATCGGTTCGTTTTATGCGTACGTGTATATACGGCATCGGGCCGTTACGGCTTTTGGAGAACACGGAACAAAACAAAAAAGCACTCGTACGAATCGGTCACCATATATTGTATATGCGTACCAGAACATAAATAAAACACTGTGCGTACTCCGTACGATAGGAAGGCTTATATATAATGTACTGCGAACGGTACGAACGGAAAGGTAAACTCGATATTTTAAAAGACTAAAAAAAAAAATAACAAGTGTACCCAATACACAGTCACGTCGCTGGATAAAAAAAAATTTAAATAAATAACACGCGATGTTTTTGATACACATATTGTTTCAGTGGTTTCTCGATAAAAATCATATGTCATCCGTTTTTATGTCGTATTGCACAGTACCATGCGTAAAAATAACTAAATCGTTCGCGTTTAGTAGATCAAACACGTTCGCGTCCGTGGTGAAGATTTGGAAAAAGATTATTAATAAACATACGCCTGCGCGGTATATACAGTGTAATTGAAAGGCTTAGTTTTCAAACCATGTATGTGTAATCTATACAGGTGTAGATTTATTAGTTCACTTAATTGATCGTAATTTATGGTGCTTTTAATATGCACGCACATTAAACGCGTTTTTTCCCCCTGTGTATATGTAAAAACACAAGAAAAAACAAGATAACAAATTACACGCGAAGTAACATAACGCGTTTTTTGTTTTCGTCAAGATCGAAAGTTTCGAAACTTCTAATGAATGTATCTCCTATTAATAATTATAATAAAGCGGCTATACGCGCGTGTTGCAGCAATCGTTCACAATTATATAAGCCGACTGTACCACCGGTAAGTCGGTTGATTAATGTTTTTTTTCTCCTTTTTTTCTTACCGCCGTCGTCGCGTATCGACACGAAAACCCTAAACCAAACGTATGTACTCAAACAGTCGGCGAACCTTGTTCAAACAAGATGAAGTCGACGGATTACAAAACCCGCGCGAACACAATCACGACTAAAATTTGGTGGCCATCGAGCGTTACGCGGGAAACGCGGTGGCTGTTTTTCACACACCGAGTGCGAGTGAGTGCCGTGTGTTGTAAACACAAACGTTTGTGCTTTTATTAAAATGAAAATTTTTAAAAAAACCAACGAATGAATGATCGGTATCGGTCGTAGCGCGGCGATTGTTCTTCCCGTTTATACGATTCAGTGCCGTTATTATAACGTCGAATGTTTTTACCCGAAAATTTGTATACCACAAATTACAATGCACTGAACGACGGCGGGATGAAAAAAAAAACACATTTTAAGGCGAACGAGAGTTATTCACTCGAATACCGTACCATACTGGTGTGTACATATACATATTTATATACGAAAGCACTATAATAATAATTCATCACTACGTACCACAACCCCTAACGGTTAGGTTCTTTTTTTATTTATATAAAATACTTGTGTACAGTACAGGATAATATAGGAATGTTATCTCTTGTAGTACATGTATATATTATTATTATTATACCGACGCCGAAACGAGTTTTTTGTCACCCGCCGTCGTCGTGATAATAATACAACGTCCAACCGCGCCATTAGATTTTCTTTTAAAACCGATACCGTGTGATTCGTAATTATTAAACGCGCACACTAATGGAGTCTGTGGTTTTTTTTTTAATTTTTTTGTTCGGTCCCGAAAATATATATTCATGTTTTCCTTGACGAATGCCGTCGGCCTACGGACCGACCGCACACGATTTTGGCAGACGACGGACAATAATAACGTGTGCTCGACGACGAGCGTGTCTCGGCCGCGTATCCGCGTATGAAGGAAACCGTTTTCAAATGGACCCGAACGATCTCGACGGTACACGCCGGATGGCCTCGTCGGAACCCGCGGACCGTCTCAGTCAACCGCCGGTCTACAACCGTCGACCGGACGGAGAACCGCCCTAACCTAACCCAACCAGCGTTACGTCTTAGGTTCGGTCGGCCGCGGTTTTAGAGCGCGTGAAAACAGTTTTCCGCGCCAGAGACGTGTGTCCGCGGTGTCGAACGAAAACCCGTTTCGGCTCGGACCCGGGGTTTGAACGAACCTCTCGTCGGGTCCTGGACCCCCGGAGGGAAAGCCTTCTCCCGACACACAAAATGCCGAACGTCCGTAACCCGTACGCGCATATATGTATATACGAGTGTTCGCGCGGACAGTTACGTTTACGCGTTAGACGGCACACGACGACGACGCCGTAAACGCTCTACACGCGTGCGCCGTACCTAACCTATAACGCTTTTCGTTTCTCGTTTTCTTCGGAGATTTCGTGGACGTGCGGGAGAGACGGATTTTGGACGGCAACGTGATGTTCGCTACGCGCGGCGACTTGTGCAGTCGGTAGTCCAAGGCTGCCGACACGGTTGCTCGTCGTGACTGCATTTTAAATACAGCGAGCGCGCACAAGTACAAACGCATACGCGAAACACTGACGCAGCTCCGTGTTGTCATTGTAACAACGAGTATTTTATATATATATGCGTTTTTTTTTTGTGTGTGTGCGATATTCGGGTCACACGAACCGCGGCGACGTCATTACTGTTGTCTGCGGCACACACGATGGACGCGTGGGAACATCACGCGGTGCTTCCACTTTGGCACGGTATATAAACGATTTTTTTTTTCCGCCTTATCACGCACAGCATGTGTGTACCGCGTAAACGTTGCCGAACGGATTGAAAGTTACGTAGATTTTTATAGACGTGTACATAGGACAGGACTTGGAATGACATTTTTTTCGTCCTTTTCATAACCTGAAAATGCAATGTATTTCAACGGCGTGAAACATCGAAATGTTGTATTTTCCGTTTTTCGTACAATGAATAATCTCACGCGTACGCCGACTATCAAATTTATAGTTTCGTTACAATGTTGCGTTTAGTACTAGAGGAGATATAAAATTTTAAAATTTGTAAAAAAAAAAAAAATAATAATAAGCATTGACTTTTTGATTGTGTAATACGATTGTGTGTCTTTTACCGTATAATATAAACTGATAATGGTGATATCGCGTGCGTATTTTAATTAATCGTATTACTTTAGGTCGTTGCGTTCTATATATGTGTATATATTATACAAATTAAAACTAATTTCACAGTTTGATGTGTGCGTTCAAATTGTTAGAACAATTAACACACTAATAAATGCGCAACTATACGCGCTGTTAAAGTCTTCTATAAAAAAAAAAAAATTAATAATAATATTAATAAAATAAAACGTTCGTATATATATTATAACGTTCAACGTCTGCTTTAATGGACCCTTAATGACGCGTTTTATATCTTCAATATGACTCAATAATTTATCGCCCGCATCGGGCACGATTGCGTTTATATGTGTTTTTTTTTTTTTTTGACTATTTCGGAAAACGATTAGTAGATAAAAGTACTCGTTTACCAACGAGCGATTATAATAATGTTATATCGCGACGCGAGTAAAAAAAACTCGTATCAATAATTTTAATTTCAAGAATTTGGTACTTTCGTGTGAAATGATTTCGTTATTCGATAAATACAAACGGGCGTAATTTCAACGATCAATTACAATAATTAAGTTTGAATTCGATTGGTAACGCGTACGATTAACTATATAATTTCGGCGTTCGGCGTTGGTACGATGTTATTACATGTGCAGATTAATCTGGCGAAACGATGATTTGTAAACACGTTGCGTGCATCAATAACGGACTTTCACATTCGTTCATTTACGTCTGCCGCGGACATTTTTTTTAGAACAATGGGACGCGTTTAAACGGATATCGAATCAAGGCTGGGCAACTTAGCTAATGTGTTGAACTCATTACATTACGTTAGGAGTCACTTATATTTAGTTTGCGAACTTCGAGAAAAAAAAGTAACTCGAGTTTCTAATTGGCGACAAAAACGAATGGCGTGAAAAACCTTTAATGGACTTCTTACTTTTTTGTGCAAACCTTACATCGATACGAACAATGACAGACCCGTTAAGAATTTAAGAGTGCGGGGATCTAGGAAATGAAAAAGAAAACTCACACGTTTTCATATTGTATACATCTAGAAATATAATAGTCCCCTGTGATGTTTTTTTTTTTTTTTTTAACTCTCGATTCATTATGGACGTATTGCGTGCATAAGAATCGTCCGCACAAAAAAGTGCGCACCGCGTGGTGCAAAGTTGTAAAAACAAGTAATTAATTAATTTTTAGGTTAATTAAAAAACAAAAGTTTAACGCGTTCAGTAGCCGGATTAAAATTTAACGTGATTTCGACTTTCAACTCGTTAGCGTTCAGCCGCAGAATCGCAATTGAATAAAAGCGACGGGAGAACTAAAAAATAGAACGCCTTACCGATATTGTTATCAGTCGGTCGTTTTTTTTACTTTGTATTTTGCCGAAAATGCAATATCGAACGATGGCGGTCGCGGAAAACCGTATGCGTAGTAGACGTAGTCGCGTGTACGCAACACGTACATAATTATCAATACGATATATACCGTCTGTGAATGCGTTTGTGTACGTAAATATACGTGTGCACGCAACGTATATAATTATACGCGACGCTTTTCTGATGAGAGTCGGCGGCTGGTATCGTCTGACCGGAAACAAACCAGTATACGTGTGTTTGGAGGTCGTGTAAAGAAAAACAACTATTCGCCGCGTTTCTAATAACGTTTTGCGTGTTACGAGTGTACCGCGTTTGGACGACGGGCCGAAGAAATTACATGTCGTGTCGGCGGCGAATTTTCCCCGTTTTCTTCTTCTCCCCGCCGTGTACGCAACGTACCTATAAACGGCAAACCACTGGGCACGTTGACTTACATTTCTAATTCGTCGAGTTGATTATTGATCAATATATAAGTCACGTTAAAGTTAAAAATCAACAACAAAAAGTGTCGATCGGTCGAAAGTTAAAACTGTCCAATGAAAACAGATAGCGTGGAAAAAGCTTAAGGTTCACAAAAATATAATTACAAACGCGGTGGAAACCGTGTTATTGGAAAGCGTAGGAAATGAAAAGTCAAACGGTGTTTGAAATAAGAGTTGCTTTTTGAAAAAACACGGGCAGCCCGCACTAAAAAGTGAATACCGCATCGTGACAAATCCCGCGTCGTTCTTCGGAAATCGAATTTAAACGCCGTCGTACAGCGTTAACTCGAAGTTAACAACGCGTCGAGTTAAGAAGTAAAAAAAAACGTAAATTAACTTGTTGAGTTAAAAAAAAAATAAATAAAACCCCACACCGCGTTATATAATAACTTAATTTTAACTTTTAACTCGTTGACGCCCAGCCTTGCCGCATAGGTTTGTGATGCGCGCACGAATACTTGCGCAACTCGACGAAACGTAAGGTTCGCGCGGCGGTACACAGTTAAAAGACGAATGGCTGCCAAGGTTATACACGCCTTTACATATATATATATACGTACACACACACACACACACACATATATTTATTTCGATTCGCCGACAACAGAGGGAATGGAGAAAACAAACGAAAATATGATCGTTGGTCGCGATCAGATTATTATGTTTCAGACGACCGTGTGCGTACGTGAAATGTCGAGACGGACGGAACGGCGGCGTTAAGACCGCGTTCGATATATGCCTACGTAAATAACGTCGGGACGTGTACAAATGACGATAATCTATCTAAAAAAAATTCTACAAATACTGAAGGCGTTCATATAGGTGCTGCGCGATTTCGTATACATATTTTTTGTGTGCGTTCTGCGCTGCGATACATGTAGGAAACGCACGCCTACTTTGTGTGCACGTTACGTACGTTCGTGTTGAACTGCACAAAACAAATTAATTGTTACGCAATCGCGTTTTAAACGAAACGACACCCATAAATATATATATATATTGGGAAATATTCGTAAAAAAAAAAAAGCAGAAAAATAATATAAACCCTCGTGGTTTATGCATAGGTTCAACGCACTTTTCGGTTTTCGTCACAGTAATATATACACATATACATATGTACTAAGTGGCGTCTCGGCATCGCATATCGGGTTTATTGAATAAATAACGGAAACCCACTTTTATTTTATAATATTTACTCTTTGCGCACGCGATAACGCGTGTTGTATTTTTATTTCTTTTATTCGAGAACGTAGTAAAAAAAAAAAAAAAAAAATACACGCGCGCGCCGTGTCTTCTCGATTGACGACGAAAGAAAACGCTGTCGTACAAATTGGCGACGCGCGGCCTCGCACATTTAGAGAACGTGATTTGTTTCCGGCTTGCGGACATCATTACGCGACTGTTATCAATCCTTACGGTACGGTACGGTTAGATCAACAAACCAGATACGTGGCGTCATTGCACGAGCGTGTTTGATCGTAATTTGCAATTCACACGCGACACCGGTTGCAAACAGATTCCAATGCGCGCCAACGCAATGTTGTTTGCACAGTACTTGTCTGATTGCCGACATTTAGATCGCCAACCGAAGCCGGTCAATATGCCGGTCGGCGTGGCAGATTTTGTCAGAAACGCGACTAAACTACTGACCCGACAAGTGTTAATGGTCGAACGCCGACGACCCCAAGAGAAACTAACCTAACCTTCTGTACGGCGTCCGCGTTACGCACGCCCGTGTACGTACCCGATGGATGGACGACCTAACCGCATTCGACGAACACGAAAATCAATTGGAACGCAAACGTTACGGGCATACGTCCCGACGCGTTTTATTTACCGGTTTCGTTCGTTATCCGTACTTAGTGGTTTCCGCCGCGTTTTCGTTCCGGAAGCGCGCCAAACGGCGGACGTAGGACGCGCGAGACGTTTTCAAAGTCACGTCTTATCGGCCGCGTATCAAATCATTTACTTCAAACGTAATATTTTTTTCCCTGCCACATTCTGTTATGTAATTACACTAATTACACTGACCTGCTGTACTACTGATTGTAACCGTAAATAATCATGAATAATGATTTTTTCCGTAATCGCGGTGATAAACCCGACAACAATAATACGCAACAGTATGAATAATCTATTTCGTTTTAGAATACACGAGTTTACGTTAATGATACGAGTTAAAAAATATTTAAAAACATATATATATATTATTTGAAACGACAGCATTTAAATAATAACAATTACGAATGCATAAATATGTTACGGACAAAAGCCGAAATCGGGAAAAAAACATCATTTGCGACCGACGTCATTTAGCGAATGTGCAACACACGAAAACGTCAATGTTTCATAGTACGATTTATTACCATACAATAAAATTAATAACAACGTGTTATGTAATGATATTGTGTGTATAAAAATGTCAGTCTCAAGACGGGTACAAATATACGTTGGAAGTAAAATTATTTGATATGGTCCGAAAAACGATAGCTAAAATTACGTTTGGTCTTTAGGTACGTTTTCCTAATCTAGTGAATTGACACATACATACATCGACACGATTTATAAAAATTGTACGAAAAAACGTGTTACCTAATATGAGATATGATAATCGTATCGGCAATAATTGTTGTGTAACAACACTAAAAACCGAATGTATACATTTCACGTGTACAACAGATAACCCCGTGCCGAACACAATATAGACGACGTTTACGTTACGATTGATTTTCGTATTGTTTACACGGCAAATAACGTTATCGCGGTTTTGTCTGAGCCTTACAAGTCGCCGCCATTACGTTTACGTTTACGACGGCGCGGATTCAATTTCGAATGTATGCACATACCCACGTTTACAATCCATACTATCGTCCGGTTCGATTCGACCTAGTCGTCGGCTTTTAATACCGAACATAATTCTCGCCATTTGTCCCTATCTCTTGCCAAAGCTTGCCAAACTGTATCTGGATCCAACATATTCTCATCTCAGCCTGGGGCGACCCAAAGGTGTTTTCCTGTTGAACTATCGCGTAGTTCCAGATGTATAAATGAATCTTCTTTACGCCAAGCATGGCCGGCCCACCCTAATCTTCTTTTCTTTATATCGGTCACAACACTATGAAACCAAGAGCCGATTCGCTTCCAAACATCACTATAAGTCTTATTAGGGTTCGGCAAAGTTGTATTTTTAAACCTTTGGATAACATTCTTGACTCGAGTACTTTGTTTAAACCATAAAGCATCTGTTTCGTGTTTGTATTCCGGCCTTGTTGCAGCTCGAATCTCGTATTTCTGTGCAATGCGAGACCTCAGGTAGATAAATTCTTATACTTTTTTAAAAATTGAAATTCGTTTACTTCTAGACGGGTGTGCGCATCATCGCTAGACCATTTCTTCGGATTATCATATATTCTGTTTTTTCTCGTTTGCTTCTAGACCTAATCGCATCGCTGTCCCTAACGACCTTCTAGTTTGCTCGATAATATCCTATTAATGCGGATAATCGTCCGCACACGCCAACATACCAGTTTCAGTATTGTCCGTTCGTACACCTACGCGTTCTATACGGCCTTCCCTCGCTACTTTTCCCAAAGCTATATTAAACACAACAGGAGATAGCGCGTGCTATCGGCCAGATAGTAATCCCGCTTTAATTGATAACCCCTGTGTGCGTAACACTAGTTTTCGTCACGTCGACCGGTTTCTGTGGCGCGCCAAACCGCCGAACGATATTTGGCAGAGGCTTTCTACGCGCACGGTCGTACCGCCTTTTTAAAGTCGACGAACGGTAAGAACGCACTGGTTTCGCGCGTTCCCACACATTACGGATAGTCTGCCACGTGTAACGCGCGTTCACCTTGAACGTCGGTTTCGATCGAAATCGCCGCGTCCATAAAAAAAAATTTACAATTTTAAATTTGAGGGGGTGGCTGGGATAGCGGACGTGAAATCGCCGCGTCCGGGGAAACGGTCGTCGCACGGTCTCTACTAACGGGCTGCGTCGTCTAAAACGTTGAGACGCGTACAGTTTGACGAGCAGCGCACCACACCCGTATCGAGGCCATCGTTTCGTGTCGCGTCAACGCATTCTGCTTATGCGTTGCACGGCGTTTGGGCCGTCGGCAAGCTGCGCCCACCTGTGCACGGCGGGAAGAAAGCGACCCGTTTTACCTTCTCCGCGCGCAAATATTGTGATGAAGATCGGCTCTTCTAAAAACACGAAAAAAATCAAACGCGCGCCGCCGACCCGTCTCGGACATATTTATAAATATATTCGTTTACATGTTATAATTCCGCTCGAGTTTATATCACATATATATGAAATAAGAAATTGAACGTGAATGTTGTTATCCGGGCGTGAGTTTCCAGTGAAACGCGTATCAATAAAAACTGTATAAATCGCGGTGATGCGAATGAAATATATGATATTTTAAACATCACGCGAAACGCCGATAAATATCGATTTATTAACCCGTCGTATCAAGACGATCGTTATCTTTTATCTCATATCACTAAACACTCGTAGACAAAGTGTCATAAAAGTTATCGTGGACTCGACGCAAATTTCCTAATATCACGTTCGCTTGTACGGGAAATCACGCCATTCGTGTGCTCTGACCGTGTCTCGTTCGATTCAAATGAAATATGAACGATTATCGATTGCCTCGGAGTTCTGTAAACAGTAAATTACTTGAAAAGAAGCCGTTGGTGCGGTACTCCTACTGACGTTTTGTTTTGATCGAATTGGACGGGGTATCCGCACCGCGACCTTTTGAAACGGGACGGAAAGGATTTTCGGGGAATGTGCGAGAAGAAAGTTCGTCAATAACAGCCATTAGAATGATTGCGTAGGCTGTTGTGAAAATGTTTATGACGGGCAATGGCGATTCGCCCAACTGTTGACGTAAATCATTTAATGTACGGTGTCGTGTTCGTTAGAAGTGTATTTGGGCGAGCGTTCAATAAGTCATAACGTTTGTTATTATCATTCGATTATACATGACGTTCTTTATCCGTAAAACACTAATTCAACCCGGTAACATTTTGGAACTCCGTGCCCATCGGACGAATGGAAATACACAAACCTCGCCGAATTTCGATTTAAAAAGTCCAACGGCCGATTGATTATGTCGTTAATTTTCACTACATTCCACTTTCGGCGTATATGAAACGGAGTACAAATTATTTATATCAATGTGAATAACAACACGATACAACTGGACGTGATGAATAATAACGTGTTTTAACGTGTACGAGTGATTCGTAAGTTACGCTGCGAATTTCGAATTGTTTGGTTCATTGAATTTAACGCGTGTGCGCGCCGAGATTGTGATATCCGGACACGTCATGTTTCGCGCAATCTGCTGCGGTATGTGTATCGAAAATTATTCGCTTTTATTGATCACGTTTAGAAGAAACAAACAAGACGATCGATTAATGTATAGGTAATATCCGCACGCCTTAAATAACGTACAATATATACGCGTGTGTGTGCATACGAACGTCGTGTATGTACATTATCGGCAAAAAAATTGTTTTTCCTATTTTATTCGCTAGTATTGTTTTAGTGCGGAAATTCTCTACCAATAACAATGTCGGTGTGTGTACACATGTAGGACGACGGTAATTTTTTTTCCCCGCTGCGTCCGTCGAAATCGTAATAAAACAGAATACAAGTCAACTATGCATATTCGATGTTTACACGCGTCGAACACGTCGCCGACGCGTGGGGTTTTGAAAAAATATATTATGAAAGACGTGTCGACGACCGACAAATCACCATTAAAAATACAAAAAATCAATTTCGCGGAAACCCGCGAGCTTAAAAAAAGAAAAACAAACGCGTTGAATTGTATGTTTATAATATGTTTTGACCGCGTGCACACGCCGCAACACGGTCGTCGACTGTCGAAATAAAACGCGCAGATGCCGGTGGTACGTGTGTGTACGTGCACGAGTTGAATCGTACTCGTATTTTTTATTTTTCGATTTTCGCTATGCGCCATCTCGTCTTTTATGCTAAAAAATAATAATAATAATAATAACCGTCGCACTAGAAAAAACCGCCATATTCAATTATCGGTCGCGGGACACGACGAAACGGTTGGGTGTGAGAGTGAGGCGAGGGGGGGGGAGGAAAGTTATAATTAAAAAGTCCGTTCGTCCGGCACACGATATTCGAACGCTATCGTCGGCGGCGAGACGATGATGATAATAATAATGATAATAATAATAATACAAAAACGACGCTAGACCGACCGTGAAAACCGCCTTCTCCGAGCCGCGCGACTTTCCCCGTTCACACGTCGACGACGTATTATAAACGTACAAACGATAATTAATCGTAATAATAACGTCGCACAACGCGACTGTTTATTTATTAATTTTTTTAAACCACTCTCGCGATAATATTACCCGATTCGCGTATCCGAGTCCGTTGTACACGCCAAAACACAATACGACGCGCGCGTACACACATAACGTCCGTGTCCGCGCGTGCGGTATAAATTATTATTTTTTCTTCCTTTCTTTCACGTCGTTCGCGTCGTCGTTTGTTTTTCGTTTTTTCGTTTTTTCGTTTTACTGTTCCGACGAACGGTCGGGTTTATGTTATTGGTTACGCGCAACACGATATTATCGCGTCTACCGATCCTTTCGCGTTACAACCGTAAACCAGAAGAAACGCGCGGCAATCGTAATCACGACCGCAAACGTACGCGTTTCGTATTTATCGTTTTTATAGGTAACCGCGATTACGCGTTCCGTCTCGATCGGCACGCGCGCCGCACGTACGTTAATACTTTTCCTATCGTTTTTTTTTTTTCTTTCATTTTTTCTTTAAAAAAAACTATTATTATTAAACGCGCGATTCGCGTCGACGTGACGTCGACAAATTACAATCGAACACGATGCGAATGTGCAGGTTACCGATGCGACACGTTATGCGCGTACGCCCGCAGCTTCAATATGACGATCGCGACTCGACTTACCACAACTCGATCTCGCACCGGCAATCAAAAAGAAAAAAAAAACGATTATTTTTTTAAAATATTTTTCTCAGCTGTCGCTACGTCTTATCGTTTCCGCACGAGCGATGGTTTTGTACGTTACGAGTAAGATTTCTGTTCCCGTTGTAAATCTCGAAAATTGTGCGTTTCGTATTATTACAACGTGTTTAAAAAAAAAATAAAATAAAAACGCCTTTCATTAAAAAGAAAAAAAACCAGTTTTCAACGTTTGACGAATTCGCGCGCCGTAAACATACGCGTACGCGGACACGAGACGAGCGCATGTGTTTGTAAGTGTAATTATTTTAATGTTAAACGCTCGCGTTCCGTTATTCGCGATTCGTATTTAATCGCCGGATACGTACGTACCTACGCGTGCAATTACATCCGATATTATTGTTTTTTTTCCACGCTCGTTTGCAGACCTCCGAAACCCTGTTGGATGTCTAAAACCGCAATAACGACAATAACCTAACCTAACTTCCCGCGGCGAAATTAACGCTCTGCGCAAAAAATATAACCGCATTATCTGATCGCGTGCAATTAGATCCAACGATCGATTGTACCCCGTAACCAAACCGAACCACCCCCCGCCCCCCACCTTAGGAAACGTGTATATATCGTACATGAGAACCGAGAAACGAAAACGTCGCGGCGTTCGTTCGTCGCAAATAAATTGACTAACTTTTTTTCGGGGGGTATTTCACTGACGAATGCGCGACGATAATTCATAAATATATATATATATATATAGTATGGTAATGTTCGCGGCTGACACGTGACATATTTTATGTCGCGGCGGCGGTTATTATTCGACGACGAGGTACGTGCGAAATAAATTTAAATTCGCCCACACGCACACACACACACACACACACACACGGATCGTGCGGGAAACCGTGAAACTTTCGGTCTGTTCGCTTTATTGTTTTGTTTCCGACCTCCTCCTCCGCCCGGTCACCCGCCTTTCCACTCGACGTCGCAGACATTCGCTTTTTCAAACGGCTCTCGCCATGATTGTTAAACATATGCGTTTACTATTGTACAGGGTTTGTCTTTTGGAAAGTAATGCAATCGAGTTGGTAAAAAAAAAATGTAATAAAAACATCGTTACAAACATTTTATTCAAAGTATTCCCCTTGGGCGTTCTGTTCACTTTTGCCGGTGATTTTTCACCGTACGCTTCAGTACTAATCGCTTCAGTGTTTTCAAAACTGGACCCTTTCGGGGGGTTGATCTTGATCCTCGACTTCGAAAAGAAGTCTGCCGGAGACATGCCGGGACTGTAGGGTGGCCGTCGCTAACCCGAGCGCGGACTCCCGGACGCGCAGACCGGTGTGACTGGGGAGCGTTGTCGTGATGCAGTTGCCAGGTAGCGGCGATCTCGTTTCGACAACCGTTTTTCTTAATTTGTCGTGCATTCCCACGTAGTGGACGGAGTCGAAATGTTTGAGGTACGAATCGTTCGTCGACACACACTTGGCGTCGAAAAAGACAACGACCATGGTTTTCACTTTCGATTCGCCCGCCGTTGCTGGTCCGGAGCGTGGGTCGTCCTCCAGCTCTTCCCGGCCATTTTCATACAACTTAACCACCCAGACTAAACTTGGGAATAGGAGGGAGTAGAGTCCCCCGTAACCGTCCTGAGTCGTCGAACGGGTACCAGAGCTTGGAGCCGACCGAGCTTGAGTGCGCCGACAAGCTAAGGGTGGGTCTCCCCTATCTAACCCAACCGGTCAGAACGCGCGGCGATCAGGAGAAGCGGCGGGAATGAACCAAGCACGCACTCGAGTACGAATCGGGTCGGCATAATAAAACAACGAAATCACCGACTCGGTTGAACGATACGGTTTTCCAGTGGGCACGAGAAGAACGAACGCGCGAACACGGCGACTCACCGGGTCGGCGTTTCGATATGTTTCAGGACCGAACCGACGTGATGTCCTACCCGTTCGCGGGCGCGGGCTCGCACGGCCTGCCGGTGCCCAACACGCCGGACGTGATCAACTCGATCATGTCGCTGATGAATCCGTTCGACGAGCACCGTTACTCCGGCGGCTCGCCCGCGTCCGACGACTCGTCCGGGTCGACCGGCTCGGCCGCCGCCGTCGCCGCCGCCGCCGCCGCCGCCGCCGCCGCCGCCGCCGCCGGTTCCAGCCTGAAGGTCAAGGAGAGCCTGAAGATGGCCATCCGGTTCAAGCAGAGGAACAGCAACAACGCCGCGGCGGTGGCGTACGCGACGCCGACCGGCGGCTGTGGGCCCGCCGCGGTCGGCGGCGTCGCCATCGTGGGGGCCACCGCGTCCGCGGGGTCGGCCGCGTCGTCGCCGGGCGGCGGTCAGGCGAAACGGCGACGCACCGACGAAGAGTCGCACGGCGATTACGACGAAGACGACGACGTGTCGTCGCACGGCGAAGGGGCGGTAAGTACGCGTCGGACAATACCGTGGTCAACAGAAGCGTTTGGATTAAATAACATTTTTTTTTTTCAAAATCGATCGGACGACTAAATTTCAAATTAAATTCCCGAGTATTCAAGCATTCAAGTCGAAACAATCGAAAAATGTCTCCTCTAATCGCCTTATTCTGATGTCTGTCGGATACGAAGTGTATATATAACCTGCTTATATCGCTGTGCCACGGGCATTACCGTTTCCGTCGGACTGCGCAAAAAGCTACTCCTACACGTTTTCTTAAGTAATAATTCGCAAACGGAAAATCGAAAAACCATTTTCGTGTATTTGTTTTGGTTCGATAATAATGCAGTGTCCAGACAAAAAATAAAAACATAAAACGTAATACGACGTCGCCGTTCGGAGGTCGAATGCTCGCATCATTTGTTTAAGGCGCATGGACTAGGGAGTAGCTATATGTAATGTGGGGCGAACCGTCTGTAAACAATAGTTAAACGATTAACAAAACGTCGAAATAAAGTTCGCTGGGAATCTCGGGTCTGATCGATCGCCGACTCGTAATAAAAATGTAAAAAAATCACCCTGTACGCACACGTTATACGATCGCAATGTCGATTCCGACACGATCGGCGCGCGCCTCGTTCGGATCTCGTTCCGTTTGTGTTTTTTATCGCGCGTGTATTAACAATAGTTAGTGCGCCCGAACGGGTTTTTTTTTTCATAACAGGCACGTGACGTTATTGTACACGACAATATCGCGTCAGTCGGTCCGGTCGGGCACACGATATCGGCTTTATTTTCGTCCGTCCTCCCCCGTTTCTGGTTTAAAGTCACGAACTTCTATCCGACAGACTCGCGTGATATTACTAATTCTCATCCCACTCGTGTGATTTTAGCAGTTTTAAAATTGATCAAGGCTGCCGAACACTCAATTTAACTTGAATTCAATTGTAATTTATCGTTTTTTAATGTTTTTGTTCGTATAATTCGTATAATTTGTTTTCAAGTGATTGCAGAGCTGTGGTTACTAACGTTTAAAACAAATTTAAAAAAAAATCCTCGAACTTTCCCGCGATAGCGTTTTCGGCCGTGCGACAGGGCACCGAGACGGGAAACGAAACAATACAATACGATGGCGCGCAACCGATTTCGCGACTGCGTGTTTAACATGCAAGTCGCATCGTGTCCGATTGTTTTTAGGTTGCGTCCTCGAAAACCGTTTGCCCGTGGCCGTTACGTTTCACAAACGTGAATCACGTGTTATGTGACGTTTTATCTAGTCGAGGAAAGCCGTTTTTATCGTTTCAACCGGTTTTTGACTGTTTGTTTAAAGCGACAATAATATTATGATCGCTCCGACAACAATGATAACATATGCATATATATATATAAATATTTATTTTTTTCTAACGATAATCCGAATAATTCGGGAAACAAACCGTATTGTACGTTTAGTAGTAACAACGAAAATTCCAACGGGGATACCATAATTATGCTTACAGTTTAAACGCGCCGCTGATTAACCTAACAATATTCGCGTTGTAAATAAATTAAAAACAAATATAACTGAATAATATTGCGATGATTCACAACGGCGTAAAGTCCGCGATCTAACTCGATCGTTCTACATGTAATCGGTATGATTGTTATGATTTGGCGGCACTCGGAACGGCGGGAGACGCTTTTTTTTCTTTTTAAATACTCGCAGCGTCTCTCTTCTAAATGTTCTGAATGGGATTCAGTTTTACACTTTTATGTTCATAAGTCAGTCGTACAAACAAACAATATATTTTTAATAGAGAATAATTGTTTTGCGCGTTATTATCAGAGTGAAAACGATATCGATTTGACGTTTATTATAATAGGTTTATACTTATAATGTAACATCTAAACGAAGTGCTCTGACTTCTGGGCATATATATTAGTTGTGTTGAACCCTCCGTTCGATTATTTACGTCAATAGGTCAACATGTTTATAGAGTTGTATGCAAAAAGATAAAGAAATTGAAGATGAAGCGAGCTGTCTAAAACAAGATTAGCAAGACTGTGTGACTCATTATTTAATCGTTGATGAATATATTTAAATATAGTATTTATCAAGGCTGGTCAAGTTAATCTATTTCTCCAACTAGTTAATTTGAGTAAACATAATATATATTTAAATTAAGTTAAAAGTAGCAAATATTATTTTTATTAATTTTGAGAAAAACATAACTTAACATAAATAAACGATAGTAAAAAAGTTAGACACAGAGTTTTATTATGATTATGAATTTGTAAACAATAATAAATCGTTGTGTTCGGAAAACGACTCGAAAAACTTCGAGCTGATCGTTAATGAATACAATAAATGTTATACGAGCTTTTATTACATTTCGAGATCTTAATAAATTTGCGATTTTCTTAATAAAAAGTTAAAACCACGTTCAAGAAATCGACATTGCCGTTTGAACGAAATTCGATTTAATTTAGATACCTATGTTAATGCTCCGGCTCGTTATTCATGATTTAAATATGAAAATTGTCGGGCCAGAGGACGTGTGCGCGCGACTTCGGCAAATCTATAGGACATTACAGTATTTCGGAACGGCAAATCACGTTCAGTGCGAACGCGCGTCCCTCCGCTGAATCGTTTGACGTTTGTCTGTCTGGTTACGCGGTCGCGGTCGCGCGTCGATGTGTTCGTTTGATTTATCCGTTTTTGCGTTTGCGTGTTCGCAGCTGACGGCCGAGGACGAAGAGCGTAGGAGACGGCGACGGGACCGCAACAAAATAGCGGCCACCAAGTGCCGGCAGAAGAAACGCGAGATGACCACAAATCTGATGCAAGTGAGTACGCAACGTCGTGATTTATTGTCGTCGTCGTCGTGGGTATCCGCGTAGTATCGCGCACGGTCGGACGCGGCGACCACGTTTTCGACCATTGTCTTATCCGCGGAGATTGTGGCTGGTCGCCAACACCATTGTCATCGGCGCGACACGTGTGCCGTTCACCGCCAACAGCTGCGACGAACGGCAGCAGCAACGGCAGCAGCAGCAGCAGCGGCCTGTCGTATATTATCTGCGCGCACGTGTGCGTTCACGTCGGGACTTGTGAAAATTTATGTCGCCCTACGGTCACAAATTCGACCGCGTACGACAAAAGCCATACACCGTTCGTACGCCCACGCGCGACAGATTCCGTCGGAAATAGAAATCTCCGATCGCGTATTGTATAATAATACATCGTCCGTACTCGGTTATCTGCGAATGCGCGTCGTCAGCCACTTGCACGATCCGCTCGAACACGATAAATACGTACGACCGTGTGCCCAGCGATCCATAATGGCACGTACGCGAGCGCGTATCTGTGAAATATATATATTTATTTTATTTTATTTTATTTTTTAATTTTTTATTGAAGGGAGTGGGGGGAGACAAAATATTATATACCTCGCTTTAGAATCATCGACATGTAAAAGTCCAATAGCAATTGATAATAGCAACCATAGGCGTGGCGCGCAGGCTTCCATTGCAGAGTGTGCAACTAAGTAAAATGTGCCCCGACGAACCACGGGCGCTCATAATTGTTTGAAATAACCATCGGAAATATAATGTATCGCTATCAGTATTTTATAATTAACATTATGAACACTAGAGATAAAGAAGCTAATAGGGATTTAGGTTTTTACAATACGCCTATGCCACATTATATACTACACATATTTGTAGCGCCTACCGTAACCCACGTTCTTGTACCTTTAACACGGATAGGTGCAGAGTATGCAAGCGCAAATGACGCAATGAGCGCGCATGACAAAAACAGATATCAATTTTAAAGTTTAAACGATTTAAATAGATAACATCATCTGTCGACTCGGCCGTAACCTTCTAATATTAATTTGGTCAAACTATGATATTTATATATTGATTAGTCATATCAAAAAACTATAACCGAATATCCACATGATTATATTGTGGAAAACAAATTATATAATCAAAAATACATATGCAATAAGCAAAAGAATAAAAAGCTTCTCGGTAGGGGGGAGCAAATACCCCCTCTAAATTACGCAACTGGTAAAAACGATACTGTATCACACATATCCGGTGGAACAGCAGAGGCGAATCCGTCCGACTTTTGTACGAATCTCTTTTTTGCCGTGAAGTGTATGACAATATGTATGACAATAATTGTGTCCGTTAAAAAACGTCCGAGAACAGCGCAAGTGTAAAATGGCATGACGAATTTCAGTTTGGAAACGAACGGTGTACACTATTATTAATATGTTGACACGATTTTACCAGTTTTTTCGCGTATCTTATTAAATTTAGAAAAACTATTGAACAAATGGAAAACGTGACGGATAAAATAGCCACTAGACACAATTTGCTACTGGAAAGTAACGCGTGTAAACATCGACAGAGCACTCCGTTATAAACGAAAAAGTACTTTTGCTACAACCGAAAATCAACAAACTAAAAAAAACAATAAAAGTCGGTAGTAACTTATCACCAGTGGCGGATTTACGGGGGGGATCTAGGGGTATCGGAACCTCCCCCCCCCCACCAAACACTGTAGTGAATCATATCCTAGTGGCAAAAATGCTAAAATAAATTTTTTAACTTTTGTCGTATTATTACTTTTTTGGACCCCCCGCCTCAGAAAATTTTGAAAATACGCCACTGTTTATCACGCACATTTCGCAGTTTGATTGTCATTTCGAAAGCACTGACGAATCGTTTTAAAACAAATAACAAAAAACGCCGTTCCGAGGCTAACCGACCGTCGGCCGTTCATTAAAATTAACGAACGCGATTAATAACGTTTAGACTCCTCACACGGACCCGATCGATTCGAACCCTGTTTGTCGAGTCCGACCGTCGGACAAAAAACTGCAGTTCGATACGCGGCCGCGTCGTGCTCCGGGATACGGCACAAGGAGATACGGGCAGCGAACCCGTCGAAAGTGGGTTACGGCTGGTTAATGGTTGATTTACATAATACGTGTGGTACGCGCGCCCTATCAGTTAGCTCGCGAACGCGAGTTCTCCGTGATGATAACCGTAATGGTTATATTCCGTTCGTGTTGGTTTTCATTTGCGTACGTTACGCCTCCGATCGGTAATGAAACCGCGCGAGGAAACGTCAAACTGCGACGTGGCCGCGGCGCGCGTTTCCTACGGTCCATAAAACGCGTATACAATGCAAAATTATATTCCGTTCGAAGGCATGGTTGACGAAATTCAATTATGTTGATTAATATTACGATATACTGTACATAAGTAACGTAAATTATTATTATTATTATTGTATTATAAGGTACGCTTCTAGATTTCGCCGCCGTACATTTTTCGACTAGTAATATACTAGTGATATTTTGATTCGAATATTGTGATTCGACATTGAGACGTAAAAATAAGATCCTATTATGCGGAGGCGTTTTTGTTTTGTGTTCGACCTCCCAAGGCCCCTCCCAAGAATGAAAATAACGATCCGGTCCGGCTTACGGTTACTCGATCGACGTTCTTCATCACAGTTCGCCCGCGGTCTTAAACATTTTTTTGTTCGCCCTGCAATCGAATTGGTCAACACACACCGTCCGTTCGAACGAGAACGTACGCGTTTTTACACATTTCCAACGCTTTTCTCCGACAAGTCCGAAGTACGGACGAACGTTACGATTTTCGTCGTCCAACAACGACCTCGCAGAAACGGGCGACGGCGTTTTGCTGGGAAAACACGTTCTCTCGACAAAACTGGTATTCGAAGTCCGTACAAACGTTTCTCGCGTAAATAAAACGCACCAGAGCTTCACCCGAGCTCGTTTATTGCGCCTGATTTGAGTACAGACGGATTTCGTGTGTAAATTTTATTACAAATTTTATTTGTAAACGCAGAAAATTCGTGACGTATAAAACTTTCGACATTTAGAGTAGCTCGACGTGGTTTTTGTTTTTCTTTTTTATTATCTATTTGTTTATTGTTCGTTTGTTACGTTTTCTCGCGTGCGTTTTGTACTGTCCGCGACCGGGTCCGGATGCCCAACACGCACGCACGCGAATAACCCCGACGCGTTTACGATTTTTTTTTTCAGGAATCGGAAGTGCTGTCGACGAAAAACGACGACTTGAAAACGGTGATCCAAAAACTGGAGTCGCAACGGGACGACCTGATGAAAATGCTCACGACGCACCCGTGCGCCAGCAGAAGTCGTCCGCACCAGCACCCGCAGCAGCAGCAGCAGCAGCAGCACCCGCAACAGCAGCAGCAGCAACCCGCAACACCAGCAGCACCCGCAACAGCAAGCAGCACCCGCAGCAACCAGCACCAGCACCAGCACCAGCAGCACCAGCAGCACCAGCAGCACCACCAACACCACCAACACCAACACGACCGGCGACAGCAGCACCAAGAAACGTACGCGGCGGCGGCGGATCCGTACGCGAACGACCCGTACCGTCAGCACCACCATCACGTGGCCGCCGAGCCGCCGATACTCAAGGACGCCATGTTCAACGGCGTCGACGTTGGCTACGCGTCGACGGCCACGTCCGCGTACCACCGACCGGCCGCTACGACGGCCGCCGTCCACTATCCGGTCGGCGGCGTGGGCGTGGGCGGCGGCGGCGGCGACGGCGGTGTTTACGCGTCGTGCGTGGACGACTTGTACGCATACAACAACAAAGACTTACTGTTGGCCGGCGGTGCCGGCGGACCGCCGGACTTGAGTCATCAGTACTACGACCAAGGTATATGTTGATGTACCGAGTGTTTTTCATTTTCTTTTTCGCGTCCGCCCGCAGCAGAATCCGATTTCGACTTCCCCCCTCGTTTTGTTAATATCGTTATCATTATTATTATTATTATTAGGTACCGTTTGGAGAACTCGAATTTTAAACAAATATTACTATAAAATACACGACAAGAACACGTGCATAATACATACGAAAGCAGATCGAATATAGACTTTTTGGGTTTTTTTTTCATTCGGACGTTATTGAAGCGCCAATATCAAATTGTATTTTTCTACATAACCTCCTCCCGACTTGGATACACATATTTCTCGGCGGATCGGTAATTTTTCGATCCCGTCGTCAACGAACGAAAGCGTTTCCGACGCACGAACGTGGTCCAAACAAAACGACATTCGCAGGGCGAGAAGTCCGGACGAATTCCCCGTTTCGTTCCCGAGCACGTTTCTTTCGAACCTTTCGCCTCGTCCATGAGTCGACAGCGGTACGCGCGACGTCGCGTGTAGTGAAAACCGTGCCCGCAAAACTTCATTGAAGAATCGTAAAACACAGTGCCCCCCGGACCGTTCCCTGCCGAGAGTCGTCTGCTGTCGGCTTGGTCGGGCGGACGACTCGCTTTTTTTGTCGCCGTAGTGTGCCTCGTTCCGTCACGAGTAACGACCCGACGCAGATAAGCTACGCGGCCGTTCCCGATTAGAGCGGCGAGAAGACTAGGAACTCGCGCTCTCCGATATCCAAGTTTTTACGGCTTTATGCGCCGAATGCGACCAGATCCGAAAATCGTTCTTTCAATCGTTTTTACCGGTGTGGCCGCCTCGACGGCGCTTCAGATCTTCTCTGTACGCCCTACACACCGAGGAACTTGACGACACGTGTTGCTCCGACGTCGTGAAGGAATAATTGACCTAACCAGACGAGACCTCTAATCGTTTAAGTCGCTAAACGAAAATTCCCGTTTATATTCCCCGTCTGCTTTCGTGTGTATGTACTACAATTTAATTATTTTGGCAGTTTGAGAATTCACCGAGACCGGGTCTTTTTTTTTCTTTTTTTTTTTAACACCATTTATAACATTATTAATACTGTCTTATCGGTTACGATTACTAGTAGTTACCCAGATAAATATTATGTGATTGCACACACGGTATGATCAAGTGCTATTACAATATATTATATTTTTATAAACACTGTTTTAGTTGTTTTACTATACACATTGTGCATGTTATTATTATTAAATTATATTTTTTAACGCGGCAATCTTCGCGAAACCGCAAATATGAGCATGTGACGACGTTATATTGCATATATTATTATTATTGTTCACGTATTTTTATAGTAAAACGGTATTATTGGTTGACGTTAATCGCTATTATATACGAATAGTAATTATTAGTGATTACACATTCGACTATTAATTAATATTTAATATATTTATATATATATAACGTTTTATTATTGAACTGTTTTGTATTATTTATTTATTCATTACTATTATTATTATTATTATTTACTATTATTGTATAATGTTTAATATTTTATTTATTTGTTATCATTCACGTTAATTACAACTGATAATTTTATTGACAAAAATACACCGGTCATAATTTTTTCCGCACAGACGTAATTAATGATTTATGGCGCAATCGCCATTGTTTTGGATTGAAACGTTTCGCGGACAAATTATTTGTCATTTTTGTGCCTTTTACAAAACACGAAAGAACAGTTGACAACACATAAACAATAACTAAAACCCTGCGTTATAATTGTTGTGTTTGAAATTTTTTATTTTCTTACGACTAAAAATAAAATATATTTACAAACATTTCGATAATTTTCAGCGAAACGATTTTAGTCGCCCGAGTAATCAACGAGTAATGTAACGAGTAAAACGCCGAAAATCGTTTTAAAAACAATAATTTCACAAAAGAAAATTTGAAATTTTTTACATTCAGTTGTAAAAAAAAATCTAAAATACAATAATTGCAGTAACACGACTCTGTACTAGATGTACTATGTAAAAGAAAAACGTTTAATTCGAATACAACGAAAATACTGCCATTAGTCAGATCTCCGTGGGG
Organism: Schlechtendalia chinensis; assembly: GCA_019022885.1. Lineage (NCBI taxonomy): Eukaryota > Metazoa > Arthropoda > Insecta > Hemiptera > Aphididae > Schlechtendalia > Schlechtendalia chinensis. Next base: position 259,820 of record CM032348.1, read on the forward strand.
CACCCGGCCGCGTGTACTCGTACTTACGAGGTCTAATCGATGAGTATTACTCTAACCCAACCGGTTTGTGTACGAACGCGTGTACGCAGCGCAGTTATGGAACGTGTACGTCATAGATTAAGATTAAACTTAATTCAATCGGCTGCTAGACGCGATTAAACGATAATATGTTTTGTACGCGTCTTGTCGGATTTCGGTATGAGCGAAAATCTAGAAAATTTTCGTTTATTTCTGTTTTTACGTCAAAGAATGAATAACGCGTGAAACACGACAAGGAAACGCTGCTCTTCGCTTTCGGTCCTATTTGTGCTTTTGCCCAATACTGAAATTACAGAATTTAAATTTGACCCCCCCAAAAAAAAAAAGAAATTCATAAAAATATAGAAATGGAACGATTTTGAACCTGAACTAGTTTATCAAACCAGACGGGCGAAATAATGTCTACGTTAAACGTACCGATAATTCTCGCTGTGACAATAAAACCGAACGTTTAAACACGACTAAGGCCAACGTATAGAAAACGTCTTCGTGCGTTTAACAGTTCTACCGGCCGAATCGAGTGTAAATTGATTGACGGGACGAGTTTTGTTCGGTTTACCGACCGGTGCCGCCGTTCACAAAACGTGTACCGTGAGGTTTTCTTCTTCAATTAGTCGGCGTTGACGTGGCGCGTAACGCGGAGAAATATCGATTCCGAACCACGGAGATGTTGAAATTCCCACCGTTCTGTCTCGGTCGGATTGGTACGGCGGCGAATAAATACAACGAGAAATCATATTTGACGAACGTTATGACTGTCGGCAATTTTCTTCAAATCGGTCGAACAGCTCACAACCGCAGTCGTTTAATCGACCCGACTACACAATCGAACGCATATCATTGCAAGCGCGGATCCAAGGGGCGATCGCCCTCCCCGTAGACTCTTGTTAAATTTTTTTTTTTAGTATCGTTTTATAATTCCAACTCTTATCTATGGATACTATAGAAAGACAATTTAAAACGAAATCGTAGCTATGGGATTTTTCGGTTTTAACGTTTTTTGATTAACACCACTTTTTATCAAATTGCGTATAATTGTTTTCATATATGTATTGCAGTTTAATTATTGAACGATACGCGAACCTCAAAAACTGATGGGTCACACATCATATAATATACCCACTGAGTACGGCTCTTAAGTATATCTCGAACATCTCCGTAGAGGACAATTGATAAGGATATAAGGACAGACTTTATTGTTTTATTTCGGTGTATCGCAAACGATTTTCAAGAATACGTTTTGGAAAATATTTCATTACCCGATACGACAAAAAGTTGTTTTGATTAAGATGGCCTCCCCCCCCGTAAATAAGTTCTGGATCCGCGCCTGTATCATTTGGAGTCGACAGACGACAGACGTCCCACGTCGCCGACGCGTCAACGCGACACCGAAATCCCGATACTGAAATACGCGAAACGGAACACGACGCACGTACGGTGTTAAATCGCATACTCGCGCGCCGTGACAAATATCGCGGCGTACGTCCGTTACGACAGTGCACGCGCAAAATGCAATTGGTCTCGCGTGGTCCGACATTTCAAACGACATATACGTAGTGGCGGCACCAGACATTTTTTCTAGGGGGGGCAAGATCATGGAATTTAGTGAAAACCCGTCCTTTACCGGTTTAATATAAATTATTGAAATACACGGAAAATACTGTATTATTAGCGTTTTCTGATAAAATATAATCGATTTCGAAATCGAATCAAATGGTTGTGTGTATTCCGTGGTGTATTATCTAAACCAGCGGTTCCCAACCTATGGTCCGCACGACATCATGTGGTGGTCCGCGAGGCAAACCTATAAAATTTTAAAATATTTCAATTTTCCTTTGGGCGTGTTACAAATATTACGTACCGACAATCGTTACCTAAATTCTAATATCTGTGAAAAAATTGATTCATATTTATGAGAAAAAATAATGTCTAAAAATTATGGTGGTCCGTGACGTATTGAAAGTTATCTAAGTGGTCCGTAGTGTCAAAAAGGTTGGAAACCACTGATCTAAACGAATGCACATAAAAAAAAAAAAAATACGAGTTACACAGCGAAACATTATTACACTTGAAATTTAAATTTTCGTTTGTTCTTCAACGGGTTACGGGCAAAGGGGGGGCAAAACAAAATTTGGATAAGGCGCTTGCCCCCCTCTAGCGCCGCCGCCACTGGACATACGTTCGGAATCACTTGGGACGGACGTGTTGCCGAACGCGAGAACCTCGTGGATTCGAGAGAATCCTCTCTCCGCGGCCGTTCAACGGTATCGATCGAAACGTAAGGCGTAACACGGCGACGACCGAATAGGTTAGATTAGACGAAATGCCGGTTGTTACAGTGCGCGTTGACGAGTGTCGCGACGGGCGAACGGATTCAGAGGGCGATTGAAAATACGAGATCGGACGCGTAACTATCGGCGTGGGAAAAAAAAATACTCTCGAAACCCGTTCGAAAACCAAAGTCCAGGTCATCGTGCGCAACCACGGCCACAGCAACGGAGGGAGTCTGCAAAAATTCACATTCGTCCCGGTCGGGTTCTTCGATCCTGTCTCGCGAACACCAGCTGCGGATTTGGATTTATATTACGGGGGGGCGAATATTTCACATTCAAATATATTTTTGAACTCGATGACCGTAAAAATTACGACATTGAACAACTATTGCCGGAATTTCCCCATAAACTTTATGTAATCTATTATATTAGGTTAGGTACGGAACGCACAAACGGTTCGAAACTTTTGTCCGGCGTGTTTCGTACCGGATCCTTACCCAATCGCAAGGAATATAGGGAAATAAGATCGTGTACAAGAAATAAAAGGAAAAAATAATAATAATAATAATAATACAGGGAACAAATAACAATAATTGTTGCGTATTGAATAATAATTCAAGACTGAGATTAAAATCTCGTAAGCCTCCTTGGAAACTGGCACAAAAATTTATGAATGAAAAATTTGACCTTAACTCTAAATGGACGGACGAATGGAGACTAAACAACCCAGACTATTACAACATCGTTGAACAACCTACGGAAAGAGTACCGGGGTTCCAACTCCCTAGGAAGGAATGGGTGACCCTAAATAGACTTAGGACTGGTCACGGAAAAACGGGAGAAATGCTATGTAAACGGGGACTCGGAGATACACCAAAATGTAATTGTGGACATTACATTCAGACTGCCAATCGCATTGTAGAAGAATGTCCAGCACGCAGCATACAAGGTGGATTGAAAAACACCTACATAAAGCAACAGTAGCGGCAACAAATTGGTTAATAAATTTGGACATTAGAATCTAAGACAACGTAAATACAATCCCGACTCTGCCAAACAATCATTATATCTATACACATTTTATCTATTTAACTAATTTTAATAATTTTTTTTTTTTTTTAGTGTTATGTTTTATCAGTTTATATCTTTTATTGTAGTATTTTCTATTGTTGTCATATAAATAATTACTTAATGTTGAAAGTGTTTGAACCATACGATAAATAAATAAATAAATTGTTACGTAAAACAGATACTATTGACAAAACAGCGAACTAACAATGAATCGATATTGCTTACGATTGAATACGTTTACATGAAAGATCAATAATTCAAATAAATGACGACAATCTATTGACGCTGTACAACGACGAGTCTTAGAGTAACTCGCATCACAATGGGCGTCTGTGCTCGACAACAACAAACTCCAACGAAGATAACATCAAAACGATGTTGGAGTTCGCGCATCTGTCCAAAACGGAATATTATGGCTGACAATAAACACGTGACCGGTGGACACGACGATGTGCCGGCCGCCAAATGCCGTAAACGCAACGACGACGACTTTTCGCGTACGCGCCACGAAGTCACCAGTCCGCGCTGACGAACCGGGAACCCGTATAGATCGTGCTGGATCATACGACACGTGACACGGCGTGTTTATTAATCAGGAAATTTTTCCGGCGAGCAAAGCGCAGCTTACGGGCGGACGGTCGGACCACTGAGTCCGCCGCGCCTGTCGACGACACCGTTACGAGCAGAGCAACGACAAAACGGTACGTCGTTCTGAAACCAAACGCATCCACGCGACCGGACGACAACTTGGTGTGCGTTTCTCGAATTTTTCGCGCCGCGTCGCAGTAACACGAAAAAAAGTTTTCGATTTTTAGTTCTCGACGGTTCTCCGGGATTCGTGCCGCACAAAGGTGCACGACGATCGTCGTAAATCAACGACATTTAAATGCGCCCACGACGTGTTTAACGTGTGCGATTTATTATCGCGTTAGACGCGCGCGCGCGAATAAGAACCGTAGCAGATATATTATTATTTTTTTATCACTTTTGAATTCCCGCGGACTTGCTTAAGAGCTGATTGAAATTTATAACGGAAACGAACGGACGACACTGCCAAAAAAATCATTCCGGACGTTATAATACGGGTTTTACGCGACGCGTTGGCACGTAAAAAACGAAAAAACCGACCAAAAGTTATTTTGCAAAAGCATTCACGGACGTCATTCTATTTTATGATATACCGTATGTGTTATCTGCTCGCGTGTCGTGATATGAAAGGGACTACGGAAAGTTGATTTGATTCGAGCGACGTCTTAGGGTTTCCGAAAAACCCGTATATGATTATACACCTATTGCGACTGAAGCCTCTGGCGTAAGACCGTCGAGGCATTTTTTTCCCCGTTTTTTTCGTCGTTGGCATCGTCCCGTGACTTACGCGCACAACGTGTTCGTACTTGTGCTCTGCATCACGTCGTCGTACAAACCATACGGTTTTGTTGGAGGTCGTGTGAAAAGCGGCGTTCGACACCACGAAATCCGGATCGAACTAAGCGAAAACTATTTTTATTCGATGACACAGAACGTTGTACGGTCTGAGAACGACCGCGTTACCATCGCCGCGGCTGTACGTTTAGTTGCCTTCTTTCCGGGGCGTCCGACGGACGTGAACGAATTCGGCTGGCGTACTTAAAAATCCGTCGGACTCGGCGTGAACGTGGAAACGTCTTGAACTCGTGTCCGGACCGGAACGGACGTTTTGCCGAAGATCACACGCGTGTCTGGTGGTTTCCGTTTCGCGGCACGTACGACGTCGTGGGTCAGTTCTCCATACTTTTGATAAGAGAAAAATTTGATAACCGATTTTTGCGGATGTAGGAATACCAACGTAGATAATTAAAATCCCACGTTCCAAATTAATAAATTTACTGACCTTTAATTAGTGGAAAATAACAATAAATGTTTAACTTTTTCTACAATTGGAACTATAAAATAACGATTATTATAAATGGTAATATTACATAGACAATACAATATTACAGTATTAACCAAATAGAAATTCACTTTAAACAAAATTTTAAATCATAAAAAATTTAAAAACTTATATCACATGAACATAATATGAAATATTATAGGTATAATAAAACGTTTTATTACTGTATCACTGTAATGACCGTTAAAAACCGTTACACATCAAACACATTAATAACATACATTATTTCACATATTTAATGCAGAGTTGTACATTTATCAGCACTAAATTTTATAATTTTCTGTGGTGGTGGTATGTAACCTCAAAAAAAAAAAAATGAAATCATTTCTCTTATCAAAAGTATGGAGAACTGACCATATCACCCGACGTCGTGTGGCCGAGTCCGTGACAAACGCAACTGTTCGAAACGCAATCGCCGCGGCGGAGTTTCGTCATAATTCACGATTGACGTGCGGTAACGGGAGACGATATATTTTCGTCGGACGCACGATCCGTTACGGACGATATTAATCGGAAACGAGCCGTTCAAGACATCTTTTCGTCGTCGTACCATCTGAATATCGTGATCGCCGAGGTAAAACCCGAGCTAATAATAATGATAATGATACCCGGTAAACGGTATGAGATCGGTCCGCGGGGACTCGTTTTCTGTACGCGCGTCGCGGCGCAGTCTGTCCGTATGAAACGATACGATCGATCGAACTTAACTGATATATAAATTACTGTCGTTTCCGTTGCGCTCGGCTCTCGATTATTCAAAAGATTTCTCGTTTATTAAAAGTCTATACAGCGGAGCGTGACGTCACCAAGAAGACATAATAATAACAATAACAATGTCGTTTGACGCGTATATTACACAAAACCGAGATTTCAAACGAATTTTATTTCCACTCGTTTTTATTCGTCAATCAAATCGTTTTAAGCAATATTTAAATCGGTGGAAACTTTTCGTATTCAAATGACGAAAACAAATCGACGCGAATTATTTTTCATTTTCAACACTCCGTCACACGCGCCCGTATCTACGTAACGTTATCACAAACTGTAGATTTTAATTCGATAGATATTTAATGATGATTAGAACCACGTTGATTAGAAGGGTCGTTTAAACTACAGGGCCGCATACAGAGCGAATCTTCAGTGTAATTACTCTTTCCTTGGAAATATATTCGATTCACAATTAATGTAATTGCGTAATAATGTTGTTTTGAAGAATTCAACACGACGCGCAAGACAAACAAGCACACTGTACGGCCGATTTTCATTTTTAACAATATTATTATTGATTTTCGCGCCGCGTCGAGATACGAGAAAATCATCCGTATTAAATCGACATTATTTGGCGATTTTACGCGTGAAACGCACAAAAACTGTTTGTTCTCGTCTTTCCGGGTAAACTCCGTGTATCCGTCGGTCGTCTTTTATGTTATATTCACAATGTCAAGGTCACACCGTTGCAATGTTAAACGTCAAGCACATGGCCGTTGAATCGAACACGATTTATACTCATAACAACGGGAGAATACTTGCGCGACGTTTATAGTACACTACGTGCGATTATTTAAATACTTTTGAATTTGCTCTTTTCGAACGTCGAGCGTGACGGAGAAGAGTCATTGACGCAACAACGGTTTGTTCGTATTCGGGGTTCTATGTTTCTGTTTGGACAGCCGGTGTTAACTCACATGGCTACTTTGTCGACCGGGAACTGGCGCCCAAAAGGGTTTGTACGTCACGGCCAACGGATTGGACGGGACTTGTTTGTACAAACGGGCCGAACGTTAACGTCCGACGCAAGACGGGTTAGGACGTCTGGCGCGCGTCATAGGGATTGTTGTCGGCGGGGGATTTCGACCTAACCGAACGCGTTGAAACGATTCCGGATCACGTCGGGTTCGTGATGGGGGGCGGGGGGGGCAGGGGAAGACTAAAAAATCGTTCCGTAAACGCACGTGACGTTTCGGTTAAATAAAAAAAACCGTGTAAACACAACGGCGTGTTGGAAGAGGTGGGTGGGAAGGCGGTCGTGTGCGTCGGTCTTGTAAACGTTTTAATCGCGAACAGCCGTTAAAAGGTCGTCGTCTGATACTTGAGTTCCCGGACGAAACGCGTGTACAAAACAAAAAGACCTGACGGCGTGTAACGTGTTGTTGTTTTTTCTCTCGGTCCGCGTTTCCCCCACTCTACTCGTCCGTCCCCACTCCGTGAACTCGTGGACGTGTAGCCGGACGGGCTCGCGCGAAACGCGGTCTACGAGAATAGTCGCGGGGTCAGTCGTTCGTTCAACGCGTCCAACGCCTGCGCGTGCCGACCGTTCCAACAGACCGTGTCCCGGGGAACCGCCACGTCTCGTGACGTCACCAAAGGTAAGCTTCGCGAAATCGGACGGTCTTGTACTCCGCGGGAATCCGGGACGGCCACACGCGTAACCGTTCTAACCTAACTCGACGCCGTTGGTTACTTTCCCGTTTTGTTTTTAACGGTATAAACCTTTATGTCGCGCTCGGACGCGGTTCGTCGTCCTCGTACACGATAAAACGCGGCGCGACGGACTCTATTTGTTCTTTCGTTGCGGCCGCTCCCTTGTGGTACGTTAGTGTTCACTCCTGTTCTCGCGCACGGTGTATTATCGTACACGGTGTATTATTATTGTTACGTCGTCGTTATCACCTCCCACGCCCCGGAATCGTTTCGGCGTTGTTGTTATCGACTCTGCACGGCGGACGCCATTTGACCTAGGCGCGCGGTCCACGCGAGTTGATTCCGAAGTGCGCGTGAACGCGTCACTCGGGTTAGACCTGTGCTTGCGTTCGCGGCGTACGAATTATTAATAACTTTTTTTAACTCGTCCGTCCGTGTTAACAAAAACTAACCGCGCGCTAACCTAACGTTCCCCGATACCGGACCCGGTGGAATGTCGCGGAACGTGTTTTATTCGTACGACGCCGTTTCGTTTTGGTTGAAAAATCGCATGCGCCCAGGAAACGTTTCTCGCGGAATGCCGAATGAACGACTAGCTGCGTGCGCGGTTACGTCGCGTCACTAAATTGTGGACAAGCTTCCTGTCGACGTCAAGTCCCATCGATTTGTCTCCGCGCCAATCCAGACTTCGAGTCCTTAACGACAAACCAGTTAATATACGTCGGCGGCGTATTTACGATTTTCTTCTGGCGGCCGACGACCAAAAAATAAATATCGAATGACAACGACGAAACGTTAAAAATATACATATGACCGCTCGTGAAGTCGCCGCGACCTTCTGCAACCGATTGTTGTTGGCTTATTAACGTAATCGTAATTATTACGACTATCGTTTTGGCCGATTCTAATGTTATTATTACGTGCGAATATACTCGATCGGCTCACGGCATTGGCATTCGACACAACCTGTCCGTTCCACTTAAAAGACACATTTCCACAAAAAATCGTGAACGCTTCGGCCGGTCTGATTTTAATTCCGTACGAATCGTTTGCGTCTTCTGGAGAGGATTCGTCCGTCGAAAATGGAATCCATCACCCTGCGCACGTGGCCGGATACGCGTGTATCGTAACCGCCCCATACTACACTGTAATCCGGATACACGCCTAAATCGATTCCCGAAAAGCTTTTGTTTGTTACAATATAATATAATATTTCCAAACGCCACGCAGGCGGTTCTCCGTATAAATCACACTATGCGCTTATACACAAACGCGTTGTAGATAGTAAAGTGGTGCTCGAATAGATCGAATCGAAGTCGATAATCCCGTCGATGTGTACACGTGTGCGTCGACGTTTAATATATGGAAATCTTATGTAGTAAAACGGCGTTGTCGGACGAATTCGAACGGACGTTTCATTCGATCGAAGTTTAATCGACGTACTCGCTCAAACGTGTCGAACGCGTGTACACAACCGTCATTCGTTAAACAATATTGTGCGTGTCCAACGTGACTCTGTTGATGCAATTGTTTTTAACGCGTCTGTTCGGGTTTTCGTTTGGTCGTGGGCGTCGTCGTTAGGTTAGGTTGACTGTTAATGTAATCAGGCCGACTACAATGTTACACGTACTCGCGCACTGTAAATATTTAAACTCATGAAACATGTAAGTGTACGTGTTATGGCTACCGCTTCCGGGTACACATCATATGCGCGTGCTTCAAACGGTCTGATTAAAATTGTATTCGTCTGATCGGCTCACGAGTCTGTCGATAACAATATTCCAACAAAATATCCGAAACGCGTATGCCCGAATGCGTGAAAACATTAACAGTTTTCATAACGTTTAGAATTTTAAACGACACCTAAAATTGAGGAATTTTAGAGATTTTCGTAAAAATACTTCCAATGAGTAGAATTCAAAAATCGAGGAAAAAATGAATTGCCACGTGAACCTGGAAAACACAATGGTCCCTGAACTTTTTTATCACAATAAATACGTATAATATTTGTGACCGTTGAATACTGTGCGTTCGCATCGCTATCGTCCGACGTATTACGTATAGTGTGTATAAAAAAAACAAAAACAAAATAACGATATTTTTAAAAAAACAATACTTGAACAACGACTTCTAAAGTGTGTATGAGTGTACTAAAAAGTGATAAACGATCAAAATTATTAGTCCGTCAGAGATATGTGCCTGCGCGATTAAACCGCTCGTATAAAATATGTATACACGTGGACAAAACGAATATTATTTATTGTTATTCATTTAGTATGTGTTCTTTTTTTTTACAGTTCGCATAAAAATTCTAAAAAACCGACGTTCGCTTATAACGGTTTTCACGAATTTTCCATTCCCCTTTGAATTACCGACACAAATATATTATCAATTTCGATTAAAAAAAAAAATACGAACACGTGTGGTGTCGATGTCGATTTTGACCTACTAGTCCTATTAAAACTCACTTGTACCAGGGCGGGTAAAATGTTACAAAAAATAAACGACTCGTATTTGAATATGAAATATCCGAATGAAATGATTAAAACTTATCGAAAATAACGTCTAAACGATTTGGAACACTGCGATTATATGATTTTAATTACAGTGACAAGTCGGAATCTCCTTTTCGATTAAAAACGTGTAACTTTCCGTATTTTGCAATTGTTCGAATGCTGAATTGATAAATTAAAATTTAACAATCGTTACAAAAACATAATAGTCATTGTAATAACGAAGTACGTAATATTCGGAAAGGACATTTCGTGAGAAAAGTGATTATTTTACTGGAATGAAAAAAATGTAGCGATGAAAAGAGACAAAAAGTGAAAAAACCGGCGATGATTATTAGGTTGCTTTCGAACGACGAAAATATGAACACGTCGACATTTAAAAATCGTTTAGAAATAAAAATTCGATATACCTAATACATCAACAACTGTCGTCAATGACTATTTTTTTTTATTTATTTTTAACGTCGAACGTGTTATGAAAATGATGTACGAAGCGTATTCGTTCCGTCCGGTGATAACGAGAAATTCGAGTGGCCGAAAACAGCTAAACCGGTTGAACTCACGCGTGATAAAAAAATAAACCCGACTCCCCGAAGCAATCTGTACGTTATTCTGTAACGATTATAAAATTGTAATTCATCGATTTTCAGCGTTCGAACAGTTGAAAAATTCCACGGATTCGATCGAAATAGATCAAAACTGTAGAACATCGTGCTGTGATAAACGAACGATCGACGTAATATCCATAGGCGTGCGCACGGGGGGGGGGGCAACTGCCCCTCCTGCGGGCTAAAGTTTTCTTCCAAACATAGTTTTAAAAAAAAACGTTAGAATATAATTTTATATTTTTATATAATGAATAATATGTAAACATAGAGTGCGCGATGATTTTGTGTAGTCCAACTTTAAGCAAACCACAAGCGATACCGCGGTTATGACGAGTGTTTATAGATAAGCGGCAACACTTTTCTGCCTCCCCCCTGCCAGCAAGGTCTGCGCACGCCTATGGTAATATCTGACGACGCCGCCCGTGTTTGGTGACAAAGGACAACGGTAGTGGTACCGGTGGTCGAATTAAAATTGCCTAACCTAACCTAACGCGCCTCATGCGGTCCAGTCATTCCACCACGTCTGTTTTAGATCGCACCGACACCCGCGTCGCCGTCGATAAGGAGTACGAGGAGATGTCGCAACAGCAATACGAGCCGCCGGCGTTCGACTCGAACTGCATGACGCTCACCCGGTTCGTGTTGGCCGAACAGAAGAAAGTGCCGTCGGCCACGGGCGACCTGTCGCAGCTGTTGACCAGCATCCAGACGGCCGTCAAGGCGGTCAGCTCGGCGGTGCGCAGGGCCGGACTGGCGCACCTGTAAGTACGGCCGCCGGTCGCGTTGGGTCCCGGGTTAGGTTTTAGCGAGTCTAACGGCGTCCAAACCTGACCGGGTTCGCGTAGGTACGGTATGGCCGGGTCCACGAACGTCCAGGGCGAAGACGTGAAGAAACTGGACGTGCTCAGCAACGAGCTGTTCGTCAACATGTTGTCGTCGTCCTACACGGTAAACATGATGGTCAGCGAGGAGAACGAGACTGTGATAGAGGCGAGTTATTATTATTATTATTATTATTATTACGTATCCGGTGGAAGCTGACAAAGTCACGGTCCGACCACGTGGATAAGTTGGACGCAGGCGCGGATCCAAGAGGGGGGGGGCAAGGGGCGATCGCCTCCCCCCCCGTAGACTCTTGTTAAATTTTTTTATTAGTATCGTTTTATAATTCTAACTCTTATCTATGATACTATAGAAAGACAATTTAAAATGAAGTTGTAGCTATGGGATTTTTAGGCGTATCGCAAACGATTTCCAATAAAACGTTTTGGAAAAAATTTTATTATTTGATGCGACAAAATGAGGATTAAAGTTGTTTTGATTAAGATGGACCCCCCCCCCCCCCGTAAATAAGTTCTGGATCCGCGCCTGGTTGGACGAGTCATCGCGAACTCGTTGAGTTACTTCTCTTAAAGTCACCGGCGCGTTTCGAAAACGTTGTTTATATAAACGTATTTCGTTTTTTTAGTTTTCGGTGATTCTTTTTTCTTTTTTCGTGAAAATCCTGTACAAAATATTCGATAGGAACTCTATAAAACACGACAGTAACGGTATTTTGATATTGTCCCGTTTTGAACGTTCTACCGGAGTTGAAATAACGCACTCGTTTAGGCGTACAAATCACAAAACGTTTATGAATACGCCAATGAGGTTTTCAAATAAATCGAGTAACTTTTAACCGGGTAAAAGTCAAAAATTAACGGAATACTTATTTGTAGCAACGCTACGCGTTCCGGTAAAATGTTTTTTATTCGCTGGTCCGGTCCTAGACGGAGACGTTTTGTTGTTCAAATCGATCATTACCGTTTTGTCGAATGAATTTCACCGCGTACGACGCGAAATCGTGAAAACTAACGTTTTGTCCTCGAAACAACAGAACGGCTCGCGATAACCGACCGCGACGATTGCATGAATTACGATTTCCGTTTGTGACGGCTGTAAAATTATCACTGTTGTTATTTGTCTTGTCTGTGTTTAGATCGAGACTGAAAAACGAGGCAAGTACGTGGTGTGTTTCGACCCTCTAGACGGATCGTCCAACATCGATTGCCTCGTTTCCATCGGATCTATTTTCGGGATATTCAAGTACGCGAACGTCCAATGACCAACCAACGGTCGTGCTGTCGATGATATCGTGTAGGAAACGCGTTAGGTTAGGCCCCTAACCCAACTCGTCAGTCGTTCGGCGAAGGTTTTTAAACAGACACGAGTGTACGCGTAGGTTCGAACGACGTCCTCCCCCCCCGAACACCATCACCACGTGGAAACGGTGTATAAGAACCAGTGGCGCACCCAAGGGGGTGGACTCCGGGTCCGGACCCCCCCTTGATCTGTGTAATAGTTTTAAATTTATTGATGAAAATCCAAATTCTGATACAACGTTCATATTTTTCTGTCAAAATTTCATAATGTAGTTTTTTAGACCCCCCCCCTTGAAAAAATCCTGGGTGCGATACTGATAAGAACGATTATTCCGCGAGTCCTTCGTCGGCAAAAACGGCCGTCGCGGTGTTCACGGTTCTCGGAGGCGACGGCTTTTCGTTAACCCCGTTAACCCCGTTGATAAATTGTCGGCTTCGACGCTTTTCGCAGGAAAACCGACGACAGCAATAAGACGAACGTCAACAACACGTTCCAGAAGGGCGAGAACATGGTGGCCGCGGGTTACGCGCTCTACGGCAGCGCGACCATGATGGTCCTGTCGTTGGGCAAGGGGAGCGGCGTCAACGGATTCATGTTGGACCCGGTACGACGTCCGCGAAAACGGTCGTCTTCTCTGTCGCCGTGTTCCGCGCACGTTGTCTTCGGGCGGAGGGGATCGGAAACGGCTCTCGGTCGCGTTTCCGACGCCCAAACCCCCGAGGACAACGTGTTCGACGCGGTACGGTCCGTCGCTTATCATCGGACGGACGGACGCGGGTGTTCACAGGCGATCGGCGAGTTCCTGTTGACCGAGCAGAACATCAAAATACCCGCCAAAGGGAACATCTACAGCATCAACGAGGGATACTCGCATCTGTGGGACGACACGGTGGCCGAGTACGTGCGGAGGAAGAAAGACCCCGCGGTAGGTTATAAGTCGGCCCGGCGCGTACCGTCGCACGAACCGTGTTAGGTTATAGTTGTTGCCCGCGTCGGCGAAGTCCAGTCGTTAGTAGCGGAATCGCGTCATCATCGATACGTTTTGGTTCCGAGTTATATCGCGTCGTGATCGTAACGGTTCGTCCGCGTTTGTTTCTCCGGACCATCCGTGGACCGATTCAATAAGTCATCTTGAACGGCGTCTTGAACGCCATTTTACGAAATTCGTAGCGGAACCCCGAGGTCGCGTCCCAACCGTAACGAGAGTTCTGTTTTTTCGGTTTCGTCTCTCGCAGCACGGCAAGCCGTACGGCGCGAGGTACATCGGCTCGATGGTGGCGGACGTGCACCGCACGCTCAAGTACGGCGGCATATTCATGTACCCGGCGACCAAACAAGCGCCCAACGGCAAGGTACGGTCCGTCCGTTCGCACGGGTCTATTCACTGTTCGATCGTTTTGTCGTCAACAGTTACGTCTGCTGTACGAAGGAAACCCGATGGCGTTCATAATCCAAGAGGCGGGCGGCGTGGCGAGCGACGGCCGCATACCCATACTGGAGATCCAGCCGACGGCTTTGCACCAGAGGACACCGGTGTTCATGGGGTCCAAAGACGACGTGAACGAGCTGCTGGCCATGTTCAAATCACAATAGTCGCGTCGATAAACGATATCGTGCGCAGCGCTCCAGAAAGAACCTCATCGATTTTCGTGGATTGGCGGGCCGGGGGGGACGAACCCAAATAAAAACCATTCTTTTTAATTTTCAAACAACGTATGCACACGTGGCCTCCCTTGTTGTCGATACGCCGATCATCTCGTTCACAGATTCCAAAGTCTGAGGCCCGTACACCCGGCCTTAGACAACAATTTACGATAACACCCGGATTCTTCAAAAACGTACGCACACCACTGTTTTCAATAAATTTTTCGATAACAAGGCACCTTCTTCCGACCGATCGATGGTCTAAACTGTAACCTAAACGTCTAACTATACGGTCACGCATTCTCGCCTCAAATCGAAGAGTTTTTTTTCGTCGCGCTTTGCATTATTTTTTTAATATACATATTTATATTTTTTTTTAAAAAATATTTATCATATTAAAAAAAAAACAGTTGAACAAACGTGATATTGTGATTTTTACATAGTTTAGACAATGTAGTATATAATATAAAATATATAATAATATAAATAAAAAATTCTTTTTCGACTATTGTATTTTAAATTATTATAGGAAAGAAATAACACCATATCAAAAAAAAAAAAAAAATTAATAAGTAAAATGAGTTGAGAATTTGTCTTGTCAGTAACTTAAACTATAGTATGTCGTGAGAATACGAATTAGGTTCCTTATGAACGAAGTGCCAAGAACTGATGGAATACTTCAAGAATATGAATGTCCAAATCCTGAGTGAAAAGCAATCCTTCTAAAGTACTGCTGTATTTCTGCACTTGTTCATGATGCTAAAAAAACAAATATATATATGGTACAAATTTAAACAAAAATTAATAAAAACATTTTTTTTTTTAAGATTAAATTTGTGTACATCATCATATTTATTAAAATAGAAAATTACAAATATTCAACAATGGAAAATTAAAAGCAATTCAAATTTTAACACTTACAGCTAAAAACACTTGTTGTAACCTTCCAATTGTGTACTTGTACCAGTATGTATCGAACGGTTTGTCGTCCGTATCACATTTCACTAAATGTTCGGACAATATCATTATAAATCTCTAAAATAAAAATGAAAATATTATTTGTTTTTTTTTTTTTTTTTTGTCACACAATGATTGTAAAAATACCTGAAACACAATCAAAAACAGATTTTTTTGATCGGCTTGTGCCATTTCTAATTTTTCTTCCATGCGTTCAACCATTTCTTCAGTGACATTGTCATCAACGTCCATTGGAACTTGACCGCCAAATGTTGCCGCAAGTGTTCGAGGTTTTGTTTCAGCTTTTTCTGTTTCTGCGTCACTGTCCTCTGAACTATTCGAAGTAGCTGTGGTTGTACGCAACTTTTCTCTGGCTTCATTCAATTCCCTAGTCAAACGATCCACGTGTCGGGACATCTTATTGATTGTCAACGACAATATCTCCCATATATACAATCTAATAACAGTGTCATAGAAAACAGATTAAATATATCCAACAAATAAGAAATAATATGATACAAATGTATTGATAGCCGCTTACTTAGTAAATTCCGGAATCATTTCTTTTGAGAATATCCAATTCGCCACAGATGAACATTCTATGATTTGTGTTTTTAACATTTTGTCGATGAGTACCGTTAACATTTGCTGATCAGCGTTCCATAAATCAAATGTACTTTTCAGTATTTGCAGCTGACCATCGTCGGTCTCTCCTAAGGCCTATAGATTGGCGTATAGTTTAAAATATTATATACCCTATTGTTATTATTTATTTTTTTTTTTATCGTTAAATGTACCTTGAATACATTTATGAACTTTGTAATAGCTGCAAAAGCATGTGAGAATGACTTGCTAGCTATGAATAATAACGTTTGTACGAAAGCATCAATTTTCGTTGGGTTCGATAGGCAAATATCCGCTGGCTCCATAATTTCCCCGTTTTCTAACATTAACGGCCCTTTTAATATCTCGATTATGTCATCGGCAGTTGTCTTGTTACGTATTTTGTTTAGTAGTGTGTTTGATAGAAACTGGCCAGGCAGTACTGAAATTAATAATGACATTTTCTAATATTATTGTACACTGACACACAAAATATAACTTGAAAACACACCAGATTTTTCAATTATATATTTGAATTTCGGTTCGGGCTTTTCGGGTAATAAAGGTTCGAAATCAACTGGCACTATATCGCGCATACGTTCATAGAATGATAATCTGAAAACATAACAGACATTTATGACACTATTATCCAAACACAATTATGTGCAAAATCAATTGGTACCTCATGGCTTTTTGAAGAACCTCGCGCACAAATTTTGGCTTTGGATGTTCTGGATCTAAAGCCAAGCAATCACCCCACTCTTGCCAAGACCAACTAAATTTAAAGTTACTCAAATGGTACGCAAACCAGGACACAAATCTAATAAAAAAAAAAAGTGTTCATTAGAAAAACTAAACGCACACTTAAAATGTTTACAAAGTGTGACCCAAACATACCTATCGAAAGCACAAACGTGCATGGATTCAATACGAGAGTATAAGATTTCTGTTGTTTGAGCCAACACGAGTGGCATTGTGTTGGTCGACAATTTAGACAATTCTATGAATAAAGAACCGAACATGACCTCCAAATATTTTGGTTTAGGTTGATGGAACATCAAACTAAATATCACTTCAACGATACAATACTCCAGAGGTACTTTGTTTTTGTGTACAAAATTCATTAAATTCGTTGCACTAAAAATAAATTCATAGATATATACATGTGTAAATAATTAGGTTTTTAAACATTTTTTTAAAAAAAATGTCTGAGCAAAACTGTTTTCTTTCTCTATTACATACATACATATTATAGTAAAACCATTATTCGTATTATTAATTTAGTGTCTTTATGTTAGGTGCGCTACGTTGGATTTCCAAAAGAAAAATTATTTCCAAAAATACTATAAGAGTTTAAATGTTATTTAAACTTTCTCACAGTATCTTTAAAAATAATTAGTTTTTGGAAACCCCGTATAGGGCAGTACTAAATAATATTACTAATACACAGTACACTAATCATCAAGTCACAAAATGAGAATTTTCAACACCGGTTTTGCTATGTGTATGTATTGGAAGGAGAAAACAAACTTTTAATTTATAATATTACAACTTAGTTGGGTTATTACCATTCTTTTCTATTTTTACTTGACATATCGATTATTTGTTGTAGATGTTCTTCCACTAAAAATCGTTCAATGGAATGGGCGCCAGGCATAATGTGACCCTAGTGAACAGATATAAAATTAACATCGACAGTTAACATTCAAAACTCATTAAACACTTACGTCAGTGACATCTGTATAATCGAACATTCGGTATACAACCCATGGCATCGGATATGCACAAGCGTTATGATGCGGGGGCGGCACAATGACAGGCAAATTGTGCTGGAGTGCTTCGCACAGAACGTTGTCGAATGTCAAATACGGTCTTGGTATGATGGATTCTGTCCAGTTATCATGTTTCAATTTTTTCACCTGATTCCACAGACATTCCAAGTACTCTTCCTGAGGATGAGGTACATCCGAAGACCAAATACGCAACATATTGACATGCTTTTTGGGACGTTTGTTTAAATACACCTCAATCGTTGTTAACAACATCTCAAGTGGCGATTCTTTTTTCTCGTACAATTCTCTACCCACCCATGGCAAACATGACATAACAGCATAACAATACCTATTATGCACAAACACATATATTACTACCATCATTGTAATCGTTAACTAAACACATTCATACCAGTCTTTGCGTACGTTAGGAACGCAATCTTCTTTAGTAACGTCCAGTAAACTACTCATTAACTGTACAAATGAGCTGGCGGACACGACATGACAATTCACCAAATCACCAATGAAACGCAAAATCACTCTGGCTTCATTCCACGAATTATTTTTCAGACTATCCTTGAAAGCACGTACGATATTCTCTACAAACTATATAATTGTACAATATTTTAATATTTATACAATAAATAATTACTAGTTAACAATCATGTAGTATACTACATCCACTTACTTCACCACCGAAATTATAATTCTTAGCATTCAATAAGCCAACTAATGTTGAATAAATGGTACACTTTTCTGGCATGTTAATCGCACAATCGACCAATATTTTAAGTACTTTTTTCTTAAAATTTGGTAAGTCGCCATCTAGTACACTAACCAAACCTTCTAAATTACTTTCTAATGTACTGGTAGTCTGTTGATATAAATGTAAAATTAATAATAATTTAATATTTTACATATAGAATGCAATTGTCCGTTCGGTAAGGAAAAAAATACCTTTTCTCCAACTTTAAGGATAAGACTTTCCAATCGATCTTCTAAATCAATACTTTCAGAACCACCACGGCGACGTTTCTTGTACGCACGGTCAGCACCTGAAAACCGCAATAAAATCAATTATTCAGTAAACGCACAGATGTATGAAAAAAAAACTACATCATAATATATTATCAATTCAAATTCACATGACATCAACTGATTTACCAAAATCGAAGAATTCAAAAACGTATTCAATAATAACATAAAAATAGTTGCATAAACTCACCGTATAAGTCTTCGTAACTGTCGTGAATTCTACGGCGGCTCATGTTGCTTTACGGACGACGATGAACAAGCGTAAAAAAAAGTCTGGAAAAACGTTTTGTGTGATTCTATTAAGCCAAAATTTCAACTCATTTATATAATCCACGAAATGAAATCCGTAACAAATATAAGTGCAGCATTAACGCTAGCAGAAACTAAAAATAAGTACTGTCGACGGCCACAACGAAAAACACAAAAGTCTGAACTTACGACTGTTTACGAATCGTACGTTTTCATTTCAGCATGTTCGACGTACAGTGTGACCACATGGCTGATAAATATTGTTCGACCAAAAAAAAAATTGTTTTTAACCTATTTACCGTTTATTGAATAATAATAATATCATCATATTATACTTTTACGCATTATAAAAAATAAAAAAACGAATATTAAAACGTTCTCGAAAGATCAATATCGTTATTGTCATCACAGTTTTGTTAATGATAATCATGTTTCATCGATTGTCTATAAAATGTTGATAAGAGTATCCACTATCACGGTAGTCGGGTTAAAATCCGTTTAAACGTATTTAGACTATAATTCGGATCGTACTTATTTTATTTTTTTTTTCTAACAATATAATTTAAATTTGTACTAATTTCGACGGAACTAAAGACATTGTCCAGATTGACGATACGGTCACGGATAGTAATAAAAAAAAATTGTAATGGTTATAAAAAATAACCGGCTTTGAAGTTTTTAAAGTAAAATTATTTTTTACTCTGCACAAAACTCCTGTTCTTTAATCTCCCCGATTCGAGCACTGTTTACAACAACAAAGAATCACCGAAAACACTATTTCAAACACTACTCGCGGAATATTCTTGCAAAGTATTTCAAAACACTTTCGGATAAATATCGTATTACAAAAATAATAAATACGTATCTATTCACGTCTATCCATATAGCGTTGACTATACAATAAAAATATAGACGAACGGTCAGTACACCGGAAAGTCCGGGGGAATCGTAAAAATTGAATATTTCGGTGAAAGTCGCGTTTTTTTCATACGGATTTATACGTACTCATGAAGGCGTTTGTTCATAAGGCATTTACTTCGCGAGAACCTTCCAAATCGTGAGATTCCTTATTGAGTATTAATATTAGCTATGCGTCGTTGTCACGGCAAAACAATTGTATTGTTAAATTTGTACGCACGTATAATTTAAGAAGAAAAAATATATACTCGTCTTGTACTTACATGTTCGTGAGATATTTCCATAGTCATCGATTACCGAACGCTTGTTTTTAATGCTAATACTCGATAAGAAGATGTACGCAACGTTCGCGCGCTCAAATAATAATTCGTTGCGTTTCGATAGACATTGTTGTTTCCAAGAACGCACGTCGTATTTTATTACAAGAGATAAGCCCGTATTCTCTCCGCCATGATTTCATCACGCAGTGCGCGTAGAAGACCGAAATATTTTCGAAAAAACTTATCGAAACAACGCGGAACGTCGCGCATTTAAACGATTCGTTTCGACACGGGATGTCGCGGCGGACGTTGTGGATTTTTCGAGTTGTGGACCGGACATAACGTTCGTGCCGAGACAATTGTCCGTGCTCAGCGGTTTCTAATGGGGTAGTGGATTGAAATGTTTCACATTATTATTCACGTCGTGTACATATGTCTCGTTGTTGTAAGATAAGTCAAATGCATCTTCCAGACGTCTGACGAAGAATCTACGAAGCCACATCTATGATATTTGCCCGATTTCAATATGCATCGACGTAAATAAACCTTGGGTATGTATTACCATAGTAGTATCATTTGTGAATTCAAATTATTATCAAATCATACAGGTAAGAAGAAAACAAATTATGTCTTGCAAATTGAAATCTAGAATACAGTCAAGTAAGTAAAAACAATATATTTTCAAAAGTCGATGGCGGTAGGGGGGGTTGTTGAACCTCATGAACACGTCCGTGCACACGACGACCTAAATACCATTACCAGCCTCAACTGTAATTTAACAACAACAATGTATATTGTCCGTACGGGCACCGACACTCGACACGACGGCATGCGAAATATACATTTTGTTTTTCATCACGTTACCGGGTATTATTACTCGATCGCGGACAAACATATTGTCCGACTGCAACTCGGTTTTTGATTTTACAAAAGTTAAATATTAACAGTTGAAGTCGTGATTCGCGTGCGCCGCCGACTTGAAGGTCCTCCAACGGCAGTTGAATTATTATTGTACACGCACGTAACCACACGAACGCGTTTGCGACGATCGCGCAAATGTGTTTTTAACGTTTTCTCCAAACGCGTCCCATACATACTCAGAGGAGAATATGACTACCAAAAATATGTTTGATCTGACGGATTTTTTTTCTTTTTTGCTACACGTGTATTACGATCGTACGAAGTCACTCTCGTACGACCTTCGTTCGGGAATTTAAGTCCGCAGAACCGCTGCTACGTTCAAAACGGTTTTTTTCCCCCGCGAAAATAGTTTATGGGTGTTGTGTAGAAATGATTACGTTCTTCTGCGCGACACCGTTTCTGACGTGGTCGTCATTATCTCTGATCTTCCGGAATTCTCACCAGTTGCGCCCGTGTGACCGTGCGGACGGTCGAAAATATAACTCGTCATCTTGTATTCCGATTTCCAGCCGCGCACAGACGCACGCGAATAATATTGTAAACAAATTTCAACGTTTTTGAAATTAACATTTTTTTGTTTTTTGTATTACACAAAATTTTAAACACGAACAAATTATACGTCTAATCGCAATCGTATACTCTTACTCGTCCGACACGAGACGACAAATCCGAAATCGTATTTGGAACGTCCGTGCAACTCGTACGACACGTGATGATGACGTCAACGACACATGGGTTGACGTGAAAAACGTGTCGTCCTAACAACGTACGTTCCGTTCCAATAGTTCGAGACGAACACCTACACGATGTTTAACAGTTTATTAGCCGGCAGTACTGTTATCGTCGTAATCCTAATCGGCGAAGCGACGGCGGACAAAGACATTTTTTGCATTCTTTCCCGCCGTTCTCATTGTCCAACTATTGAACGATTGTCCCACTCCCGAAAAAAAAAAATCGACGACCGTCAGTATGACTTTCGAGGGGTTTCGAATTTGGTATAAAAATCTCGTGTTTGTGATGGACTTCAACCCCCCAATACCCTCTTCCCCGCAAATCTCAAACGCTATTTGCGCGCCTGCGATCATAAACGATAATAAACACCATTTGCGTTCACGTTTCCGGTCTCGTCGACTAACAGTCTTTCTTCTTTCACGTGGTCGCGATTTTCGTGTTTTTTTTGTGTTCCGTGACACGTTTTTCTTTTCTTCTTTCTTTTTCGTTGACGCTGTAAAGGCGCTTTCCACACACGACGGTCGGACGACACGTACGGATACGGCCGTCGACGACAATCGGAAACGTTTCCCCCGTCCACGCGGCTCGCCGTCGCGTCGTGTACGTGCGCGTACGGGTCGCGGCGGTCCGCCAGTGAGCGTCGCGTGTTCGAGTCGTCCGGTCGTTTCGATCGTCTCGTGAACCTCAGAACTGCACACCCACGCACACACGCATATGCCGCACGGCGCGAGAGTGATAACGTAACAAAACCACGTGCGCTTCGCCGCCGCCGCCTGGTGCCGACAAAAGTGTTCTGGTCCCGTATTATGCGAACGGGGCTCGCCGGTCGGGGCAGTGTTTGAACGCGCCACAGTCCTCTACGTGAAAGACATGGACGAGGAGACCGCGTTGGTTTTGGCCGTGCAGCTGTTGGCCCTGTGCTGTATCGCGTGCTCGTTGGTGGGTATACTTTACGTCACGTACTCTTTATATTTATTTATATATCGATACGTATCGTTAATATTAGTTAAAAGATTTTTGACATAAACCGCCGCGCGATTATTCTGTTCCGATTTATAGACTCGCGGTCGAATCGCTTTCTCGTCCCCGAAAACTCAACACTTCTCGTCGAAAATTCTTAGAGCTGCTGCGGGTGTTTAAAATCGCAGATAAAAAAAAAAGTCATGATTACTTTTAGACGATAAAATGAAAAATCAGTCTTACGGATACGTTTCCGTAGCATAACCGTTTTTTTTTTCGATTTCGTCTTCCAAACGAATTTCCTCGGAATCGCTTAGTATAAACTATATATATATCCGTTACGTTTCGCGAAAATCCTTAGAGTTGTTTTGAAAATTTTAATAAAATATTTGAAATAAAAATATAGCTCGCTTTATAGTCTACGATAAATAGCCGCCTGTGTGCGTGCGTGTGAGAGAGAGAGGGACAGAGATCCGTTCGATCCTTCTGCATACCCGTTGATGTTGGATCTCATTCGAGATTAAAAAAACGCGTAATTTAAAGTATTGAGCATTCTTATACACACATATTCCGATGTAGCCGCACAACCATGAATAAAATGTTACCACCGTAATATATATAACTCGTGACCAGAACTTTATGCACCAGACACTCCGGACGACCGACAACGTATCATTTAGTACGTTTATATGATGACGTTAAAACGGTTTAAAGCTAAACCGTTTTGAAATTAAAACGCATTCATGTCGTGTAAACACTTTAAAACGGCTTGAGAAAGTTGAACCGTTTTAAAAGTTAAATCGCTGGCGCTATGTAGTTTTAAGAATTTAAACCCGTTGTTTTGATCGAAACGTTTTGCATTTGTGACATTGAATCATATATCCATCATCAGATATTCTCTTGGAACAAACGACTGAAGTTATGAAGTAAACATATTAATTTTAAAACGGTTTATAAAGTATTCGCTTGACCGACTTAATGTATGTTCGTGTATAAACATCTGAAAATGGTTAAAGCCAAAACGTCTTAAATAATTTCAACCCGTTTTGACGTTATCATACAAGCGTGTCATTGTTATTGTTGTGATCGACTACGCCAGGGGCGTCATTTGGGGGGTGGCAGGGTGGGCATTTGCCCCCCCCTTGTTAACAGTGGGCCGGTGCCCGACATCGGGCTCGTTATTGTTATATTAATTATTATGAACGAAGTGAACTTTTTTTCTTTATAAATCCGCCTTGATTCCGTAACGGTATCATAGATTAATAGAATAAATAAAGTAATGAGTTCTACACTGATAACATTTGGAACAAGTTACTGCTATTTTGGGGCAGTGATGGAGGGTAGGACTACTTAGTAGGCTGCTTAAATTTTATTATCTGTTTTTTGTGAACCGGTCTCATACATCTTATGCTAATAGACGGAGCATGGTTAGTAGTTCACGCGGTCGACGGTGGCTGCGCTGCACATGATTTTCCACAGTTTCGGACTCGTGCAAAGGATAAACCAGGTTGTGCGGTATTTCGATACAAGTGTACATTATGTAGGCCGGTCAAAACTTTTGCCACCACCTCTCAAGAACCGAAATGACGCCACTGGACTACGCCGCCGCGCGCCAATCCGATCCCTGTCACCAGTCGTCTCCGTCCGTCCGCCGTCAGATCGGTCATGGCGAATCGCGACCGTGACGAAACGTTAATGACGTGGTGGTCTTCGGTCCGGGCTCGACGAGACGGTAAACAATGAAAAGTGGAAAACACCCCGAGAGGACGGCACGACCGGATAACGGGGAAAAAATCCGTTTCGGAACGAAGCGAATAAATTGGAAACTCGTCGATGACGCGCGAGACTGGGTCGTTCGGAAAATGTTGCCGATCGGTTTGCGGTCGACGAGACCAACGAAGTTACCAAAAAACGGTTTTAAACACAAAACAGTCGAATTAAGTTTACCTGCAAGAATCCATACATTCGTCCCGATTATGTAATATCACCAATAACATTTACTTGTGTACAGTTGTGTGTGCGCACACTCGCCGAGTAGGTATTGGCGCGAATTTATAACTTACTCGTGAAACGAGTCGATTTGAACTACATACATATTATGTATAAATTAAGACTTGTGTAAATTTCTACAAGACCGATTTTTAAATCAAAAAAAAAAATAATGTTTAGCTTTGCCTGTAATTTATTTAACTTGAAGATGTAAAAATAATAATATTCAGGAATATGTCTGAGTGTCGGTGTTCCATTCGTTTCAAGACGAAATCGTGTATATTATTGCATTTCTCGGCAATACTTCGTTTAAACTCGGTTCGTCACGAATTGTTTTGACTATTTGTATGGTATATTTTTCACTGATACGCGTGCGATAATATGTCCTCTGCGGTACACTGCGACGTAATATAACGAGGTTAGGGAATAATTATTGATAGGGATAATGCGACGAGTTTATCAACAAGCTACGTGAATAATATTTCGAATCGTGTGACAACGAATTTATATTATACGGCATACACGTAGCAATCGAACAATACTCGACACAATCATTATTCATTTCAACAGACGTTCATATAAGTGTTCGTACAGCCGAATACGCGCGTCGTATTCGATTTTAATCGATTTTCGTTTATTATCGCCACGCTATTAAATGCTTTTCGAACCGTGATGAGTAAAATGTCAATCCTCTTCGTTTTCGTTTCGTAAACATTTTTAATGATCGTGTCCGAAGATTATTTCAATCGTTTAAAACGTCTCGTGGTTTTTACATTATTTTTTATATATATTTCTTTTGGATAAGTAGAAAACTTGGAAAACACAATATGTTCGATTTTTTTAATCCGGACCGTCATTAATTATGCCCATTGCCTTTTGTATGCAAATGCGAATTCTTATTCTCTACGTTATGGGTTATCGCAATATTTCCGTCGGAAACATTCGAAGAAATCGTGTACACGGTTTTTAGCAAATCGAATTTGATATTATTTCTAGAGGGTAGAAACACTTTACTTATTGTTTATTGTAAAATAAGATTGATACGAACTGTTGGAAAACATGGTAGTGAGGTGATTTGTTGGTTTTTAGGGTTTTATCGCCTATTCCAAAACTGGCTGACTTATTAAAAAAAACCACTTAACGTGAGGTGGTCACCGTTTTTAACTAAACAGTAAATAATATTAACTTACACATATTAAGCCTTTGTGTTCACAAATCACTTTCGTATTTAAACGTATATTTTTATAACCGTACGCGTTGACACGTGATGATAATATGCAAAACTGGAAAATTATTGTGAATTAGTTTAAATCAAATTAATTTAGAAAAAAAAACAATTGACCGAGTCAAGTCAAAAGTTAATTTAGAAAATAGTAACTCACCAATAATTAAAAGTTATGAAAAATTATAACTTCTGACTAATGACTTTTAACTGGTCAATGCTCGACCTTGATAATATGAGGATTGAATATTATATTAAATAACTCGCAGATTCACTGTAAACGCGTACACGTTACACAAATTCTTTTTTCCCGATGTATTCAAAACGCACAGATGAACAAACAATAATATTTTTTAAAATTCCTAAGTCCATGGTCTTTTACATAGTCATGTAGATTTAATGTATTTTAAATCGCCGTACACTAATCGGTGTTATATGCAATGCGTCGTATCATAAATTGCAGGACAACAGGACTTGCAAAGTATTTGCATTTCTATACACGGTCTTAAATTATCGTTTTTTTTTTTTTTGTACTTTACACATTGCGTTAAATTTGATCATTGACGTTTTGAGATTAAATTTATTACAAATTAAATATTTAATAAATCTATTTGCAATAATAGAAATCAACTAATTCGAACAAAATTAACGTACATTACGTGAAAATCGTTATTTTTTTTTATTGATAAATCGTTTTGAACAATTAAAAAAAAAAATGAAAATTTGACTTAATATCTTTAAATAATATGATAAATTGCGTGTAACATATTTTATTTTTCGTACTACACGCAGTCTTGTCGTAATATACACAATTTTAGACCCTGTTTGTATGTATATACACAGTCATAATATAGCAAAACGCTCGCGTCTAAATTCCATACGTGTTATTTTTTTAACATTATAAAACAACAGTTATTTATATATTAATATGTACATTTTTATAATAATTCTGAAGTCGTGACCGAAAACTTATTATATCTATTAATAATAAAATACGTTTTGTACACGAAAACACGCGCTACCTGACAGAACAGGTTATAATATATATCTACTGGGTATATAACCGAATACTTACACGCTCACAACACTATTCGTTATTAAAATATTCGATTTACGTAATCTGTACATGAAGAGTATTAACTTGATTATTTCTCTCTTTCACTGTCTGTCTCTCTCTCTCTCTCTCTAGAAGCGAGTAAGCGTAATATATCATATACGTTTTTTAAACGCTTTCTAGACTCGCTCGTTAATTTAAACCAACGGCCTTTCTGGACGTCGTTGAAACGCACTTATCTTATATATCGGCGTAGTTATCGTATAGAAAAAAAAAATAACAGTAAAAACAACTCGCTTTTAAGCGCATACTTATATTTTAATAATCTATTATATGCACGATAGTCGAATGGTCGAACCAACCGAATTTCTTCTTTATCCGGTGCAGATGGAACGATATTACTCCGAAGAGCTACATAAGCTGTCGGATTAAACACATTCGGAATTCGTCTATGCCTTTTATACAGAGTCATTGTGATTTATATTAATAACCGTAATATGTAACACTTTCTAAATGACACGTTCATAACTAATATACTTTAGTGTAGGTATTTATGAAAAAAAGAAAATATTATATATTGGATATTTAGGACGACAGCTTAAACTGTATTTATTATTACTAGTTTTTTTTTTTTTTTTTGTTATCAACGTGTGACTAAACACTAAATAAAGACATACAAATTATAATATTCAACATTAACGATACGTGTATTTGTGTAAAAAAACGAAAATGTTAAAGACTTCAAAAATCTCGAAAGAAAATCACACGTAATCTACACGATGAATATATTATTATAAGATGACGAACACATGTGCAAGTATACATAGATATAGTATACACATGTGTCTATTATCATATATATATATGTGTGTGTGTGTGTGTGTGTGTGTGTGGATATTCGATTTCACTGACTTTCCAATGACCGAAAGACAACGTGATCTGTAAAATAAAATATGTTAATATTTAATAACAATTTAAATCGCGTTGCTAAAATTAAGTCTAAATCGCCATTGCGTTGTATTGAAAACCGTGTATTTATT
This sequence comes from Schlechtendalia chinensis, assembly GCA_019022885.1. Classification (NCBI taxonomy): domain Eukaryota; kingdom Metazoa; phylum Arthropoda; class Insecta; order Hemiptera; family Aphididae; genus Schlechtendalia; species Schlechtendalia chinensis. The sequence goes on from CM032348.1 coordinate 288,173, forward strand.
TGTATAAAGAAACAAAAAAAAACAAAAAAAAATACTTTGAATTTTACGAAATTTTACGAAATGTATTGGAGTTATACTTTAAAATAATACAAACAACATATACGTTACACGTATTTAATAAATTATGCTGTAGTTACATATAAAAAGTAATTATAAATGTATATAATATGTATATGTTTAATGCACTTATGCAATTTTAAATAATGTAACTATAAAACTTATTAAGAACTACTATGATAATAATATATAATGACCAGTACTAATTAAGTGCAGTAATATATTAGTATTTTAAATAATAATAATTACGGAAATACTTTCACTGGAATTTTAATTTCTGTGTCAAATATTCGAACAATGTTCGAAACTCATCGATAGATGAGTTATATTATGTTTTTTATATATATATAATAATAATAGTCAAGTTTGTAAGTAGTATGTAGATATCTATTATTGCAATGTAATTTTTAAAACATAATTAAATATCCTATTTTTGAGTCTAAATGGTATTTAAAATATTAATTTCGTTTAAACATTGATACATAATAGGTATGATTATTTACATTAATCGAAAATACATTCGAATTTTAGTCGCAACGTTTGTAAAGAAAATAGGTAATAATTTAGTTAAATTTGTACGAAACAAATTTTCAATTATTTAAAATCGATAACATAACATTTGAACATAATGTTTATGTTATTATATATGTGCATAAATATTATTTATAAAGAATAACAATAATTAGGATAATAAATTAATATCGTTTTGCATTTTTTAGATTATTCTGTTGACACTAAGAAATAAATAGTAAAATAATCGTACAGCTCATGATATATTATTGATATATTTACGAAAAATCGTTTTTCAATGATATCATGTCGCAACTGTATAATACCTGTGTGTTATATACTGCGTTCGTATTTATTCGTATTTATCTGATGTTTTAATGGTTTTACATATGCAGTTCAAACGTAATCGACGTACGACACTGCGTAAAAGTATTTAAAAATATTATTCTGCGTTTTTAAAGCGTTCACACGTCGATGTGTGTATAAAGGTCGAGAAAACGAACTAAACGAATTTTCACAATGTCATTGAGCGGAATACGTCACAATTTTGAACGTTCAGCGATTGCCTACGACTGCTGCGAGTTACAAAATGTACTGATACGTACACATCAAAACAATACCCATACGTACATTCATGTACCGAATAAAAACAAACGCGTGATGTATACGCATAACGGAATGCTATTTTTTTTTATTTTTTTTATTTTTTAATAATTGTTGACAAACGTAATTTGGCTTATTAAGTTTACGCTTCTAATACGGATATCAGCGGGTTCGAAATTGCGTACCTATTGCGAAAACTAAATTAACTGCACTAAATGGTTACAACAACAACATCATTTCTCGCGTAACAGCGCGTCGACGATTCGCTCTGCGCAGTAGTATCCTTTAATTTATACAACGCGTCGCTCGAAATATTATACAATTTGATTGTTTATTATTTGTGGGTACGCGGGATTTTAAATGAAGATTCAATACCTGCGTTTTTTTTTTTTTTTTTATTAAAACGAAATACTTAATTATCGTATGTTTTTATTTCATACTGACATTAGGTACGTGATAATTAATAGTCTAATGTAATATGTGTTCAATGTCAGTTGTCTGTCGTTCAAATACATTAAATAACTGTTAGGTACGTACCTATAGGTTATATACTGTAAAAGCGAACAAATATCACGTCGTCGAATCGGTATTGGAATTAATTATCAGCAAAACACGTATCATTAATAAATAATGACGTAACTATTGGCAAACTATAGAAGGTTAGCAACGTGTATACACGATACACACACGTATATACGTACGTTTCGTTTTGAAAATATCTTAGAAAACGCTGAAACACATACAAAACGGTACCGATAGAATCGTGAAATTAATTGTATAACTTTCGAAGGAAATATAAGTAATACGCGTATAATAAGAGTCTGGAGCGACACCCGCGTGAGACATAAAATTGAACAAACTATTATTCGGAAATGTCGAAATACGTGAAAAACAACGAAGCGAACGTTGAGCGGAATTATAACAAAAATACCGACTTACGAACGGAAACAATAATGACCGAAAAGTAGTCGCAACGTTACCAAATAATAACAGTATAACGACCGTCGTCGTTAGCCCGTGAGACACATTCGCACGTGTAACGTTAATACGACAATCAGAAATGTGTACTAGTTTGTGTACATTTCTATACATTTTAATAACTATATCGTCGTCGTATTTTGCCTCGACGGCATCTCGTGACACAGATTTATCAACGTTATCGTGTATGGGAGACTCATAGAAAATAGGCTTAAAAAAAACGTTAAACTAAAAAACGATTGCATACAAATAATTTCGCGGTCGTATGCAATATATAAACGAACGTCAGATTGTTCTAAATGCGCGATTTCACAAGTTCTCAAAAAAAAATCAGGATTTATGCTTATATACGAGCGTCATTCGGGAAGGGAGAAGCACACTACGACAATATAATAATGGTAAAATATCGACATTTCGTAAAGAGTATATATATATTACAAATGATGTGTATTTCAGGAAAATATCGAACAATCCTATGAAGTACTTGTATTCTAAAAAAATCACATTTCGTGAAGTCGGTATAATATGTTCAATTATTTTACCTCTTGTACGTGTAAGCCGAAATTTGATACAAGCTCGGAACCGGATTACACGTTTACAAGGTCTCGAGCTCAGTAGTGCTAAAGCCCAATAACCATTAATTTTTTTTACCAAAGTTTAAACTGATGACTATTTCTTTTACGACGATGTTTTTTTTTAGGAGGGATCTCTCAAAAAACGACAAAACGTTCTGCCGTGGGTTTTCATAGTAGACCTCAATTTCTTTTTCACTCTAAAGACATTCGAAAATGCTTTTTCTACGCTACGGTTGGCAACTGGAATGCACACATACAATCTATATATTACTTTCACATTTGAGAATTCTGATTGAGTTGATGTTCGTGTATGAATTTGGAGACGTTTTAGTGCTGATGGCGTTCTAACTTTTTTTTCTTCGTCCAGCTCAACGACCGATTTGGAGAAATCTATCGTTCCTTCAGGAAAAACTTCGCAATCAATTCCATCGGGATATACTTCAACTAATTAAGAAAACCAAACTTGTTTTCTATTTCGTCATAGTGCTTAAGCTTTTTCAACAAGCAGCTTTATAATTTACCCGTAACGTTTGTAAATGTGTCAACTTTTCAACTCGAATCATTTCATCTAGAGCCAGTTTACGAATAATTTTTCCTTTTACAGTTACAATTTTTAAAATCGACATTGGAAAGTGACATTTTTTCGGTTCGATTAAAGTTACTTCGTATATTGAACGTATTGTCCACGTGAAGAATGTACACGGTCCACGGTCTTGCACGCGCGACTGGGCCGGGACTGTGAAAGCGCACGGCACGTAAGAAGTATAATTTCCGGGCGCGGTTTATTGTCTACGGACAATAGTATGCGATACTTGTATACGAGCGGCGCACCTATTGACCCGTATGCGTGAATCACCGCACGCGCGTGCGATACGTCGAGATCGGACGTACTTGCCCGTTCGTAAAATTGAAAAACTCATTCCATCTATCGGATTTATTAGTTGCCGTCCACACGCGTTTTTGTAATAATAACGGTACGCGTCGTATACACGCGACCGGATATCATATTTACTGACGGATGATCATCAGCATTTCGTGGTCATTACCTCGATCGTATTCGATACGTATACATTATTGCTTTCTGTGCGTTGCGTGAGAAATAATCGAACGAATAAACGTGTACGACGACACAATGTACAATGTTCGGGCGAAAATCCGAATTTCTCGGGTCCGTCGGTATCGATTTATTATGGGTTTCTCGTAAAAAATAATAATAAACGAATTTTTTTTTTTAAGTATTACGTGCGTTTTTTCGTGTTGTACGTGCGCCGCAGCACGTAACCCACGCGTTCGACGCAACAACAATAAAAAATAACAACGCTATCGTGTTGGAGAACGCGCCAAACCGTGAAAACGTGAAAACGCTCCGTCGAAACGGACACGTGCGTGCTATAACGTTGCAATGTCCGCCGACCGTATTCTACACGTTGTACGCGCTGTTGTGCCGTACAAAATATCTGGACGATAACATATGTTATTTAATCGTCGACGACATGCGATTTAGGACGCGCGCGCGGTTATAATTATGCGGATCTCGCGGTTTCAAGCGCACCGCCGTCCGCCGAATAACGTCCGTTTCGATCGAGTGACGACCCCGTTACTTTCTCAGAGTTATATTTTATTTCGTCCGTGAACACGTTTTCGAGCAGAAGTAATTTCCCGGACCTGTCCGAACGAATCGTGCGCACGGATTCGACACGTTTCTTCGTGGTTTTTTTAAAAAAAAAAAGAAAATCTGATTTCGTATATTTTTTGTAATTCCAAAAATACAACGTAAGACGATAACCTACGCGGGCAATTATCGTGCTTAAACGCCGAACGTTTGACCACGACTCGAAACGCCTTATTGATACGGTACGATTCCGCACAATAATCCCGTTTTTTCGTAACAAAATTCCATGTGAACATTGTTACTATCGACCGAGAAACACGTCTATCGAAAAATATCGTGACATAACCATTTTAAACACACGGCGACGCACACGAACAATGATCATAAATTACGTACGTAATCGCTTACCGGACGATCGTGTTTACGGTTCGTATCGGACGACGCAACAAAACGCATACGGTTGTTGGTTTAGTCGGCAATCGCGGACGTTCCGACGAGTTTTACATGTTACCGACGACGGCGCGTAACACGTAACATATAAGTAGCTGGTGTCACCCGGAATCGCGGGCATGGTCCTGTAGATAAGAAAGTTTTATCAATTATTATAACAAACTCTCGGGATTTAAACAAATAATTAGCGAAAAACTCCAGAACAAATAAAAATCGATTTCCGACTCCAGGAAACCACCTGGAACGTTATATATAGTCGACATTCCTCAGTGGAATTTCAAGTCTCGAACGGTTCCTGAGGAAATCGGTCACGAGGATAGCGGGGCCACTCTGTTCCGTTGTACGAGCAATTAAATAACCGGACTGGTGCTATACAAAACGTGTTATTGATCACCAATCACGTTGAAAAGTTTATCGTCTTCGATGTGCTCTACTTGGCCGCTCCCTACAACGATCCGCACGAATTTTTCACCGTTCATAGCGGTACCGGAAATCCGCTTCTGTCGGCTTGTTGAGAACTTCCGTCGCTTTTGCTTACGCCGTTCCCACACTGTCAAATATCGTCCCCTTAAGCTTTGATCTTAGGAAATCCAGGACTTGTTTCCTTCCACAAATCGTCTCCTCGTTCGTTCACGAAGCACGGTCGGCACCTCGACATAACAATGTTTGATTGACCGTCTGACCTTGCCTGAGTGAGCGGATGGTCGTTTCACGTCCTTCCTTAAACCACTAAAAAAACTTGCGCGAACATCAAGCCTCTGTGGCCGTTTTCGCCGGTCACACGAGAAACTTGAGTACTTGAAACTTGTAACAACACACAACTCTGAGCACAAGGGCGAGGCGAGCGTCAGACGTGTCCCAAACCTGACCTTGTCGCGAGATCTACGAGACCCGCCCCGGGGATCGTTTCACATCGCCTGACGGTTCACATCGTTTCAGGTGCTGTACCTGTTGCGGAAGATGAGCAGCAGGAAGGCGGTGTACGCGTCGCCGGCGCTCCGATCCGTGTTGGTCACGTCGTGCGAGACGGCCGTCGGGCTCCAGCTGTCCGACAGGCTGGCGGCCGCCGGTTTCCGCGTGTTCGCCGGATACAAGCCGGACGCGGTGGACTCGTCGCCGGACGGCCGCCAGCCGGCCACGTCGTCCGAGGCCTGCGCGCTGCTCCGGTTGCGCGTCAAACAGCGCGAGTCGGCCGCCACGGACGTGGAACGGGCCCACGGCTGCGGCGGCGGCGTCGTGTTCGTCTCGTTGGACGTGACGCGCGAGGACTCGCTGCACGAGGCCGTGGTCGCCGTCAAGAGACACCTGCCCGCCGGCGAGGACGGTCAGTAGATGTCGTCGTCGTCGTCCACGTAATCTTTTCGAGATTCTCGAGTGTTTTCCTCTTTTTTTTTTGGACATTTTATGTCTTAACTTTGGCACGTTGAAATAAAAAAACCGTCACGAAAAAGCGTTACAGAAAAAAAACCTAAATCTCCCACTTATGGTTTGTTTCCATGGCGACCATTGTTTCGGTTTTGAAAAAATTTAAATCTGAATTTGAAAAAAAAATTTTCACACGTAAGACATAAAATGTCTCACTTAACGCGGACTCGTATGCGTTAATCATTTCTAATCTACTTTAAGACTGTCGGGACGGACGATTTTCGATTTTATGGATGAAAACAAACCACGTGGGATTTAGAGATCCTGTTAACGAGATTTTGGTCGATTTCAATACTCGGACATGAGTATGGATACGTAAATAACGACATGGGTCTGGTAGTATTTCGTTTAATATACGAGTTTTATTCGTATACGGAATTATATTAGAAAACGTGGTTTTACGATAGCACGCGTACATACGAGCGACTCTCGTCCGGTTTTTACGTACGTGAAATATAGTCAAAACGAAAACCCGTCCGGAACGTACGCGACGGCGTATTCACTAACTTTTTTCTGACGAGAGGAGGTCCACATTTTTTTTAAATGCGTCTCAAGAACTATCAATGTTCACCTATATAGGCTATATTATCTACTGTCGATAAGTGTCTATTATACCTGTATGACTAAATTATTTCGTGCTTGTAGCTAATGTCATCATATATTTCAGTATCTTTAGTAATCTTTTCCTTTTTTTTTTTTTTTTGATTCTGGGGATCTTGTCCCTCCGTTTAATGCGTTGTGCGTTAAGTACAACGTAGTTTTTAAGACCGACTTCGAAAATAATAATAATCGATATTGGAAAAAAATATATATCATTTGATTAACTTCCGCGCCGTCATTCGCCTGAATTGCGACTTGTAGAGAGTAAAAAATCGTATATTATACATTGTGACGTTTCGTTTATAATTCACAACAATTCGAAAGTCACCCGGACCGGAACTTTTCGCGTTTTCAAGTCGATCCGTTCGAGTTTTTTCATACTATAGAAACTCGACGAGCATACAACTATCGACGTTATATATATATATGTTTGTACGTGTGCGAATTCTTAAATGCCGTTGAACCGATTTGACAGATAACTAAATACGAAATTATTAAAAATAATAATATGTCGCTGAAAAGATTTTCATTTACAGTTTTCGAGTCGTTGTAAAATAATAACAATAACCGATATACGGCCGTGAGATGAAAATACTTCACGAGCTCTATTATGACGCGGTTAGGTCATACCTAAGGCGGGTCTCGTCATATTAAACAAATGGACCGATATTATTTTAATTGTTCAACCTTCCCACTGTGACGTATTCATATTGTGCAGTTGTAGAATTTTCTTCTTCTTTTTTGTGTTTTACTCGGTTCAAGGTCTAAAATATGAATATATTATTATTAAATGAACGTTGACATTTGCATATGCCTATAACAGTATATTCACACTTAATAATCTGCTCGATATATATGTTATTTTAAAATTCGTTTTTTATTCGTCAAACGAATACGAGAATTCCCATGAGAATAAATCATACGTTGTATATTACGTACTATAATTACACAACACAAGAATTTAATTGAAAAAAAAAATTGGTGTTTAAGTAAATTTAAGATCCGATAGAACACGCGTACGAGTAAACAAAAAAAATACGAGTAAATAGTAATTATATTTAATTTAATATGAATTACAAAAAATACAAAAAAAATTAAACTCGTTTTGTACGAACTTTTTTTTAAATCACCTAACCTGCCTTAACCTTTTTTTAATTATCCAATTTACTTTTAAATAAATAAAAACAAAAAAATTGATTGAGAATGTAAAATTTAATTACTCTAACATCATATTAAAAGTTGTATTGCATGCATGACTGATATTCGAACGTCCAGTTAAATATCAGTAATTACCTTACTTTATATATATATATAATATAAAAAGAAAGTAATACCTTTTACGCGTATCGCAGACAAATATTTAATCGTACTTAAAAGTGCGCGTACGTTGTATTTTCTATTATATATTTTGAAACTAGATACTTAACGTGTACATATTATAATAACTCGAACGCATTAATTACTATCTGAAACAGCGTTCATTATTTGGTTTACTATTTACTATGTACACAGACAATAATTTACGTGGTTTAAAAACAACGTCGAAAACATTTTAACGACAAAGAACGAAAGCGAAAATATCGAACAACGATTAAAATTCATGTCACATTTATTATTATTTGAATTCGTTTTGAGTGTTATAAGCTGTTTGCATACAACGTATTCGTGAATTCGCGCAATTCTAATTTTTACGCGTCCACACAATTTTATAATCAAACGATAGTTTCTTTTCAGTATTTCTCTCGGTGATTTGTGTCATCGTGTCGATAAACATAATCGTGAATTCCCTACAAACGAGTGTGTGTACGTGACCGAAACGATTGCGGCGTAGATATGTATACCAAACACCAACAGTACCAAATAACCTACATCGCATAAGACGAACTGAATTTCGTATACCCACGTGGAGACTTAAAGTGAGAGCTTACACGCAGGGACTATATAACATATCAATTGTACAATTTAAGGTTATTTCTTATCGTCTCTATACGGACAACGTGTCGCGAGCGAACGCGTTTCAAACATTTTCAAAACGACGTTCTCCGCGCACGTATCTATTTATGTTTATCTGAAAACATTTTAACGCGTTATTTACGTGGAAAACATTCGTGATAACAATACGCGAAACGCTATGTACAGTATTGTGTATAGTCGGCATGATTTCGAATGAAAATTGTACGAATAGCCGCTAAAAATTGTATATTATAACCGTAGACGTTGGCTTACCGTCGTTTTAATTTGTTGTCGACGAACATATTATTATTTCTCAAACTCGAGTAATTTCACGCTCAGAAAACAAACACGACAAAAAATAAGGCATAACGAAAGGAATGGAAACAAACACATAACACGCACATATAGTCCATACGAAAGTAAAAATACAAATTTTTAGTGAAATAATCTCGTACCAAGATCAACGACAATAAACATAATAATATTTTTCGGTATGACTTTCACGTTTTTTATTATTTATTGCGTATATACGGATAGGCGAAAATTATATCTTATACGCACACACTCCGTATAACACGGCGTGCCTATATAGTACGTATTTACTTTATACTTACAACTTAAATCAATGATAACTGTGTAAAAAAAAATATTTATTATGCTTCTAGACATATACACGTATGACATATTATAAAATATTATTTATATCGCATTTTTTACGACAAAATATCGTAATCGGCATGGGAATATTATCTTGAAAATGTGATATTATTTTGTAAACACGTTCTCGTATCGTACAGATATGAAATTACATATTTATTTGATCGTTTCAAATTTCAAACCGATATATTTGCCAACACGTTTATCTATTGTGTATACACGATAAATCAACACTATTCAACACGACTTGACTTTGACTCTTGATTAAATGACAATCGTATAATACGTAATGATATTGAACGATAAGGAAATATTTAACATTTCGGTCGGCTAATGTATAGTATTTCGAATGCGCGTCGTATACTTTGTGTAGGTGCACGCGATTACTCGTTTACGTCGCCGACAGTGTTTAATTATGGTCAGTCGTTCGTCAGCTTTCTGATACGACACGTACACAAGATAAATGTACACGGATCGGGTGTTTTACACATCGGCCGAATTATCGTTACAATATTAATCTTAAATGCACAGTTTATATTTCATATCATTTAATTATTTCGAAAACACGCGTAGTGACGATTCGATGAGTAATATACTAAATTGAAAAATTGCTCGGCCAGACGTATTACGTAATACTCGTACAGTCGAATTCGTTCGTCGTGAAAATGGTTAAAATTAAGTTTTAAGTACGGTTGCTGGCAACTATGCGTATTCCCTGCGGGGGAAATTTTATATATCTATGTACGATTGTATTATTATTGCCGATACATTTTCAGAAAGTTTTCAATTTCGTGAAGTATTTGACATTAGCGACTGAAAATTAATACAAGTTTTGTTATATGTGTATGTCCGTACCGCAATACCACACACATAGGCACACGCGTTTAAATACGTAGTATTTGACGACCGTTTTTCACATAATACCTATAAATGCATGTTTTATGAAAGACGATGTTTAAAATCGAATATAAATACAATTGTTATCTTATCAACAATGTTGTACGAATTAGACTGTATCACGTATAATCTCCCCGCTCGTAACGTTGTTAAAACAATAATAATAATAATAAATAAACAGAAGATACTCTGGATTTATCCACAATATACAAATAAATTTCCATGATGTCGAAAACGAGCACGCGCGTTATGCAATTGTTTAGATGCGCAAAATACAAATATAATAATGATCCGTTCATGTACAAAAGCAAAAATTACCGATACGTCTTAAAAGTATCTAATAATATAATGTGCTGATAAAAATCGCGTTTAAATCTCACTGTCGCAATGTATAGTCGCACGGATAAAATCGAACGACAGCTGCAGATGTTTGATAACAAAAAACGCGTACGTTGTCCATTTAGTTATTATCATTGGACGATACATTAATCATTAATGATTAATGTACTATAATACTCGCACATCGATTTAGTGTTTAGCCGACGCATACGACTCGTTTCGAATGTGATCATTGACACCACTATATTGTGTACATCATTCAATTGTGTCCATTCAAACGGCGATTTTACTATTATGAATATGAGTAAATCTGTATTTGCGGGGGATTTTCGACTTGTTGTTTTAAACGGTATCCAAAGCTATTTTAAAACTTAATTACACTACGCGTAGAATAAACGTTTGTTACTATATAATGAAAATATAATTTTTTGCTTTTAGCTGTAGAAACAAACTGGTTTGTACGTATATATGTATAAACTCGGAATGTAGTACGTTAGACTAACGGAGCGCGTTTTGTTTTTATAGGGCACGTTATGCCCTACAGGATTAGCCTACAAAGTAGTTGGGAAATATTTCTGTATATATACATATTTTTTTTTATAGATAAAATTGTCGTTGTTTTAATGATATATAAAAAGAAAAAAATGTTTTTTTTTTTCCACCGAAATCTCACGTGCCAAATGACGAACGCAAACAATTTATCACAACAACACGTCTTATTCCGCGTCGCTTGTCTGTTATTTATCTATGTGCGTTCCGCGTGCAAGTATGCAATTTCTATTTTTCCGTTGTCTACGACGTACGTTGTACACGCGCGTATAATTCGATAAGTTGACGTTTTTTCCCCGCCGAACGATTGGAATATCGCCGCGCACGCGTGTACGGACAACGGATATCCGAACGGCACAACGACAAGTAAAAAATAAAAAATAAAAAAATAACGAGAAATAACACGACGGACGACGAGCATACCTATACACTTTCTCTTTGACAACTGCTACACGCCGTCGTACGCGTCGGTATACGTTGTGCGCGCGTGCGCGTGTTCGTACTGTCGTGGGCTACTCCGCCACAACTCGTATGTATTCACTCGGTCATTCACTTCGCGCTGTGACCGGGCCCTGTTACGAGGAGCGATTTAACGATCTTGACGATGTATAACAACGTACGTAGACTAGACACGCGCGGATACGATAAATATTAATCTCTAGCGTCCATGTATACATATATATATATATATGTCAAATCGAAACAATATAATAGGTACGATAGTAGAAGAAAAAACATACTCTGCTCTATTTGTCACGATAATTAATATCTCTCGAGCGAACGCTCTCTTTGGACGGTAAAACTTTGGGGAGGGAAAAAAAACTATTCTCGTATATTATTGCGTTTTCGACGGGGTTTACGCGCCGTGATTACGATTCGCGTCGGGACTGCGGCTTAAACATTATAATTATCGCGCGGATCTGTCGTAAGATCAGACGGGAGTTGATTATTACAAAAACGCAAAGAACGTATCGTGTATTGTTCATGAACCGTATCGCGTGGAAACTCGATACGACGGCGGAGCTGTCGCGCGATTGTCGTACGCTTCGGACGAATTTTTCGTAGTTGACCTGACGTCGTGTCTACTGAATAATACCGTGTAATTAACGTGAAATTTTTGTTTTCCTTTTCGTCCCACGAACGCATCCGGATTGTTGTTTTTACATTTCACGCTTTATGATGAACTCAAGTCGTCCGGTGGCTAGTGACGAGAACAACGGCTAATCAATAGTATTATCGCGGGCCGGTCCTGCGACTTGTCCACACAATCGCGGTCGGCCGACCAAGCAAATACGTTATACGTATATCGATCGAATCGATCGCGTCGAATCGTCCGCGGCCGGACTTCGGCCGCAACATTATTTCCTCTAAGCATATACACATATATATTGAACGTGTTTCTAACGCAATTTACCGTTTATTTAGCGGTATTAATAACAGAAGAAACTGCGGACACGGTGATTCATTATTTTTATTTTTTTATTTATTTTTTTTGTGAAGGCGTTTATTATTATTTTAATCCGTTTAGCATTATACATACATATATATGCGTGTGAATTCTACAGGCACACGATATATTTGAATTAATTTGGGTTTTTTAACATTTTATATGATAAATTACGAACAGTTTATACATATATACATAGATGAAAGATATAATTAAATACGATAGTTTATCAAAAAAGTATTTGTCGCTGTCCGTCGTACATATTTATTTGTACAACGGTTTTTGACAATATCGGTGTCATTGTGTTCAAAATCGATTGACTGTTTTTTTTTCCGGAAAAAATAATATTTACAATTGAATGTAAAATATAGTTCATAAAATCCATACAGTTGACCATAATAATAATGATAATAATATATTAACGAAGTATAGAGATTTTTGTACCGAAAACGAATACTACATTTTTAATTATGTATTTTAAAATGATAACGATGTGTAGTAATCGTTGAATTCTGTTAATGTTGCATATAACATAAGAAACTGAATAATATTAATATCAACTTATTAACATATACCTCATTACTATTCGGTAATAATATTATATCGAATATATATGGTATTAATATTCGTAAACAAAATTCCGTCGTAGAACATTTACGAAACGTAACCTTGATCAGTCTATTCGCAGATTAAATTTGAAAATTGAAAATAATTATATATTGATTGTTAACGATCGTGAATAATTTTAAAATCCAGTTCTATAGATATTATATTAATTAAACTTGTATTGGATAGTGTCATATTATGTAATAAGTGTGATATTATATTATACATATATTTTTTTTTTTAGTTTTACAAGCCGCTTAGGCTTTTAGCTGCTAAAACTAAATGTTCCCGTCTATATTTGTTTTGTGATATGCTCCAGTCTCTATCTCTTGCGACTACGTGAGTTTCATCATGGCGTGGTCTTCTCCGTGGCCTCGTGCCTTCCATTTCGTCGCTTATGATTCTCTTCATCAGTCTGTCGTCCGCTCACCAAACATAACACATCCATTCCAGCCTTGTGCTCCTAATAAACTGAACCAAATTTTCCTTTTTATAAAGCACACTCCTCGTCACTCTTCGTAGTGGTTCAAGTGGCACAGACATATATAAGGAACGGTCTCACGTAACTAATATATAATTGCTCTTTTGTGTGTTTTTTTTTATATTAGTTTTGACTTGAAGAGGTTTGTTAAAGCAAGTAGCACCTGTTTGCCGCGGCTTGTCTTATATTTATCTCTTCATGCGTGTTATTTTGCCTGTCTAACGTTATCCCTAAGTATTTAAAACCTCGTATCTGTTCTATTCTATTGTTGCCTATAGTAAAACTTGATAATATCATATTATTAGAATATATATATATATATAATATAAAACTACAGTTGGTTCGGAAAACGAAAAATGGGCATCTGAATTCGTAGAACGAGTTTCTTCAAATAATATGCATGTAATTATGTTAGATAGGAACGTTGAACAATCGACACGGCCTGAAATAATTTCGTTCGTTATTTCGTACGTTATATATTTTTGAAAATAACGTAATACGGGTAACGAAAAAATACCGTAGGACGGTCCGCGTATTTTTCGGTGAATATGTTCATGTTTTCACATCTCGCAAACAATAATGTCCGAACGACGGCGGGTATAATTTGTCATCGGACCGAGGCGTTCACGATTTTACGGTCCGATCGTATAACAGTTAGTCGGTGTATTACGTTATGTACAATATGACGAAGGAAAATGACTGGCCGCGTCGTGTCGTACCGTTGAACGAACTCGGAACGACAAACGGCATCTGCAGGAAGGCAAGACGTATTCCTCGAACGATAACGTCGTGTGTCCAGAAGTCATACGTATATGTATTTTTTATATACATCTATCACAGCGTCGCCCTGTGTGTATTCCTAATAAGCCGATTCCGTATACAAATCATAAATGATCAATTTGTTTTTTTTGTCCTACATTTTTACGTATAACGGATTTTGTTTTTTACTTTCTGTCGGCCCGTCTATATATTATTACACATTAAACGGCCTAATCTCGTGTACACAAGACGGCCAAGGTACGCCGAAGCGAACGGGGTTAGGTTAGGTCATCTCGCGGTCCTTGTGCACACGTCGTACCATTAATTACCGTTCTACGTGCCCCCCGGACAACCTTGCCGGCCGTCCGCGTACGTGATATATTTTAATCGATTGGCATTCTACTCTCTCGGCCCGTGTGCGGTTGTGCCATGCGTTCGGACAATTGTAAAAGTCGTCGTACGAAACGGCTACGTTCCGAATGGCAACCTAACCTAACGATAGCGCGGTTGTTGTCCGGTGGCGGGCAAATGTTATTCAATAGTGGTTCGAACGTTTCAAAAACGTGTCCGCGACACTTGCGTTGATGATGCACATTCGTTTCCGAATGACGCACTCGTCGTTCGTATCATACTTCATATCGTCGGACATGACTACTGCTTGAATACATTACGTTTTTCTCCGCGTTTGTCGGTATTCGCCCGGTACGATCCGAATGTCCGACGCGAAACTACGAAGCACAACGAACGCGCCGAACTCGTTGTTATGTTAGCATTGGTCCGAGGCGTGTTTACAGTAAGGACGGTTGCACAACCGAAATGGTATGCCGTGATGTCGTGCGCGTTGTTCGGATTGTTTGGAACACGTTTGTCCTAACCTAACCTAACCTCGGCCCATACGCGACAGGAGATTAATTCGTTTCGTTTTGTTTTAGGCCTTTGGGCTGTTGTGAACACGGCGGACGTGTGCCTGAAGGGAAGAATCGAAATGCAGGAGAGCGCACAATGGGAGACGTTGTTCAAGACGAACGTTTTCGGCACGCTCAAGGCCGCGAGAACGTTCTGTCCACTCCTGGTGGGCCAGAAAGGTACGCGCGACGGCGACGTCGAAAACCGGACGGCTCGGCGACGAAGGGCGCCGGGTTGACGGAAAACAAAAACCCCCCCGCTCTACGACCTAACCTCTGACATGTCCGCAGGCCGTCTGATCAACTTCGGCACGTCCGACGGACGCGCGCGCCGACAAGGGATGACGGCGTTCGACTCGGCGCGGCACGCGGTGGTCGGCGCCAGCGCGTCGTTGCAAGCGGACCTGAACGACCTGGGCGTGCACGTGATCGTGGTGAACACCGGTCGCATCCGGCCTGAGGACCTGTTCGAGCCGGTGCGGACTTCCGGCACGCCGCCGCCGAAGACGGTCGCGTTGCCCGAGCACGCGGTGCGCACGCTGTTCGACGCGCTGCTCGAGCCCCGTCCCAAGCCGGCGTACGTGCTCGGGAAACCGTCCGGGTGGTCCGCGATGTTCTCGAGAGCCGGACGCCACGTCGGTCACGGGGACATCTGACCGCGACCACCGGCAACGCGGGCACCGGGGAAGCGCGCCGTGTGACCCGGAAGACTGGGGTTAGGTTAGGTCACTGAACGTCGTCGCCCCGGCACCGACGGAAACCCGCTCGGTTCATCCATGCGAATCCATGCACGAGCGACGAACGCCGTTGCACTGAAATTCAGAACGTTTTGTAGTTACAAAATACACGTTGGACGGTCGAACGTTCTGGTTTTATACGCGAGCGTTTAGAAACATAGTTTAAGTCTTAATCGAAACACCGTGTCGAATACGGGGGACGTACGTGACATTTTTTTTTTTTTAATACGGATAAAAACATCGCGAATTGAAAGCACACGGACCCGAGCGTTTCGTGATTCGAACCATGTTTGAACGTCTAACTGCAACGGGCAATAAAATAACGCATTCGTTACACATTCACAACTCTAATAAGAAATTTTTCGGGTCTTGCACGTTTCGCATTATTCGGCGCGACTCGCGAAACTCATTGCTGGCCATTTCCGATAAATATACACCCTTACGCGACGGCGGCCCTCGAGAAAGAGAAATCGGAAACTTTTTCTTTTTTCTAATTGGCTTCCTTCTTATTTTATTTATAGAATTACGAATACGTAACAATATATATATAATATTAAACTATATTATACTGTGTTATCAAAACGAATAATATTTTATGGTCAGTGCCTTTAGTTGTATATATTTAATATTGTATTATATAATAATATTGTATTCAGTTGTTCGGACTGACGTATCCATTTTTAAACGTTGCATTTATATAACATTAACACGTGCTTAAAAATAATTATTATTTTCTTATCATTATTGTTGTCGTTGTCGCTGTTATACAATAAGTACTCTTTTTAACATATTTTATATGATTGTACAATGTATGTATATTTTAAAACAATATGTCATATTAAATAATTAAACGATAACAGATTAAGTGTTATTCGAGTACGTGATTTTTGTATTTACGTATATAATAAAAATTTAAAAAACCAATATATAAACTATTTATTTTCCTGTATATTGGTGTAGATAATAGATTCTAGAATTTGTAAAAAAATCGCCATTTCGAGTTATTTTTAGTTCAAGAAACTACTGGAAAAAAAAACATCCGAATTGACATAAACATTTATAATTATAATTGCAAATTCAGGAATTTCAAATACTATACAACCGTTGTTAACAAACGACAGTATTATACTAAAAAATAATTCGTTTTTGTAA
Source organism: Schlechtendalia chinensis (assembly GCA_019022885.1). NCBI lineage: Eukaryota > Metazoa > Arthropoda > Insecta > Hemiptera > Aphididae > Schlechtendalia > Schlechtendalia chinensis. The sequence continues at coordinate 305,465 of CM032348.1, forward strand.
GTTAGTTAACATTTGTATTCAATAACTGTAGCCGTGTCTATTTTCTCCGTTACAATTACCATACTGAAAAATGTATACGAGACCTCGTGTGAGTCGTCAGATATCCTTTTTTCGAATCATTATTCCATTTGAATTCATTAATTACTGATCAAATATTTAGTTTTTTATATATTATTGAATGGTAATCATCGGAGACCAATGAAAATATGTATTAATATATATACAATAACGTATTCCTGAACATTTACGTGCATGCACATTATGTTATATTTTATCTAACGCTATTTTTCGTTTACAAATTTAGTAAATAAGTATGTGTAACATTTTAATTTTTTTACTATACCACGTTTATTGTGAACAGTATAAAATCGTATTGTAAATTATTTTTTGAATACGCGTAAACACGACAGCGTTTTAAGTATAACATTTTGTATTGTAATTATCGTACGATTTATCGTGTACGTTTGCGTATTTGAAGTATAGTAATTATTATAGCGTGTTAGACTTATCGAGTAAACGTTATGTTGTTTCCGAAAACAATCGATCGCGTGATCATTATTTATTGAAACCTTTTATCATGTTCGTCTTGCCGTCGTCAACGGTCATAGAACTTTATAGAAAACAGTATTTTACACGGTATATCGATAATTTAAAACAAATTATTTTTAATCTATTATGCATATTGGTTTTGTGATATAAATGAATCAGACGGTATCTAAAAAATAACTACTATTTAATAGAACAAGAGTTAATTGGAAACTAACATTTTAGTTTCAATTCACAATTTATAATACCGTTTTTATTGTTTTTTGACAATATTATTCTTATCGTGTTCAATCATAGTAACTCAAATTAATAATATTATTATCACAATTCTAAAACACCCGATAAAACAATCAAAGTGATCATAAACAAATCATACGTCTAATCAATACGTTCGATATCATTTTGTCGAGATAAAAGTATTTTTATTTAACTTGGATAAAAATTAGGTTTTTATTATCATAACAATATCATTGATTATAAACATTATGTTGTCGAAGGTGCTATGATAATAAGTAATAAATAACATAAATTCATCGTTACTGCTAATGTAATATTGATAATTGTTAATTTTATACGGAATTTATCTTAAAACAAAATTGAAATCAACCATTATATGTACATATATACGAAATTAAATAAACAAATTTTTAAAAATATTAAACATCATAATTGTTCAACGAAATGTCATATAAATCGGTTAGGAATGTTGTACATATTACGATTGTGGCGTTATCTTCTAGTAGTTTACCATTTTTACATTAATATATACCCTGTGTGACCGCGTATTTTCAAAATAATAAGTGTGTTCGTGTAATGAAACTGCTTTTAAAATGAGTCCTGCTTCAATAATATAGATTCAAAAACTATTGTTCCTGTAAAAAAAAGAAACGTTCTGCTCTACGTATTCTAATAAAATATTCAATGAATATTTACAAATGATATAGTACATAAATTAAATGATAGCACCATCAGTCTACATCAGTCGTATATTAACTTCCCGTTTTACATAAACAACAAATATTTCATTACTTTTTCGGTTTCTTTCTTCGAGTATATTTGAATTATTTCTTATTGACGAATAGATAATGCGAATACAGCCTTCAGTCCTCAAAGCACTGTAATCGACACTATTTGCAAAACACAATATTAAAAACATTTTAAAGCATATTTACTTTGATGACCTCCTACACATATCAAAACAACGAATCAATAATTTTATTAAATAATAACTGCCCGTTAGTGTGTACACGTTCGCTTGTTATGAACGTATATAATTATACGTTCATTGATAGTTACGATCGAACAATTAAAGTATCTCGCATAAGTCCATCGACGGGATGGTTATTAGTTATTATTGATCAAGTTATGTTTTGTAGCTTCGAGTATCTAAAATTGTAACATGTGTAAACTCAATAAACAAACAAAAATTTAATTAAATAATATTTTTCAAATGTATTTATAAAATCTCAACATTCTTTTCGAAAAACAACTTTTTGTTTTTATACACATAATAATAAAGAACTTGAAATAACACTGTATACTTCGACCTTAGTGTATACGGATATCCGTTCGAAATGACTTCAACAACAGTTTGACTTTCCCCGACATTTTACATTTAATCGACTATTATATAAATACGAGTGGAAAATAAATAGTAAATATACGTATTATACATGCAACCGCGATTAGATAGCAGATATGTATGCTATTTGGATATAAGATACCGTGTTTAATTATACAAAACTATAAAAGTCGACGGACGGTATATAATAATGTGTTTAAAATGCAAATGTTATAACCCGAAGAATTTGTCCGAATTCCGATCGAAGTTCCGTCGGGTTTTTTTTATTGACTTTTTGCCATTTTCACCAAATGTTTACGGCCGTGTACGTGTAATATTTGTCATGCGGCTGTATATACCACCGACGTAAACCTCGAATAGAAACTGGTTTTTCGAATATTTTTTAATACCGAGTTACCACACAATATACACACGAGTATGTGTTTGATGTTAGGCCTCTATTAATAATTATCTATTTCGGAAGAGGTCAACACACTCGTCTGCGATTTACAACAATGTTATATTACGATTCGCAAAAGTTTTTGGACAGTCCGATGTCAGAAACATTCCACTTTAATCGCGAACACAAGCATGATTTCGCGTGTTCCACGTTTACAGTAAATAATGATATCTACGTTCTACGCACATATTATATATATATATATGGACGGAGGAGCGTCCTTCAACTTGACACTGACGCGACGTGTAATGTTTATTAATTTTTTGTCGTTTTTCCGGAATTCGGCGATAACCGTATTATATACACACGCAAAATACACCTCGTCGTGTCCCGTGCCCGCACCGGCCGACTGTTCGAGACGCGTAAAAAAAACAAACCGAACAACAAAATGTATAATATTCGTTGTGTTTTGTTTTAACACAATATAACGTACGAACGTCATGTCGGACTTCATTTATACACGCGTAGATATGCGTATCAAACCTCGCGGTGTCGAAGACCTTCCCAGTCCAACGACTTCGGCCGCTCATCAGTGATATTCGTCTACGGAGAATAAAAAGCATTAAGCTAGTCCATTAGACATTCACGTTCACACACGTCACACATAAACGTATATGTGCGAGACGAAGGATTAGCTTAAATATATATATGTTTATACACGTAATGCGTTTATATTTTATTTTTTTCCAGTGCCGTTTTATTGCGTACTCGTTCTTCAATATTAATCACACGCTGTTTTTTTTTTTTTTTTACTGCCTTCTCGGAGTTTGAAGTACGTATATATGTGTATATATATATATAATTTATTTTACTTTTGGTTCTTTCTTTCGTCGCGACGCGCACAGTTCCGTTTCGATCATTTGTATTGAACGACGTCGCGATCGCCATAATATATATATATACGAAATGGACGAGACACTCGTACACATAATGCCATTGCTATTAATGTGTTTTAAATTGCACTCGTTCACGTATATACGTTGTAAATGCGTGCATTACAGGTTACGTTTTTTTTTTTTTGTCGATTTTTTCGATTCTTATAAATAATATGCGAATTGATTGACTTCAACAAAAATCATTTCGTACGCGTATATGTGTATAACGTGAACGACACGAATTTTTTATCGAATATATTTTGCGAAAAATACTTCTCTGAGAAAAATATTTGAGTAACACTTAAGTGTTTTACGAGAATGTGATTTTTCTCAACACTCCCGTTATGACCGCCGATTTTCTGTCGCATTTAGAAAAGAGAATATTTTGAGATGACTATAAATTAATTTTAAAACTATTTGAGTATAGTTGCTATAGTATATTTCAGATTAGTTTTTATAGTTTTTCTTAAACTATACGTTTGTACACGGTGTATTAGACTTCTAAAAAATATCGACTGCTTGATAATGTTCGTATTCAATAGCCAAAATTGTATTTAAAATACTTTATCGGATGTTTGAGAATAGACGTGTGTTAAGAAAAAGTATTTAATGTGGTAACAAAAATATCTAAACGTTTTGCTACGGTGATTTGTAACGTCTCGGTAAATGTATTTGATTATTTTTTTTTTCCAAAACAGCGTTGAAACGAACGTTAAACAAACGAATAACTAGAAAATTAATTTAGTGCGCGTCTGTGCGACATGGAGTTTCTCGTTCGACGACGACGGCGACAAAAGTACGCGCGTATAGTAACAGTTGTACGTTAAAAATCGAAAAGTCTACATTTTAACGGTTTCGTCACGTCGCGTGTCGCCGGTAGATAATGATTCAAGACGCGCGCTTTTTTCTTTCGCGTGCACATCTCGAAATAATAGTAATGACAATAGTAGATTTTTTTTTTGCTTCGAAACAGTGTTCGAACGCGAGCAAGGCCGACGAAAGCGCGGGCGCGCGTTACCCAACTGCACCGGGACGCTGCACGCACACGCGCCGTATTGTTCGCGCGCCACTTTTGTGTCGCGTTCATTGTTCGTTTTTGAATTTTTTCGTTTGTTTTCCCAACCTTTTTCGACCGTTCTATCGCGGGGATAACTTTTACTACCGGCACGCTTCGCGCATACTGAACGTCGGAACCTCGCGCAGCCGCGGCACGGCGACCGCGCGCGTTCAAACGGCCGTCGGGACCTCCCGCGACACGTCTTTATATAGACGGCGACCGGGTGCCGGACAACGTCATTCGGCCGTCGCGTTCCCGACGACGCGCAACGCACGTACACGGCACACGCGCATAACGCCCAACCGTCCCACGGCCCGAGACAGCATGACAGCGACGCGAACGGCGAGTGATTTTTCTTGTTCGCCGCGGTCCGACGGAACGTACGGCCGAACGAAACGCGGCGGTTGCCGTCTAAACGTCGTTTTTGCACGGGCGACGTTCGTCCGGACGGCTGCTGCGGTCCTCGCGATGTGCGTCGCCGACCCGTGTCGGGCCGCGGAGCCGTCCGCGCCCGCCGTACGCGACGACCATCCGCGACACGATTACGGCGGGACGTTCAGACCTCTGGCCGTGTTCACCGAGAGGCCGGTGAACGTGGCCGACTACGCGCTCGTCCCCGTGGTCCGTGTGTCCGCGTCCGACCTGACAATGGTCTACCGGCCGCAGATCGACGGCGTGTCGAAAACCGAACCGATAGTGATGTGCAAATCGTCGCCGACGAAATCGTTCGTGAGTACATCCTGTGATCGTTGTTGTCCAGTCTAACCTAACCGATATCACGACGACTGGCCGCCGGCCGTTCTCCCGTCGTTTTACAGGTCCCTGGCACCGCCCATTTTGAATTTCCATTTGAAACAAAGGGCCTTCGTTTGTGCTACGTTTGTGCTGGATTGTGCCGTCAATCCCTTCGTTTGTGCTCAATCCCTTCACAAGTTATTCACGGTTTTCCTTGGGCGGTGCTGGGGACATGGACCTTCGTTTTACACGCGTTCGTGCGGCAACCGTTTTCCTTTATAGCTAATACACGCTTCGCATATTCTGCACGATCGTGTTTTTGGCTCATTCGAACGACATTTTGGCGAGTAAAACGCTACATTTCGAAAAACATACTGGAACAATATTCTGCGTTTAGAATCATTTTTCAAGTGTACAACGTATAACCTCGTTTTCAAATGTAATATGTATGTGTGTGTGTGTGTGGGCATTATTTTTTTAAAAACCTTATTGAAAACTTAAATTGAAAATAAAAACGTTTATTATTCGTACATAATGTTCGGATGAAATATTCCGTCCGTTTCTAGTCCGTGGCACTTACTTGTGAATGCTAAAAAGTGTATGTATTGTGAACTCTGAACGGTGAATAATTACGAAATCGTCGCCGAGTAAATCTAATAGATTATACACAAAAAACTTTTACCATTTACAAGCGTGTTATATATATATGTATATAAATGTATACACAATTAGACCACAGAAAACGCGCCTTTTGTCAGACGCGGATACACATATTTTTTTCCTTTGTTTTAGTAAAATACGTATCGTGAAATTATTTAAATAATGCTTACATATTATAGCGAGTACGATTTCTTTTAACGCTACCAAACTAGTTTTCATTTGTGTTATTGTTTCCGCTGCACTGTGTGCATACCGAATATATTGGACGTACAGTCCAACATGTACTACGGTATGTCGTCGATCTCGCGATCTATATATTATTGTAACGAATGATTTTGCTTTCGTAAATTATTTTCAGCGCGTTTGGAAAACGTAGTACGTCGTCGTGTCGTCGCGTTATCGGAGGTACGCAAGTCGACGGTTTTCTTTTTTTTTTATAGTTTCGTAAAGCTTCGACGGTCCCGCACACTGATAATTATTTTTAAATCCCGTCCCGACGAAAACTAAACTTCAAATTTATCAGATATGCATAAGATCAGTATTATCCTATGCCGGCCAGACCCGCTCCGTCTGGATAAGACTTGAAACTGTTCAAAACCTACGTACCATTTTTAAATCACCACTATGAGACAACTCATAAGCTCCACGTCCCAACGCAAACACATATCCCGAAATCGGGTGCTTCAACACGTAGCCCAGTCATTAACCAAAAAAAAAACGTCGAACCGCCCGCTCAGCCGGTCACCGTTAACTTAGCTTCAAACGTGATTTGTTCGCTTCGTATTTCACGACTTAATCGTGATGGGCGTTGTCCCGATATAAGGCAAACAGGCTCAGGGCCTACGCGTACTACGGCCGTCGGCCCGGACGGACACGAAGATCGTTCTCGCGTCTGATCGCCGGTGCTTGTCTGTCCGTCTGGTTTTTTTCGTCGTTGCAGGAAGCCACGCCGGCGGTGCAGGTGCCGTTGCGGCAACCGTTCTACATGCACGGCGAGCGCACGCTGATACCGTTCCCGAAGACGGTCACGATCCTGCACGGAGGTTACCGCGTGTCCATCCCGGTCGGCGTGGTCGTCGCGCCGGTGCCCGCGGCCGCGTTCAGAGCCGGTCCGGTGTTCGTCACCACGCTGTACGCGATACCCGCGGCGCCCTTGCCGCCTCCGCCGCCGGTACCAGTCGGGTGAGCCGTGAAAAAAAAATACGTAAAACGTTTTACCAGTTTAGCTTGCCCTTGTCCGGGATGAGCTTGTCCTTTGCTCCTACGGGGTTTTTTTTGACATTTTATGTCTTTACTTTGGCGCGTTAAAATAAAAAACCGTCACGAAAAAGTGTCCACGAGAAGCGTTACCTAAATTAAGATACCCACTGAACATAAAATGTCTCACTTAACGCGGACTCGTATGCGTTAATCATTTTCCATCAATTTTTTATTTAGCTCCGATCCGAACTCCGGGACAATGTGTCCTTGACGTGTCGCAGTCGCGTCATTGAACGACGACGAACTATTGAAGAAATGTCGACTTCCCGAAGTTTAGAACCCCCCGCGCTCGCTCTTATTACTGACCTCGCGAACGTATTTTCGCGGACCGGCCAAAGACCCGCGGGAGTTTCTCGAAACACTGTTATTACAGTCCGTCGCGGGGCCACCTAACTTAACCGACCGACTTGCCTTGTCGCGCGATACGACGCGTTCTTCCGGCCGGCCAACCCGTTTCTCCGGCGATAACATTATAATCGTCTCGTTGTCGACGGTTGTCGCGCGCTTTAACGACGCGAACCACGTCGTCCAAATGCACGTATTTTCAACTTCTTTAGAACGCGAGTTCTACAATACGTTTTATAACCCCCCTGTGGGGACACACACACACATTTTCTCGATGAGACATTATTCAATTGGCGTTCCGACTGTCGAAAACCGCTTAACGACACTTGCGTTCAAATGTTTTATATTTCAGTACACCAAAACACGTTCCCGTGATTTCGCGTACACAGTACCTACGTTTCAACGTGAACACTAAAACAATCGCCATGGCCGGATAACGTCATACGTAATATATTAGACATTTATACAAAACACACTCATAACCTCGTGCGTCCGTATCGATCGCGCGCGTTTCTCACGGTGACCGCTATTTCCTATACGCGCGCGCGCGTGTGTGTGTACTTAAAAAATACTGTTGTACGCGCACACGTCCGACGACGTCGCATTGTGTTTACAATCGTTAAATGTCGATCGAAACGATCTATGACGAGATAACCGTTACATTCGGTTCGATGATGCAAATGAACCCGCGATTTGTTTCGAGTGTCGTGTGCTGCGCTATTTTACCGTCATCCCGCGTGTTCGACAGGAACGGACGAGACGATCACGTTTATGTATGTATAAACGCGCTATTTTTTTTTTTTTGTAGGTGTACGATACGTGTGAATATTGTGATTCAAAAAAAAATAATAATAATAATAAAGAACTCGTCCAAAACATAAAACGCCGTGGGAAATAATATCCAATCATATTTTAACGTATACGACGAGGTTAATAAACAACACGTTTCGGTTTACGAGTCGAGGAAAAAAAAAATCACGCGCGACATTCGCGAGCGTGTGCTAGAAAATGAATTCACACGTACGTGCGATACAATACGCGGCGCGGTATGTTTGGAACGTCTATTTTGTGTACGTTTTCTGTCCATAACACGTGTTCGTCAATACGTCCAGACGGTTAAGATCGTTTTGGTTTTTTTTGGTAACTTAAAAATAACAAATTGTTACATAACACGGCGTCATAAATATCGTTATATACGTATATGTGTGTGTGTGTGTATTTAAACGTATACGAACGATTGGTTTTTTCAAGTATTTTTTATTGTATTGTGTTTATTTCACGTGTTCGGATAGTTTAGGTTATGGTCTTGAAAAAATCAAGTTCGGCGGGAGGGAGGGAGGAGTGATGCGTAATAACAAATAAATAATATGTACTGACGCACTCCTACGTGTCGATAGATTCGTCCCTTGGTCGTCTTACCCGCCGAATCCATCGCAATACTTGCCGCCGCCGCAGTATTCGCAATCGGCACCGGCCGCGCCCACTTACTATCAACACGGCGGCGATTATAGCGGCGAAGACGCGAACGACCTGGGAAATCGCGACCCTCCCGGCAAACTGTACTCGCAGTTCGCGGCCGTGCCGTTCCAGAACTCCAAGGAATCGCCGCTGCTCCATCAGCTCAGACAAGAGTCGGAATACAACCGTAACAGATACGGGCCGCCGTCGTATTCCAATCAGTACCAAACGGTAGACGCGTGAACCTGAATCCCCGGTGCGACTTGAGAGTCGTTTTTAATCTTATCGATTATTTATCTGATGTATTATATAAATTTAAAAAAAAAAAATACTATTTTTTTTTTTTACTCGAGTTTTTAGTTCCATTTCACGATAAAAGACGATTCGCTGTTATTGAACTGCGTCATACAAACACACTTTGTGAAAATCGTCAGTTTTAAATGAAAATAATTAAACTCTAGACACTCCGTGAAATCCATGTCGATTTCGAAAAACATATTGTAACCGTATTTTGTTAGTGATAGCATTATATTTTATATTTTACAATAATTTTATGTACTTTATACGGACGTTTATTAGATATACGACGATTACACGTGTTTAATCTGATAAGAAACTGGAATCGGAGATATTGTTAACTGACAACGAAAACGCTTTTTGTTAAATACAATTTATCAAACGCAGTGTGTCGAAAATATTTTATTTATTGAATTACTTACTGTTTCATACATCAGTTTTTTTTAATATTCGGCCGTTTTGTTCATCAATACCTTTTACCCGCTCATATATTTATTCCATCGAATGCCGCGTACGACACATTATGTTTTACAAAATATCTACACCAGTACGAAATGTGGTTCATACACCTTATAATATTAAACTCAAATTCAAAATATTATAAGTACACGCTTTCCCGAATCCTATTTCGGAGTGGTTAGGATATTTTGTGTCGTACGATTTATTAGTTCAGACGGGACACTGAAGTGTAATGTTTAAGAGCAAAATAATATATATGTACATGTGTGTGTGTGTGTGTGTTATCAAATTCAATTGAACGTGTTAAACCTCAAATTAGCATAACGTTTACATAATGCAATATTATATTATGTTTACGTGGGCACGACATACTCGTATATAATAGTTGAAATTTTGTATTTTTTTTTTCTGGTATGACATATTGTTACGTAAGATAGGATAAATCATTTTTCCTCTCGGTAGTCACTTCCACTGTAGGTATTTATTGTTAAAGTAGAATTATTCATACTCTTACGTCCGAAAAAAAAATGCTTTTATACAAAAATCCGTGTTATAATTATTATAAATAGCTCTGTATTTTTTTAACTGTAATTAACATAACTTGTATATATATATATATAAACAGATACGACTTACGTATGAGTCACGCAGCCACTCACTAAGGTGTTTTATCTTTTTACATAAATATGTATTATGACTATTTAGGTTAATCCATTTTCCGAAAAAAAAAAAACTAGTATCTATTCAAAACTACTAATTTTTATTTGGGAGTTGAACAATCGTATTAGAAGTTTCTGAGACCTTATTTACATTATTATATATATTTTTGTTCCTTCGTATTCGTCAAAATACCGCAATAATCGTTACGGTCGGGAATATGTACTGTTTCTAAAGAGTGTTGTATAGACAATTTTTGGTTGTGGGCGCAGAAGTCAATGATTATTTGTGTCGACTATATTACTCGCACGTGTGTGCACATATCAATAATTCGAATGAGCTTGACGAACGATTTAGACCAAAAAGCTACACGAAAAATTCAATCACTTAGAATTAATAAAATTGGAATAAACACCAGCCTTTCTTCAAGGTTATTGTGAGACTAGATTTTGGATTAAATATTTTTATTAAATCTTTTTCATAATAAACCAGAAAAAACGTTTAAAAATATAAAAATCAATATAATTTTTCAACATAGTTTTTAATATCGAAAATTACAATAATATAGAAAAGAGATTTCAATTAAATTCAATTAGATAAAAGTGGTCGATTTTTTTTTTGTCTAGCTTTTAGATCTAAAATGGCACGAAAAACACACCGTTTCCGATCTTCTTAACAAGTATATAACATATATACCCAGGTCGTAGATATGTGAAACGCGGCGTAACGGTTTCGCGTCCTTTTATTAGGACTGGAATATTGTTGACTACTTTTGTTCTGTCCTAAAAATCTTCAAAATTTTGCCGACTCACAAAAGCCGACTTAACGCGCACAAAATGTATACAATACATATTAACCCGACGAGACGACGACTCACACATGTTTTTAAAAACAAAAAGCTATTTTCGCCGTCGTCCAAAGAATCGTAACGAGTTGTGTATGGTCCGGTCGAAAACTCGATGCGTACCGGGTAGAAACGCTAGTACGATAACGGGAAGAAATCGGCCGTTTTCAAACCGCTAAACTCGGGGATTCGGTGTACGCGTGAAACGCGATTTTGTAGAAACGTTACCCGACGTGTTCAAACTTGTTTCGACAATCCGACCACCGTACATACATTATAACGTGATCAATCGAAATTCACGAATTTTAATCGTATCGAAGTATATTGCAATATGATACACGATCATCATCATTTCAGGTGCTCTCATTACCTTCCTCAATTTTTTTAAAACAGTATATTAAAATATATATATATGAAATTAATTTTATAAGATAACTAAGCAATACGGCAATAATGACTTTAGTATTACAATCGAGTTAACTGTAGTATATCATTCGACATTAAAAATTGACAGTTATTCAAATCTGCCCTATCGATTTTATACGCGTTGCGTCGAATAAAACGAGCATTGTCGTGCGGAAGAACTTTTCGATGTGGTCATGGTAACTTGTGACAGTTAATTCAGATTATAATAAATCTAGTGTTTTTCAAAACAGTTTTAGATTCTGAGTGAATTGAAGCTTACATTGGTATTACGACGATGCGTTTTTATTTTGTCGGTGAACACTTTCTCGTGTTTTGAAGAAATCCCTTCGAATTGCAGTAATCCAGTTGATAAAATGAGTCGACTAATTTGCTAATCTGAAATACAAAATACTATGCGTTTCACTTAAAAAAGTATTATTTACATAATGCATTTACAAAATGCGATACACAGTACGTTCAATTTCAAATGTTTTTAAACAAGTGAATTTAGCTTGTAGACTAGAGGTATCTCTAGAGGTAGCTCAAACCGCCACATAGCCTCGTCATTAGTTTGACGAACAATGAAAATCGTACGTACTTCCAAAACGATTTGTCCTCGCCGGTAAGACGGGTGTATTTCGAAAATATAATTTCCTATACTTGTAACTGTCGGATGTGAAAACGCCGTTACGTTTCGGACGGTACTTGTGTGTAAAATTTAATAACGCATGTCTGCGGACCGCATCATCGTGACATCCGACCGCGTGCAATCGTATATACTTAACGTAACACGTACACGGAATTATTGTTATCGTATTGTGTGCAATCGTGTCGTCGTCGTCGTCGATTTTTTATACGCGCGTAATATTCATATCACGACGGGTACTGCGTGTATTCCAATGGCGGCCGTTTTCTATGAACAGTTTACAAACGGTTCGCGTAGGATCGACGTTGTCTGTCTGTAATACAAATTTAGCGTGTGACGTCGACGTTTGAAAATGAAAACGTCAACCTAACCCAACCTAACCTACCGAGTACGCCGTCACACGAGTTAGTGTCGGTTTTGTTTGTTTGACACGATTTTCGCTCCTACGAAAACCTCTACGTACGCGTGTACGCACGACCGTACGGTTGATTGCCTACAGCCGTACTCCTGTCGGTTCCTTCGACCGCGTCACATTACAATACTACGATTTAGCGTACAGTTCAACTCTTATTTTCACAACGTATCGTTTGATTATGAACGGTCAACGATTGGACTTTCAATTCAGTTCAAATCGAATCGAGAAACTTGAAATGTTCTACTGGTTTACGTCGACGACGGACGTGTTTTTCACTTGAATGGAATTTTCGTCACAATTTTCCCACTCGTGTTACGGCGTAGGTCATACAATAACACGGACTTTAATGTAATTAGACAATATTTTTAGCATATTTATAAATATAGAATATTACCGTGTTTTTTTTTATTGTAAAGACATACATTTATCAACGTATTAATTTTAACAAAATATATATATATCTACTCGTACGTATAAAAGTAAACTCGGAAATAACTATTAATTTGCAATATAATATTACGTTTAATTGATGTTTCGTCGGACCGAAACCTTACGCGTTAAGCGATTAATCACGTTGTTTAATGCCATATTTAAATCGTAATGTCATAGGTTGCCAATTGCCATCCGTCCCGACAAAAGACTAAAATGTCCCGATTTAAACTGCGCATTGCAAATTTCGCAAATGTCACTTTATTGCATACGAATACGTGATGGAAAACAAAAAATTATGTTTTTGAATTCGTACGACTAAATGCGATTAAAATCCAATTAAATCGGTCATATCAAAAGTATGGCCATCCAAGTACTTCTGCGATAAATTAAAAATATTTTTTTTATGTAACCTATAAATAAATAAGCAAATATTTGATCTAAAACAAAAAATTATAATTTTGATTACACTCCATCCTAGAATTCCTTCGAACATCCCGACGAGACCCTAGCCAAATATGATAACTCTAGTCATAAAATAAACGAAAATACGATTATTTTTTTCAGTCGTAATATTTATTATTTTATTTTAATAAAATGACACGATGAATATAGCTTAAAAAAAATATCACGCAAATGATGTTTGAACTAATATAACAAATATGAAAAGATTGTAAAAATACAAACAATCAACAATATAAGCATACAAAAAAAATTACGAAAATCTAATTAATACAGTCTGCGCGTCTCGACGCAAATTGAGCGTAATTTGTTTAATACTTTTTGTATCCACTGTTACCAGAGTAGCTTGTGGACGGGACTCCGTATGACGAACCGATGCTAGCAGATGAGCTGTATCCGCTGTTGGAACCAGAGCTGTAGCCGCTGGATGGTAGACTGGAGTAGTCGGACGAACTCAATGAACCTGACGAGTATGATGACGATGGGGCACTGTAGGACGACGAAGAGTATGACGGGGATGAGGCACTGTAGGACGACGAAGAGTATGACGGGGATGGGGCACTGTAGGACGACGAAGAGTATGACGGGGATGGGGCACTGTAGGACGACGAAGAGTATGACGGGGATGAGGCGCCGTAGGACGACGAAGAGTATGACGGGGAGGCGGCGCCGTAGGACGACGAAGAGTATGACGGGGAGGCTGCGCCGTAGGACGACGAAGAGTATGACGGGCCGGAAATGTCGTACGAGTCTGAAGAGTATGATTGAGCGCCCAAGGAGATGCCAGCGGCCGGAGCGGCGTAAGATTCGGCTCCGTACGACTGCGCGTAAGCGGGTGCCGGAGCGGCGATGGCGTATGAAGCTGGTGCCGGAGCAGCGACGGCATACGAGACCGGTGCAGGGGCTGGGGCGATGACTGGGGTCGGGACGGAGTATGGCACGGGCTGTTGGATTTCCACTGGGTACGGTTGTGGCACTGCGTATGGTACCGGTCTGCTCACGGAAACCGGCACTGGGTGGGGCACGCTGACTGGGACGGCTCTGGGCACGTCGACTGGGTATGGTCTGTTAACGGTGACTGGAACCGGGTGAGGTACACTGACTGGGACGGGCCTGGGCACGGACACCGGCACTGGTTGTGCGACCGGTACGGGCACGTGACGGGTCACCGGCACGGCGTACGGCTGTGGTACAGACACGGACACGACGTGGTTGGATGTGCTGACTCTGGTCGGCACGGAGGCGGCGGAGATACCGTAGCCAAGAGCTGGAGCACCAATTCCGTAGCTGGCCGGGGCAGCAATTCCGTATCCGGACGAATATCCGAGACCGGACGAGGCGTATCCGAGACCGGACGAGGCGTATCCGAGACCGGACGAGGCGTATCCGAGACCGGACGAGCCGTATCCGAGACCGGACGAGGCGTATCCGAGACCGGACGAGGCGTATCCGAGACCGGACGAGCCGTATCCGAGACCGGACGAGGCGTATCCATAACTAGCTGGAGCGGCGTATCCGTAGCTAGCTGGAGCGGCGTATCCGTAGCTAGCTGGAGCGGCAGCGAGACCGATGCCTGAGGAGTAGGACGAGAGACCACTTCCGTGTCCGCCGATGCCGGAAAGCCCGTACGAAGACCCGTACGAAGATCCGTATGACGACCCGGATAGACCTAAGCTTCTCTTGTTGGTCTGTTTGTCATCATCGGTTTTTGCGTTCTCGGCGGCAACGCAGTGGGCGATTAACGCGAACCCGACAAGACAAGTCTGAAAAGAAAATAGAACGGAACGTGTTTAATCGGGTACGTAGCAAAGACGGACGGACGGCCATGTTCGCGATCGTAATAACCGTTAAGACAAAACGTATGTTCGTGAACAAATGCGGCGCATCTCGAATCGGACCGTTAACATGCGCGTGCGTTAGGTTAGGTTAGTTACCTTAAAGAATTTCATGACGACAATATCGGCGCTACAATTTTGTTGACGGTAGCGGCAGCACAACGGTTGACGGATACCGATACGATTTCCGCTGAGATACGACTGATGCTTAACG
This sequence comes from Schlechtendalia chinensis, assembly GCA_019022885.1. Taxonomy (NCBI): domain Eukaryota; kingdom Metazoa; phylum Arthropoda; class Insecta; order Hemiptera; family Aphididae; genus Schlechtendalia; species Schlechtendalia chinensis. Next base: position 321,085 of record CM032348.1, read on the forward strand.
TCGGCTCGCGCGGGCTTTTATAATTCTGACGAGATACCGGTATTGTGTTTTTTTTCTTCTTCTTCTTCTTCTTCTTCTTCTTCTGTTTCGCCTGGTCCCCCTATCCCCCCGCCGACACCCGTGTGGGTTTCGCTAATCGCCAATAATCGTCCGCCGCGACGCTTTCTCTCCGCGAGAAATACTATCATAACGTTGTTGTGCGGCGCACCGCGATTACGTCACAGGCGGGACGGGCGAGGAGCACGTTTGGAACAGGACCAGTTCTCGCGATTTGAAGTCGTACGGCGTTTCGAAGATGTCACGCCGTATCCGAAATTGTGTAACGCGGCGACTGTCGCGTAGCTGCCCGGACGAGTTTTGTACCGCCGATTTTCCGTTTTCGACTCGGATAAACGTGGCGAACGTTATCGAATCGCGCGGTACGTTCCAACGCGCCGTTTGATTCGGCAAGACAGAACATTTTAAGCCGTTTAATCGCTGTGTCGATTACGGTTTTACAAATCGATTTCTAGCGATACCGTGTTCACGAAATACTAAAAAGAAAGTGAAATTGTTCAGAAAGTACCGCTCGCGATGACAAATTTGCGATGTCTGAATTTGCGGCCAAAATTTCCAAGCGTCGTTGTGTGCGAAAATCCACATTTACGTCGATGACGAAATAATCAAAGTTTAATACACTCCGTATAAAAAGCATGAATAATACGTGTCTATGACAATATTTAAAAGTATTATACATTTCAAGTAGAATTTTCTCGTATTTCCGACTTGAATTTTTAATGTTAAGAAAAAAAGCGAAATAAAAGTACGGTTTAGTACGAGTTAAATACAAAATTTTTATATACAATTCCAACGCAATTTAACTAGAATTATTTACTTAAAAGTCAAGACACAATAGATATTGAGATTTTTACACAGAAAACGAGTCATCGTTCTGAGGTTTTTCCCACATTATGTATTACACGTGTGTATCGATGACCTGCTTCGAAAATCGAATAGCTCCCGATCTATCATTTTTCGTTCATCGTCGAATTACATTAATATTACTATTTCATTATAATCGTCTAAAACGAATACTGAACATTAACAAAATTATTATGATTTCTCTATACTATTCAACAAATAAAACTATATATCGTTATGAATATTTGTAAAAAAAAATCGAAGTTGTTTTCGATTAAGCAAGACGATTGAATTAAATACGACAATATGTAGAACTCGATATTTCTAAATGTTGGGAAACGTTTACGCATATAGCTCGAACACATTTATATAAGAACTACACTACATTATACGTACATTATAATTACAATCAGCCTAAGTATATAATGACATATCTATATAGTTTTGGTATGTAAACACATACGCTGTGAGTTGTCCTCAAACGAAATTCGTGAAGTTCGGATTATTTATAGGAATGTACGACGAGTGATAATATTGGAAACACAAACGTGTAACACTGCCCGTGTAATTCCTATTCGGCAATTAAAAATTATTCAGATATATTTATATATATATACATAGCATACATCTGTTATTTTTTTAAAAAAAAAAACTCGTAGTTTTGAATTTGTACGTACAATACATATGTGCGATTGGAACGATTTGAACATTTACAACGCGTTACACGTTTTATTTTAAACACAATCAATGTTTAATACATGATTTCTAATGTTATAAACATATGAATATAACATAGTCTCGACTGTCGAGGCGGACAAATTCTTATGATTTCGCACAATCGGGGGAAAAAATAAAAGTAACATTTATTCTTCCGGTTCGTGAAGCACAATATACATACATATATAGATATGGACGAGCGTGTGCGTAAAAACTCGATAGTTGACTCGCGTATCAAAAGTGATATAAGTGGCAGCTGTTATATACCTGTATAATGTAATATTTATAAGCCGCGACTGGGATTAAGAATGATCGACATTGGTCTTCGCTTGGTCGCCATCATTAATTATATATTTACGAATGACGTAAAAAAATTATTATATATTATTATAACGAGATAATACGAGTTGCGCTTTTTTTTTATTTAAATATTTTTCATGCCTGTAGAATTATAAGAATTATAAGCGATTACGTGTATTTGACGGTATGGCAGAGAAATTTTAATAGAATTCGAATAGTGATTTTAAAACACTACTGAACAATTTTCCAATAAAAAAAAAAAAAAAAAAATTAAAATACTAACATTAAAATTGGCACATTATACTAACAAAACAATTTTTATTTTTTCCCCTCCCGTCAGATATTATACACTATTTTTTTTTTCTTCTCCCGTTAGCTGTCAGTTTACGCGTAGTTAATATTTTATATCTAAAAAAAAAGTTCAAGACCAAAAAACAATATTCAATTCAAACAAAAGCGTATAAACACGTTTCCAACCGCGAAATAAAAAACAACTATATTCAGGAGGGAAGGGGGCTTTTTTGTTGTCGTAATTTTTTGAAACGCCGAACGAAAAAAAAACACTACAAACCATTCGAGTGAAAAGGGTAGGATTTCACTACTTTTGAGAATATCGTATTCTACCCAAATACAATATTATATACTAACCCTAACCGGTTTTTGATAACGCGCGATACGTTTAAGGTATATCGCGTATGGATTTTTCAACACGCATTCGCATCTAAATGTGAAAGCCCAAACTTATAATTCATTCATAGTTATTAATTATAGGTAATGTGTTCTGAAATTGTGAAAACAAATACTTCTCTCCCGAAAATGTCAACGTCACAATTATATATCATAAGAGTACGCTTGTCGATATACGTAATACTTGCGTACGCTAGTATATCCATCTGAAAACTCGTTTAAAAAAACAAAAAACAATCTGATGACGCGATATTTTCGATAACGTCACTACTCGTGGATAGTATTTGACATCGAAAATATGCGTAGACCATTAATTGAGCAGAAAACGAAATTCGACAACCGTCGTAATAACCGGTCTTGTCGATGTATATGGTTACAACGACAATCGGCGAAAAAATCCGCGTCCACGTATATGTTTGGCCAATAAAATACGACGATCTTTGATAACGTTTCACAGTGGATTCATTATTTTTGATATTGTCGTCTATTAGGTTTTTTTTTGGACGCCTTTTAGAAACGGCACGCGTGCGTACATATTAAACGGTTATCGATTTTTCACTACCCGACGCCATAAACCTATGCACGTATAGTTTACTACCATACGTGGTTGATACGGTCACACAGAAGACGATATCGAAAACTCGAATTTCAATTTACGAATGATCAACTTCGTTCGCTTTGAATATTGGACTATAACAAGATATATACACTATATTTAATGTACATAGTGTTGGGTAAAATGTTTCCGAAATAGAAACTGTGCTCATGAGATATTTCAACCGTGTGCGTGATGACCCTGTCATTTGGCGGCATTTGGTTCACGAGTTACAAAGTCACAATATTTGTTATTGTTAAATCTGTACTTCAAGTATATCATTGTTTTTTTTTTTTTAGTTTTTCGTCAATACAAAACTCGTAAAGGCTAAATAAAAAATTGACTTTTCGTGGGAAGAGGAAGAAAAGCCTCTCACCCCCCCCCCCCACGAGTGTCGCTCATGGCACGGCCTAATAACATGATATTTCAAGCCCAGCGAAGTTCCAGAAAGTGTCGACTGTTCCCCATTGTCGCGGTAGAAACGATTAAATGCACGTGTGGGCCCGATTTCTTATCGCGTGCGATGACGACACACCGTCGTACCGAAACCGATGCGCAAACGAGTGTGTCGCGCGTAATAACGCGACTTATAACGGCCGATAACACGCGGGATAAGTGAAAGAGAGATAGAAAACAAAACGCGAGCCCGTTAATGCGACAAACGTTGAACGGTGTACGACGGGTTTATAGACGTTGCAGACGACTTATCCCGTTTTCGTCGCGTGCACGCCGTAATATATATATATAAAAATGAACGCGACCAGTCTGCAACGGCCCCCCCCCGCCTGTTACGCGGACGTCGGTGAACTCGTTTCATGTCTTCTGTCCCCCCCGTTACGTAATCTCAAGGATTCCCGCGAATAATATAATATATGCGTGCGTGCGTGTTACATACGGTCTCGCAGTAATATTATTATGTTGTTTTTCTGTTTTTTTTTCTTTTTCATTTTTATTAGCCTCGTATTATTATAATAATCGTTGTGTAATAAAATATTATGTCAAAATTCGTCCCGTGGTCGTTTTAGAACGACTCCAACGCTCGTGTTCGTTACGCACACCCGAATATGACACTTTACAGATACATACGAGGTTAGTAATCGTGTCCGCACACACGCGCGGACGACACTGTCGTACGTATTCTCACGATCGTTATGGTTTTTTTTTTAATCTACAACACGTTTATTTGTTAGAAATAGTCATTTCCTTCAAAGCACAAAATTTTTTTAATAAACATTTTTTTTTTTTTTACCAAATCTGAATAATCGATATGGCGTTTAACGTTTCAGACGGCTTTACTTGTAAGGAACAATATCGTTTTTCCCCGGAAGTTGTTTCGTGTGGTGAAAGCTTACGTACACGCACATAGTTGTCATAACGCATTATTTATTGAACAAATTCACCAAAGTGACATTGTACACTGTATAACCTTTATGAATTTTAATATCTGAAAAAAAAAACTTTAATTTTGTAACTTATAATTAGGGTTAGGATTTCTATGCAATTGCACGTTTTTTTCCCTTTAGACCAAATTAATTAGTTGAATTTGGCTTTCTCTCGATTGAATAGTATAATTTTTTTTTTGCATTTTTAGGAAAAAATTGCACATACGAATAATTACATATATAGAGTTTTTAAGAACGACTGTAATTATTGTTATATGATGCGCCATATATAATGAAATCCATCGATTCCTTAACTATATTATTCCCAAATTTAATTCATCTAACATGTTTTAACACACGGGGTTAATAGAATTTGCGATTTTATGCGAAATGAATATTATACTGTTGAAAAATTAATTGCAACGGTTAAAAAAATATTTTTAGAAGCTCCTAGCCGAGTTGTCAAACTACGTGAAATATCTCCGGATTTACTTTTACAGACCCAACCAATTATAATTAGATGGGAAACATGGTTGAATGCAGTAGCATACTACTCAAATAATTTTGATTCAATAGTATCTGTCATATCACAATTAGACGACGAAACAGAATCAATTAAACAATTTAACAAGAATTGTTTGAAGAACAACATTAAAAAAACGATTTAGCTTATTTAAAAAGTAATTCTTGTTTCCTCTCCGATACAATTACTAACCTAGAAAAAAAGTAAACTATCTCTTCATGGAGGCATAACAATTATTTTAGATGTTAAAGATAAACTGTCTAAATGTAACGGGTGAGTATCAGAGTTGGTGAAAACCAAAATGGTTCTAATTTTAAAGAAAAACAAAAGATTCAAAATACTTTTGAAAATTCAAAATAATGACATGACAATAATGGATAACAAAGTTAATTGGAAGAATACAATTGTTGAATTAAACATATTCAATTTTTTTATGTTTAAAATTCAATCTAAAATAAATTTGAAATAGGGACGTTCTTGTTTAAAATAGCAATAAAATTAAAATTAAAGTAAATATAATCGGCCAAAATTGGAAGCTTCTAAGATTATGCATTCTGAATTTTCTGTAATATATTTTGTTTAGAACTGGTTCGCCACAATATTATTAATTTTTTCAGCACTAGAAAGAAATTAATCTTAAAACGTGTATACACATATGACATAACATAATAATTTCAACATTTTGAAAACGAGTAGCGTTATTCACAAACTAAAATAAATAGAACGTTATTCTATACAATTATATAAGTAAATATTTAAAAATTAAAATCAGGAAAACTTTAAAGAAACAGATAGGAAAATAAATAAAAAATGAAATACGTTCGTAAGCTAATTTATACATACCAGAACAAATTTAAAAAATCAACTTCTTAGTAAGTATACAAAAATTATTAATATACGAGTATACTACACTGCATACTTCATTTTCGTTCGATTATTGAAAGAATGTGTTATTTCTGTTATTTAATATTTTCAAAAACTAAATTACATCACTGACACACATTTTTATATACATTTCCTCGTCATACAGTTTTATATCAATTTGTATTTAGAAAAAACCTCTCAATTTTTCTAGACGGTTTTTTTTTCATCAATACTCTAATTAACACGATCTAAACATTATTCATCGACTTGATTAACTACTAACATATAAAGTATTTATACTATTACATATTATCTATTCAACTATACTTATTTATTATGTAAATAATATTTTTTATTCTAACTCGGGTTTATATATATATAGCTTAATATCAAATATGCGATTAGAAAATATTTTTTTTCGAAGAATTTAAACACAAACAATGTTATACATATTATACATAGTCGTTATATGTCATATATATATATATATAATTTAGAAATGAAAAATGACTAAAAGTCAAATGTTGTGTTATCGATTTTATTACTCAAGTAATATTATTCCGAATTATAATGAATTTAACCTAACCGTACATTTTAAAACAGTTATTATTTAGGGCTTTCACAGTCTCGTTCTAAAAATCGTCAGTGTTTGTAGCATCGGACGGTTATAGGTTCTCTATTTGTATTTTTATTGCACGTCATTCATATTCTCGTTTGACATACAATAACATATCATTTTTCCATTCGCACGATATGTTTTCAATGTTATCTGAAATGACTTTCGAATGAAACGAAAAACTTGAAAACGTTCAGAATACTCGAAAACCGCTCGGCCTCAAAATCATATACTCGTACATTATCAATAATACGCGTAATTATCGGTACTGTCTTTAATAATATCGATCTGCGTGCATATTGTTAACCGCTGACACGATCTGCACATATTTCGAGAAATTCGAAATCAATGGTTTTTGGCGTGTTTGGTGGTAGAAGAATCACTCACAACAGTCTACAAAAGAAAAAAAATCGAAAATACCGAATTCCTTTCGAATTCAGATTGTCTTGGACCGTAAAATCTTCCCTGGACATACAATTATTGTATTAATATTATATTTTACTAATTTATAGGACACACTTGCACACTACATTTCTATAGGTAATTTTAATATTATATAATATACACATATATTTAAATACGTATAAACAAGAACATAAATTTCATAGTTCTTTTAAAGGTCTGTTGTATCGTCAATTATTCGTCGGGACATTATTTTTCTGGAAAGTTTATAAATACGGAGATATTATGTAAAAAATAAATACATCTTTATTATTATTATTATTACGCGCCATATATGAAAATATAAAAATGAATAAATACCATTTAATTCATAAAAGGTAAAAAATTAGATAAAAGTACATTGTTCATTGTATTGGTATAAAATATAAAATAGGTGCGTGAAAAAAATATTTTCAATTTATTGAGTTGTTTAATTCATTATAATATTGTATAAGTACGTGTATGGAAATATTAATTATGCGCGCGCGTAACGAATAAAAAATAAAAGCACATCATTCACAATTTCAGCTAGGAAAGCATTTTAATAATTTGACGCGTTTACATTTTTTCATGGATTGAATCCATGAAAGCTTAGATATCCTTACAAATGGATCCGCAGACGGCTAAGAAAACTGACGAGGAAAAAATAAACGTTTTTAAAATAATCAAAATAATATATTTCTCTCGAGCCATATACACGCTATATTATGTGTACGGGTGTAAAATATAATAATGCATACATGTTGAAAATAAAAATAAAAAGTATAAAACGTAATATTACGAAAACCGTCCGTTACGACGGCGGCACGTCGGCCGAATATACACACACACGCACACACACACACACACACACACATAAACACACACACACACACACATATATAGGGTGTTTCATTAAGAACGCCGGATTTGAAATGCAGTGGCTGTGAACGGGGAACGTTACCGAGGTATGGTTACAGAGTTATTGTGGTCAGCTTTACACAATATCGACACGGAGGAGGATATGTGGTAATGTGGCCGACTTCTTTCACGAAATGGTGACCAGAACTGGCCTCCCAGGTCGTGTGATCTTACTCCGCTGGACTTCCTTCTTCGGGGCTACATCAAAGCTCATGTCTACGAAAACAAACCACGGACCATTGAACGACTTAATATTATAGCGAACTCGACACAGAGATGTGTCGACGAATGATAGCCAATTTTGTAACCAGAACTGAAGCTTGCCAGTCGAAGCCGACGTGTGTATAACTTTTTTTGTTTTCAGAACAATTGTTCATAATATAGTCATAACGAGATTAAATCCGGCGTTCTTAATGAAACACTCTTGTATATATATATGTGTGTGTGTATGTGTGTGTGTGTATGTGTGTGTGTGTATGTGTGTGTGTGTGTGTGTATAATACGAATAATTATAGAACGACGGACGGGGTCAGGTTAATGATGGAACGCGTAGCTGCTGCTGTAACCGAAACCGTGGTCGTGACCGAAGTCGAAGCTACCGTAGCCGTGTCCGTAATGGTGGTCCTTGACGTAGACGGGCACGTGCTTTTGCACGTACACGGGATAGGGCACGGGGTGCGCGACCGGCACTTTGACCGCCACTTTGACCGGGTAAGGCACCGGCCGGTCGACGTGCACCGGCACGTGTTTCTCCACGTGCACCGGATACGGGACCGGTTTCTCCACGTGCACCGGGTACGGCACGTGTTTCTCGACCGGCACGATGATCGGCCGATCGACCACGATCGGCACCTCTTTGGTGACGTGCACGGCGCTCACGTGCCCGTAACCGTGGTCGGATCCCAGCAGACCGTAGTCGGACAGGCCGTCCCATTCGCTGTGGCCGCCGTACCCGTAGCCCAGGCCCCAAAGGCCGCGCTTGCCCTGTTTCTTTTCCGCCGCCGCCGGCTTCTCCGCGGCGTTGTCCGCTCCGGCGCTGACCAACGCCAAGCCCGCGCCAACCAACAGCAATACTGACGTCTGCGAACGATCGACCGGATACCGTATTACATATATACGCATTTGTATTGTTAGAAGATCAGAACGAGACACGACACCGACGACATGTCGTTCCGCTAACTTAACAATACCGTTCGTATTATTTTTTTTTTACTTTTTCATTCGCCCGATTGAGACGGAACGGTTTCGCGGACGGTCGCGAACGTTTTCATAACGGCAGCGAATCGTCGTGTACGTTATCAATAGAAAACGCATCGTTGAAGATGCTGCGTTAATGCGTCAGATCGGTGGGTTTAATTGATATTTGATATTTCCGTTATCAATAATGACGCGCGCGATACATTACGTTCGAAACCACGTTGTGATCAAATGTTGGATCAAATTATCGATACACGTTATAAAATTTATACGATATAATTATCATAAATATTATTATGTTAGCCCAATAGTTACACGTATTTCCTTTTTCGTTTTTAACGAACGGATATGAAGTTTGTAACGTTTACGCGTTGATTTATTGAACGACGTAATAATTCCAGTGTCCTACCCTCTGCAGTTAATAACTGAATGGAACATGTTCGAATAAAAAATATGTCGAAAGCAATGCTAAATCGTTGAGAATTTATTGATTTAACATTGAACCCGCGAACGACGCCTAGTAGTTTAATATGAAAACAACTATATGCGTCCGAACGTTTGCCGGGGGGGGGGGTTTGGTTTTTTCAACAATTTGTTACTAACCGAGGATAAAACTGTTGGTAAAACGGAAAACCACGCGAAATAAAGTACCGGCTGGCTACGTGACGCGAGCCCGAAAAACGGCGACTGCGGACGTGCGAGTGTCGCGGCGGGGGTCTGGAACACCGGGTCTTAGAGCGGGCGAAAACGCGGGAACGGACAGACGACCTACTCACCCAGAAGAACTGCATGTTTGCGGCGGTGCGATCGTCGTCGGCCGTTGGAAACGGGGGTAGTCGAGCGGCTGCTGCGGTCTCCGGGTATACGTCGCACGGGCGCGGACGTTCGTGTGATCCAGATCGGCGGCACGATATCCGTTTTATACGTGCGTCGGGCCCAAGGCCCCCGAGAAGTCCGGTCGTCCGGGAGGGGACGCGCCGCGCGCGTGAAAATCGAGTCGCGTTGCGTTCAAGGGACGTTTCCCAACACGATCGTAAAGTCGGCCGTTCACCGCGAGAGCCCGACGACCGACCGACCTCTGCCGCTGACCCCCGAGCGGGCCGAGCGGGTCTTCGGGCGCGCGGCCATTGTTTCTTCACGGTCCGTGTTCTGCCGCCGAACGATTGCGTCAGCCCGACGTACGCGCGCCGTATCATTATTATCGTCCGCCGCGCGGGCTTGGCCGGTTTTTTTTTTCTTACTTTCTTTCTTAATCGGTTTTTGTTTTTTTCGGAAACAATACACGACGACCTTCGCCGAGTACCCGCGAAACGTGATCTCGTCGTGCGCGTCGTGTGCTTCGTGGCCGGCAACGGATTCTCCGCGGCGGGAAGTCCCCGTCCCTCTCGAAACGTGACGACCGATTCTCGTCTCGCACGGTCCGGAACTGTAAAAACGCACTATCGTCGCGGGTTTCGTTCGGTCGCGGAACCTAACCGTATGGCGCACGGCGGCCAAGGCAAAGGCAAAGGCTCGCGCAGCCGCCCTTCCGCTTCTAACCTAAACGCGTACGCGCAAAACTCGGAATTGCCAAATCCAACGCGCGTTTTCTGTGCGAACATCGTGGACCGATTTCACACGGCGCATGGGAAAGACGTTGCGATTGTACGCGTAAACATCAAACCAATGACGTCCGGTGATGCGTGTTGCAAGTCGACAGTACGCGTGTGTGTAATATACGTGGTTGAGCAACAAGCCGAGTGTAACACGGCTCGCGTGTGTGTTCGCGCGGCGTTACAATTCGATTTCGAACGACCCGGCGTACGAGTTTTTTTGAAGGTAACGTCTCGTCATAATAATTATAATTTTCGATTCAATGACGTTAGACCAATAACATTTTTTACGGAATGTGTGAAGAAACTGTTAAGAGAGCAGCATATAATTTACTGTACATAAACGCCGCCGAGTCGAGTATGAAACATAATAACCGTAGGTTCTATTGGTTCGATCACGCGAATGTCGAAACGTGAAAAGTCGTTTTGTCACGGCGGCGGTGCGTGTCATAGCGTGTCCCGAAGAGATCCGAATAACGTCTCGTTCCGCGCGTCTCGGGTTGAGTTCTGTTTGCGCGTCGACCGGTCCTCGTACACCGAACGCGTGCGAACAATGGACGTTTTCCACGGACGCGATTGCTTTCGATCCGCCATCGCGCAGACCCGAACCGTCCGTGACGGGCACTCGTCGTCGTCCGACACAATACGCGCGTAACGAACGATGATTCGAAAAAACGCAACGACGAACGATCCCGATAGGTTAGCCTATAACCGTATGCACTTACGGCCGTCGCGGGTTCGACAATGCGTTGTTTCGTTTTCCGAAATGTATAAACGCCGTGATACTGCAGTTATTACGGACCGACGTGGTGAATGCGCACTTGCATACGCGTCGAAATGTGTCGTTCGTAACGCGTCATGAAAATATTTACACGTGTGCGCGTGGGCGGGCATCGGATGTTTTCGCCCACGTGGAAACCGTCGATTTTTTATTGATTTTTGAAACGTTCATCAGTTCGGTGTTTCACGAATAATCATTGCGGAACGATAACATATCGACAATACGTATTCCGTTCAAAACCCAAATCACTGTCGAGTACACAAAGCACGTGGACAGGTTAGAAATGTGCTCGGTCTAGAACGTAACGAGAGATCTGTACAATACGCAGAGCATCGCCGTTATGTAAATTGGGGGATTCTCGTTGGCAACGCGCGTCATGACACGCCGAGTACGCAGAGTAATTCGGCGCGGGTGCATGGAATACGGTAACGCGATAATGCGAACGGAAAGGAGAATAGTATTTATTTCGGCTCGTCCGCCGGCCAGCGAGGACGACCGTATAGTAATATGGACACAAGCGCCGTGATCACGTACGTCGTGAACGATGTTCAAGGTAAATGCGGCGAAACTCGAGAATTTACGTCGCACTCGTTCTATCCGACTCTATTCACACGCAGAATATATCCCAAAACATAGCCACGAAATATTCTAACACGGACGCTTGAACAGCGCAAAAAATAATACCGTTACAAGAGCAACCAAAATTTAAATTGTTATTTCTTTGCCGTAAACGTTCGTCTTTCTTATCTATAACGACACGACGTCCGACCGAGAATCGACTTTTTGTGCAACAGGTACGTCGTAACTCGGCCGAGTCTGACTAAGTCCGTCCGCGAAAGACAACGTATACTTAAAAAAGCAAAACAACATTTTTTTTTTAATTTCACCTAACCTACGTGCGCTCCGAGTTTAAACCGTGTTTTGTATTTCATTTTCGATTTCGTTTCGTATTTATTCATAACATAATATATATGTACAACAAATTCAGTGTATATGTTACGCGTCCAAAAAACGGGACGAGCATCTCCGTTCGTCCGAGAAAAAAAAATTCATTTGTTGATGCTGGTCGTCAATCCCGTGGTCCTCGGTCCCAGGTAGTCGTTGTGCCCGGTCGCGTAGCCGGCGATGCTGCCGCCCGGCGACATCAACCCCTGCAACACGCTGAACGCGGTGCCCATGAGGCCTCCCACCGCGCCGTTCGTGTTCGTCCCGACGCCCTGGCCGCCCCTGCCGCCCACGCCCAGGCCGACGAGCGCGTGGTTCACCCCGATGCTGTAACCGGTCGGGTAAGGGCTGAACTGGTAACCGGCCTGGTTGCCGCCGTTGTACGCCGGCGTGCCGATGTAACTGTAGTTGTTGTCCACGTTGGTGCTGCGTTGCTGCCACGCGATCGGCTGCTGCGTCACGTACAACGGATACGCCGACGTCGCCGGCGCTTGCCACAGCACGGGTTGCGGTTGCACCACCTGTTTGGTGATCACCACGGGGTACGGTCTGGCCACCTCGTACGGCACGTGCTGTACCACCGGGACTTTGACGGGCACCTGAACGGCGTACGGCACCGGCCTGTCCACCGGGTACGGGCTCGGGACGGGCACCTGTACCGGGTACGGCCGGTCCACCGGTACCGAGACTTTGTACGGCACGTGTACCGGATAGGGCACGGGACGGTCCACGTGCACCGGATATGGTCGGTCCACGTGCACCGGATAAGGCTGCGGTTTGTCCACTTGCACCGGGTACGGCACCGGCCGGTCCACGTGCACCGGATACGGTACCGGTTTCTCCACCTGTACCGGGTACGGTAATGGCCGGTCCACGTGCACCGGATACGGCAACGGTCGGTCCACTTGCACCGGATACGGTACCGGACGGTCGTAACTCACCGGATAAGGCACGGGCCGGTCGTAGCCCACCGGATACGGCACCGGTCGGTCGTACGGCACGGGGTACGGTACGGGCCGGTCAGCTCGCACCACAGACACGCCGTATCCCTGCACGGGAATCCCGTATCCCTGCACGGGAATCCCGTATCCCTGCACGGGTATTCCGTATCCCTGCACAGATACCCCGTATCCCTGCACGGGGACTCCGGCGTTCCCTTGCGCGGACCCACCGCCATATTCATACACCGGCGTGGTGGGTACTCCGTACGTACCCACCCCGTGACCACCCCAACCCGTCGGGTTGTAATGGTTCGTGCCTCGTTTCGCTGTTTTCGATTCTCTGACTGCGGCAGCACCGGTGTGGTTGCCATTCTTAATGCTGTGATTGTCGTGGCACGAGACGTTCGCGAATGCGGCGTACACGCACAGACACAAAATCTGTGGACAAGACTGTGCGTTAAAACAAAAACAAGCGACAAGAACGAGCAAGTCGGCTACAATATTTTTTTTTACTCCTTTAATTAATGTACAAAAAAAAAATATATATATACATATGAGTCAAGTCAAGTCGTTACTTATACATTTCTCTAGGTTTTTAAAAAAACCGTTAAAAATCAATTTTACGTTACACGCCGTCAAGATAAATTTTAAGACACGAGCGGGAACCGGAAAGCCCGAAACGATCGATTGCGAAACAGGAAACACGAAATTCGAAAATGTCGGTGCGCTCCAAATACCGAGATCACGAAAACGGCACAAGACGAACAAGTACCTGTCGTCCACGTTTTCCCGGAACGCGCTTTTTATACGCACTTCGATGTTCAATGCCGTTTCGCCTCAGGCTTGACGTCCAGTCCGACATATTGTTCTTACGCCTTCGCCGCCGCCGCCGCCGTCGCCACCGCCGCCACCGATCTATTAACGTAACGCGGTTCTCGTCCGCGCCCAAAAACGAAATGAGTCGTGACCGGGGTCGTTACGTAACGACGAGCACGGTATTGAAACGCCGCGAGGAATTAGAAAAAACAACAAAAACGAGTGCACGCGTACGTTTGTAATTATTCCCGAGTGCATCGATCTGCTAATATATAATGGATGACTCGCATTATGTAGTTTGGACGTCGACAGTATTTTCAAGTGCGCGTGCGCACAATAATTGACAGTTTCGACCGGTCGAATTCTTTCGCGATAGCAATACATATTTTTAAGTAATAATAATAATGATTTTATAGACAGTTTTTTTTCTTGTTTAACTTTTAAACGGACCGCTGTCCGTTTCTCGTTACAGCCGATAAAACGAAACTAAACATTACGAAACGTTACGTTAATAATAGAATTCTCTACGTTCACGAGACGATAAAAACAATACGAAAAACTCGAAAACGCACTTAGCATACACGAACCGAGGAATTCGACGCGTACAAATCGGTTTTTAACGTTTCACGTTTGTATTACATTCGTAAGTTGAGCTCGGAAATATTCGTTGAAAACCTTTAACGGTTATTAATGGCTCTTATTCGTTCCGACGGCCCTAACGGCAAGTCGAAAACATAACCGCAAAATGAAAATTCTCCTCCGCTGGGAGTCGGACACTTACTTGTAACTTCATGGTGCGCGTACATCCGTTCCCGACGACGTATCTAGGAAAACTGCGAGAACACCCGTAAAAGCGTGGCCGTTTTAAACGCGCCGCGGAACCAGAGCTTCCCGAAACCGTGGAAATTCCGATTTCCCGGCGGTTACGTCACCGCCGAGGTCCTTTTTCTTCTTGTCTTGTCGGAACGCCCGAAACGGTTTTACCGATTATCGTGTTCCGCCGTCGAAAACGCATCGTCCAGACGTTTCCGTCGATACGCGACGTCGCCAAGGGTATCGACCAACATCATCATCGTCGTCATCATCGTCATCATCGTCATCATCATCATCATCATCCCGCGCCAAACAGACGTACACCTGACCACAACGTTCGAGGATACCGGACGAGTCGTCGCGATCCGTTTGGATTGGTTTTTACAGTCAAATGTTAAAGAAAAAAAAATTTTTAATTTGACTTTAAAATGCAGTGCTCGGACGATACCGACACGCGTTTCTATTTTCCGGTAGCAAACCGTATCTAGTCGGTACTTATGAATTCGACACATTCTACGACAGTTTCGTTAGACGAAAAGAAATGCGAAAACGGACGTGGGCGATTTTCCAAAAGCTCAAAATATAATACAAACTTAGACATACATAATATCTGAACAATATTTATCATATTCATTAACTATAATGATTATAATTCATAGCCAAAACCAAAATAATAACACTGAACATTTCTAGCGATTTGTTCCGGTTTGTTTTTAATTTATTTATATATATATATTACCTGAAAACGTAAAATAAGACATTACGCGTCTTATCGCTCGACGTTATTTTTTTAGATAAGAAAAACCTCAACCTAATTATTCCAATGTCAAATTTTTTCATAGTTAATTAGCATGGATTTAATTAATGAGTCTACAACAAAGAGAAATTCAAACTACACGGATCTTTGAGAATTTTCCGACTTTGTTTACAATATGTAATTATAATGCATAATAATAATCATTCATTTTATGACAGACGCGATAAAATATTTTGACTATAATTTAGTGACGCGCTATACACGATATTATGTTGTTATGCGAAATCAGTTGGCACGTTTTAATTCGGTAGACATAAAATTAGCGGTTTTTTTTTTTTAAATTCATTCGTGATTTTCACACATGGTGGATTATCGTATATTATTAATTAATATATTAATCAACATACAAAAAGAAAATCTTATGTTAGTTAATAGACGTAACTTCTGTATTATTAAAATAATAAAAACCTTGAAATCGCAAAAATAAATTAAGACTTGACGTATTATTTCTCATAACAACTCAATTCATTTTTAATTCTTCGAATAATTTATATAATACATTTGTTTACAGTTTTTAACTTTCTCCACTTTTGTATGGATGAAATTGTTTTACTCTCATTTAGACTATATATATATATATATGAACGTATAAAATATTTGTTTCAGGAAATAATCGACTTTTTTTTTATTATTTATTTATTTATTACTTACTTGTACGCAATAAATCCATTAAAACAGGTTCAGACATTGACGTGCGGTTTTTACTGGTCGCGTGTACACTAAAATAAAATGATTAACGTGTGTCAACATGGATGACTTTTATATTCATTCATAACGATCGTAACAGTATATTGAATAAATATATATCCGTACCACTATTACAAATTACATAATTTGTTTTAAATTCTTATTTTCCGGTTCTTATTAAAAATTGTTATTCTATACGCGTCGTAAACTTTGTGGTAATAACGACGTAAATCGAAAACTAGGAAAACAAACGTTTACAACATGTGAAGTTAGTAAGTTATTTTTATGACAATAAAACGTGTCGATATTTAAAAAAACGCATTACATTAAATCGGACGGTAATCGGCTGACTGGAATACAGTTCATTGGTTGTTGAACAATACACTGTGTTATGATTTGATTAATGAATTTGTACGTATGCGTATATAGTATCTGCGGCGTTTAAGTGCATAGCACACACAACAAGGTCTATTCGATATATCTACAAGTCCCTGCGAGCATATTTTCACAGGGCTCCTTATTGTTCGTACAGCGATTTATATCGTAACCGTAAAAAAGTCACGACGTTCAGATGAGGTGGCACGATATATTACGCAATCGTAGACCTATATGTTGTTCCATACAATATGACCACACGATTTATTATATACATTATAGATTATTGAAAAACTTTAATATTCTTGTTTTTAACAGAAATAGGCACAAACGTAATGTGTTATATTCATATTTGAAAAAAAAAAAAAATAAAAATTACAATGTTTTCAAGACATATTGTAGCCGCGGTAAGGTATATTGTATTTTAGTAGTATTAAATTAATTTTTACGTCAAGGTCGTTGTGGTGTTGGATATCTGGGCGTAATCAAAAATTACTATTACTATCGTTGTTGCGCGTGTTGTAACGGCGAACACACACGCACATACATGTACGTGCACACACTAACACGTCGGATCCAGTTTTTTCGCCATGTTTTCCGACCCATCCAAATTTAATCGAACCATATTAGTAAGACTGCAGTGTACACAGGCTCGTTGTTTAATATCACTTGAGCATGAACGGCCGTTCGTCTACAGCGGATGTTCCGCGAGGACTGTAGCACGCGATGATGTATTTTATTTTTAACGTTGTCGTTCTTTCAAATAAATCGTGGAACGTCATATTATTGTTTAACAAAACACGTATTTATTGAAGCCATTTAGTACAATTGACAATTGTTCGAGTATAAAAAAAAAAAGTACAATCTAAGTATACAACAGTAATAATAATTATAAAAAAATTAGTCTAAAGTGACCTAACAAATTATGACTCGAGTGATGTCAATATAGACCAGTGTCTCATTTCCAAATTAGTTGGAGCTACGTTTTACGATTGGAGTCCATCCGCCGCTTCCGTATTTCGAGCTGCCCCCGTAAGAAGAGGACAGACCCGATCCGTAAGATCCGTACGAAGACGCGCCCGATCCGTATGAGGACAGACCCGATCCGTAAGATCCGTACGAAGACGCGCCCGATCCGTATGAGGACAGACCCGATCCGTATGACGACAGGCCCGATCCGTATGAGGACAGACCCGATCCGTATGATCCAGATCCGTAAGAAGAGGACAAGCCCGATCCGTATAAGGACTCACCCGATCCGTACGAGGACAGACCCGATCCGTATGATCCGTAAGAGGACGGGCCGGCATAAGAGGATCCCAACGAGGCGGATCCGTAGCTAGAGCCGAAATCAGCAGCGCCTAGGCCGTATCCGCCGTACGCGGGTGCTGGGCTAGCGTACGCTGGGGCGGCGATGGCGATGGGCTGGGGCGCCTGGATGATGTATGGCGTGGAAACCGGCACGGGGACCTGTCTGACAACTGGTACCGGAACCGGACGGGACACTGGCACCGGGACGTTCTGGACAACCGGGACTGCGTATGGGGCGGGCACGGGGTGCGGCACTGGCCTGTCGACCGCGTACGGCACTGGCCTCTCGACCGGGACCGGGTACGGGGCAGCGACGCGGACCGGGTACGGCCGTTCTACCGGGTAAGGCACCGGGTGAGG
This sequence comes from Schlechtendalia chinensis, assembly GCA_019022885.1. Classification (NCBI taxonomy): domain Eukaryota; kingdom Metazoa; phylum Arthropoda; class Insecta; order Hemiptera; family Aphididae; genus Schlechtendalia; species Schlechtendalia chinensis. The sequence goes on from CM032348.1 coordinate 339,645, forward strand.
CACCGGTACGGCGACGTTCCTTTGTACGGTGACCGGGTACGGGGCCGACACGGGTTGGGCGTGACGGTTGATGATATGTACTTCCTTGGAGATCGGGATCAACGGGCCGGCAGTCGGTGCCGGGGCAACGGAGTACGCAGCCGGAGCGGCGGCGATCGCGGCACCGCCGTAAGCCGGAGCGTACGATGCCGCTCCGTAGCCCAAACCGGCGGGTGCGGCGTAACCGGAAGCAAGACCGGACGACAGTCCTAAGCCGGAGCTCAATCCCAAGCCGGAGCCGTAGGTCGAGCCTGAACTATAGCCCAGTCCGGAACCGTAGCCCAGTCCGGAACCGTAGCCCAGTCCGGAACCGTAACCCAGTCCGGAACCGAGGTCCGCGTGTTCTAAGCCCACACTGCGTTTGACCGTGTTTTGCGTCTTGTCTGCGGCGCTGTCGGCCCGGACGAGGGCTACGACGGCCAGAGCGACGACTAAAGCTGATGTCTGCGAATAACGAAAAAACAAACGAACGATTACTATCGAGACTCTTGTGCGCCGGAGAGCGGCAAAAGAAACGGCAAAATGCCGTACGTCTCTACGATATGAACACGTTTTTTTAATTTTATTTCTCCTTTGCAACAATAAGAGAAAAAAAACGCACGCTAAAATAATGTTATATGCTTACGAATTTCATGTTTGCTGTTGTGTGTTGCTCGATCGAATGGTGACGCTGCGATAATCCGATCGGCTATATATATACATACCCGTACACAGTGCACCGTGCGCGCGTTACACAAACGCAAACGGGGAACGCATTCGAATAATGGATCGCGCGAAAACATAACCAGTTTAAGTGTCAACCAGTATATGACGCCGGCACCGGCCGGTGTTGTGTCATCATCGTCGTCGCCGCCGCCGCCGAGAACAAAAAAAAAAAAATGTAAAAAATGTTGAACCGTAATACATATATATGTGTGTGTGTATATTGATTTGTTATTCCTATTCCTCGCCGAGACAAAATTAATGAATCTCCGCGTCTCGGGTGGGCCGGCCGGCCGAGCTCGCGTAACGTCCGTCAGGAGTACGCGCGGCGGTGTTATTACGTAATAACAATAACGACTTAATAACGTTGACATATAATATATCAGTTATGTACACACAAGGGTATAATATGATAAACGAATGTAACTTTACGAAAAAAACAACAACAATCAAATGTTATCGTTAAATAATGATGATCCTAACAAAGGATTTCGAAGAAAAAAATAAGCAATAATTTGAAACATTATTCAAAAAGGAAGGATGGGATTGCGGATAAGGAATTGGAAAACCAACGGATAATCGAAGGCGATTCGATAGGATTGTAAATGCTCATAGACGGCGCTCGGATAGAAGATCAGGGGGACAACGGAATACGAAGACGGAAATGACCCCACACGTGAGTGAGGAGAACCGACCTAACGAGTACGACCTAAACGGAGACGGGAGAAAGATACGACAGATTTGCGGGAAATGATTATGAAACCGTGGAGAAAAGCGATCATAAAAGGAGACATAGAACGATAATGGAAGGCGAAGGAGGCCCGCGATTTCGTCCATTTGCGACGCGTGATGTATTGATTTGTTCGTGTGTTCGTAATCATCTAGTTATAATATAATCACGACGTGTCGACATTATGTTTTTGGTTTTCTACAATGTTCGTCCCACTTGATGGCGCTGGCACGAAAACCCGATAATCTATACTTTGGGGTACGTGCGGCGCGGCGGTCCGGTCGTAGGATCACTTACGTGTATACACATATATTTCATATACAAGGTGTCCTCCTCCATACGGAGATGTGACCAATGCGCTATGGCAAACGTGTTTTAAACTTGATAACTATAAGAAAATCGAATTATAAAATGAAACATTTTATTCCAATTTTTATTTTTTAATCAAAATTGGTAAATATAATTTATAGACAAATTTCGGTCTCTAAGACAATGAACATTTTCATAAACTTTAAAAATGTATAGAAAATCAATCAGATTAAATATTTTTATTTTTAATTGTAGAAAAAAACAGTTCTAAAGTCCAATAATTGTGACAGTGTGTTCTAGTGATTATTACGAAAAAATTAGAAACATCGAATAGAACGAAAGTTGTTGCATTTGTCGGACACACTGTATGTTAAATGTGTATTCACTACCGCGCGAATATCGAACATGTAACATACTCAACGACGACCCATTACAATATACATTATTATCGATTGCTGTAAGTATTCGTTTTTCACACCAGAAACAAATCGTCCAAGTCCAAAATCGTATTGCATCGTGTATTGACTGCACCAAACGTTACGAAACGGTTTTCTAAACGACCGTTTGAACGCGAGATTTCTTTTAACGTCCGGTCGAAATTATGCGAGACGATCGCATTATTACATTTTCCTTTTCCTACGTCCCGAACTATAAATAAACGGACGTGTACTACAAAACGTGATTAACGATTTACGACCAGCTGTTGCGTGGCGAGTTCTTCATCAAGACGATACAATGTAAGTGGTTGGACACCCGATCGTTGCAAATAATAATAATAATAATAATAAAACTGTGGACACTGTAAATGCATAAGGCAGTGCTGTCGAATATTTGAATAAAAGTATTTTTGAGTGTTGAAAACATTTTTATTATTATTATTTGATGATTTTATTGTTTCGAACTTATCTACAGGTTATGTAGGATTATGATTACACTACATCATAAACTGACCGGAGTGTTTGTTAACTATATGTCACATATCTATGGTAGTTTAGAACATATTAACAATTTTCAAAATATTTTTTTTTATTTTGTAATGACTTCAATAATCACCCGTACGAGTTTAACTTTAAGTATCCATGTCAAAGTATTTGTTTAATATTTAAGATGAACTTTAAGAAAAATGTTTTATACAACACTGTACTCAAGTGAAAACCGCGTATCCCTTAAAAACACGACATAGATTTGAAGTTTACGCACACGTTCGTGACCGATCGAACGAAAATATAATTATAATATTCGAATACGATAGCATGTCAATCACACTTTTACGTGTTTACGAAACATGTGCTACAAGTCTTTTGGGAATATTGCTGTTAACCGACTGAATGACCCGACCCAACCGATATACTGGCGCTAAAGATTGTTTAAAGAATATGATATAAACATGGTTATTACGAATGAAATGAACAGTTTACAACAGCCGTCGTGATGTCGGACGAATTAGGTTATTCTTTTTTTTTTTTATTTCAATCGCTTGAATCAAATGTATTTGCTTATCCGTGTCGTTTCGAAAACCTCGTCGATTTTATTTTATTGGTTGCACGTTGCGTACGAGCGTATGGGATTTAGCGCCGCGTTCAATGCTAAACGTGCGGGTTTCTGTTTTTTAAACTTCTTTGTTTAAGCCCGAACCGTTTTTGAACGATCTCGTCGCATGATCGTATCATATCTCTGCACGTGCAATTATGATTTGTAGCTCAAACCGTTTCAATGCCGGGTTTTAAGTCAGCTTACGTAAACGGTTTTATGACTGCGATGGTCGGTCTGCGGGTATGATAGATCGCTTCGACTAACAGAAATACGATAGTATTTTATTTTCTACGTGTCTGTCCTAAAAGCTATAAACAAACTATTTAAACGGACACTCGCTGGACTGCAACCGCCGCCAAGTAAAATTTATGCAATCGAGTGGTCATTGTGATGCTATACGGTGTACAAAAAAAGAAAACGGAAGACTGTCGCTCGCCATTGTTCACGTAAACGGACGCGCGTAATTACGAATTTTCCCAAAAACGATTTCAATTCGTCAGCAGCCAACTTCTTAACGACTTTTCTCGAGGGCGATAGATAATATAAGAACACCGTCGTGTACAACGCATTTTTTTTTTAACCGTTCATTATCGGATTCGTGTCCGAGAGGAAAAAGAAAAAGAAGTATATTCCGAAAAAATCGAATTGCGTACACGTTGCAATGTCGAACGACGCGCGTCAAAACAAGAAACTATATAATCCTACACGAATATTTAACAAAAAGACAACAGTTATTGAATAATAATGAATGGGTCGTGTACGCTGTAACAGATTTTGTCGGGACGACAGCGAAATATTTAAATGACTATATTTCGCAACACGCGGTTATAAATATCATCGTATAATCGTGTGCGTTTAAATGTCGTTTGGTGATTTTTTTTTTTTTTTCTACCAACAAAGAGTTGCCCCGTCGTGTTATGGTTTTTTATCGTCCCGCGAGTAAATACGTATAAATACGATCGCGTATCGACGCGTATTACAAACGTATTTGGAAAGTTTGACTTATCTAACGCGTTTTGCGCGCGTAACGTTATCCTCCGGTACGATTCACGAGACCGGGAAAAAAACAACAAACAAAAAAAATTGGTCGAATTCGTAATAACGAAATCCGAACCCCGCGAAACTAACACGTCCGGACGACCAACAAAACGAATCCATTTCACGAATGCGCACGGTTTGTTATCGTCAATATATATATATAATGTAACACGCGTTACGTGACGAGTACAAACGAGGACAAGTCTCAAACATATTTCGGTCGGGTTTTTTTTTTCGTTTGTCCGTTTTTGTTTTTTCGCTGGAGAAATCATCGGATACCGCGAACACGCGCGTCTCATAACGTGAGCGGACAGACGCGTTAACATTTCGGCGGGACACGAATCATTATTATTATCATTACGAGCCCCCGGCGGCCGTGTCGGCGGCGGTACGCGAAAACGTCGTCTCGCGTGAACGATACAGGTCGGCGACGATCGTAACTTCGCGGGTTAGACGACGCGCACGTGCGCGTATTAAGCACGAAGTCTCGCGAGTGTAATCGACAGTTCAAACGTACGACTCGTTACGAGTAGCCGCCGCTACAGACCTACCCAACCTGGCGCGTACAAACACGTTTTCGGTTTCACGCGGAATTTCCTGTATATTCTCGCGCCACGCAGTTTTCTACGGCAAATAAGTTCCGTTTGTTCGCGTGTTATAATCCGTCCGTTTAAACAAACCTAACCCGTTACCGGCGTGAGTCTTAAACGCGTATTTATTCGTATACACACATGATTACGGTAAAATTTCCATATTTGTCTGACCGATTCTCGTACACGACGTGTGCCGTCCCTAGGCCGGAGATCGTTTTTTAGTTTATTTCTTCACGACGTACGTGTCGAGAACACTCGCAGTTTGGCTGACTGTGATATTTTCGTTTTCAAAACGTTCTCAATGATTTACACCGTATTTCACAGGGACGGGCGAGAGACAACAATATGAGCAGTAAATACGTCCGTTTCGTTTTATCACGTGTCTGTTGGTTTCGGGAACCCGGAAATATTACGGTGTTCGATTTTTATAGATCACAAGCGGGTACTGTCACGTTGCGAATTTGTCGAAAACATGATTTTCAGAGATTTGAAAAATACTATGCACCCGCTCTATACGGTTGTATTTCATTGATTTATCGTTGTTTAGAAATCTGATCTTTTTTTTATTTTTATGACCAAAATAGCGACCGAAAGCTCAAGACTCGTTTTTCCATCGGGTGGCCGATCGAAGCGTAAAATCGAAATCCCCGGCCCCGTGTGTGTGTATACGTATATATGAGCGCAGCACGTTATTCGGTCAGTACGTGTAAAAAACGATTTATCGACAACAAACGAACTCGAAACAACATGTGTATATATATGTATATATTGTTTCGAGTTTAGTTTATTGTTTTGTTTAGATTTGTGTATCTGACGTATGTCTTTCGAACTTTTAAGTTTTTAACGCTATATCCCGTTATAACCCGCGTCCCCGCGACTTGCCGATAATGTTTCTCGTCGCGACATTGCTCGCACGATGGATGCTACCGACGGCGGCTTTTTCATTGAACAATTTTCGATTTTAAAAATATTAACACGCGCGTAAACTCGTACGTGCCGAACAACTGCATTTTTGTTTCTCCCGAAATGCTATGTATATTATTAATTATCTATTGATCATACAACATTTAATACGTCATTAGTTCGCCTACGAACAGTGTCTTATTATGGTTATTAATCGAACTGATACACAACCGCATCGGTACGTCGCAATGCGTTGTCCGTAGCACACTAATAATAATACGTACTATTATTTGCGAGTAAATAGACCGCATAAAACTTACGGACGTCTATCGCAACGTATATAATACCTAATGCAATACGTTGTCGGCCCATAATTATAATAGTAGTAAAATCAAAACAATGGCTTTCATAAATACTAATATAATTATTATGATAGGCGCAGTGAATAAAATTAAAATGCACAAATGTACAAACACTTGACCCGACTAAATGTTACGTACACGTTAATTTTTCACATCTCTTCCGACGGACTTCAAAATATTCGAAAATATATGTTAAAATGCGCTTTAACTCGAACTGAAACGGTACGAGTTAAATTATTAATCAATTATATGTTGTTTTTTTCTTTTTGTTTGGCTCGATATTACACAACTAATACAATAATTTAATATATAATATTAATCGCTAAAAAGAAAAATGAATCGCCTACCAATGTAATTGTATTGCCTATTGTTATAGACGTTTTGCGTGTATTTTCAAATAAAACGCGAAAGATGGATATACGTATACAGTTATATTGTTGAAGAAAAAAAAAACCCAATAATATAATAAATTAAGTAATATCGTACGACTTTCACATATTTTGTTCACATGCCATAATATCTGCACATTCTGCGTACACATTGTACAGTTTTATCAATAACTATAGACAGGTAGCCAATATATATATATGCATGTATATAATAGTAATGACTCAATGATAATTTAAAAAATTTTCTTCTTTTTTTTCTATATAAATTATTCATTTATTATGTTACCAACCTCGTTTTTATTCTATGTGACGTACAAGCCTATATAAGTCGATAATCCTATAGTATTTAGATATATATGCATAACGTTTTGGTCGTCCGAGAAGATCTCCAGCGACTTATCATCGCGGTGTACGCATGCGCGACAGCGACTACACAAAATCGTAAACATACAAATATACATTCCCGTTGCCGTCGTTGCGTTAAATCTTTCTCTTGTGTTTGCACAAGACACGTTTAATCCGAAATCATAATGCCACGTTGATACGGTTATAAAAATACCATAAAACAGGAATGTTACGATAGTTTTACTACATTTTAAATGTATACTCATTGATTTTTAAAAAAAAATATTTGTATAACACGCCCTATTCGAAAATTGATTTTATGTTATACCGCAGTATAGCCTTTTTTTTTTTTTAAGCGAGCAGTAAACCAAGCATAGCGTCCTCGCCCAGTTTACACGTGTCCAAGACAAGAACACTGTAGCGGTCAATTTTTTTCAATCTTTGCTCGGATCCAAATGTATCCATGTGTTACAGGCCACTGAAACCATATACTAAAACAGTACACAGTTGTGTGTACAACAGTTTTACATTTTAACGTGTATTACGTATACCCTACGCTAACACCGTCACATTAATTTGATAATATATTACATTGTTTATTGAGGTTTTTTCTTTTATTTTTTTTTTTTACCGTGGTTCGTATTATATTGTAAACTATAAAATACAAAGTAGTTACGGAGTAATAAAGTCGTATAAACACATGAAACATACACGCCTATTATCTTGTTTATCAATTTATGTAGATAAATATAAAAACATGTTAACGTTATATTTCCCACCGAAAAAAAAAAATTAAGCGTTTCTTAAGCAAGTGCAGCTGTCTATATACATATATATATACCTATATACCGGACGATCCTTCGAGAAAGTTCAGACGCGTGATAATGTACCAATTTTATATATGGAAAAAAATGCGCAATATTAATATATAACGCGACTTGTTGCATAACGTTTTTTTTTTTTTCAAATCGGTTTGTCGGACACAATATAAGTTATGCGACGACGCGCGCTGCTGTTTTATCGCGCGAGATGATGCCGAAATGTGTGTGTATGTTATAGTAATCGCATTTGCGCGTTAAAATTCAAATCAACCCGCAGAGTATATGTAATATGCACTCTGACCAAGTTGCTTTGTGCCGTGAAAACGATAAATAACTTAGTTGTCGGACGCGTTCTCCCGTGGAGAGTGTACGACGGTTTTTGTCTCCCGAGAAAGTGCGACGAGCGAATACGAAAAACGAAAACACGGGAGGGTTGTGCAACGAATATTTCGCAATAATGAATTTGTCGGACATGCCGCGACGCGACGATTCCGGTATTAACGCGCACGATATCATTCCGATTTGGATAAAATACGAGGTGTGGCTGTTAAATAGCGAGACTTTCGCACCAAAAACTTTTTGTCGACAATTTCAAATAGTTTAACGTTTTTCTCCCCTCCGCGCTTAACATATCGCTCCGTCCGTGTTTTTCGTTTGCCGAAATTTTCGACTCGAAATAATGTTGAAAATCCTTTTCCTGCAACGCTTTTAATAATACCTCTGTCCACTCGAAATGTTTTCCCCTTAATGCGCTTTTTGATTTCGAAAACAGCCACACGGAGCGAGATCTGGTGTTGTAACCACCGGCGTTTGATTTTCGGACAGAAATCGCTGAACAAAATGAGCCGGCGCGTTGTCTTGATACAAGACCCGAGTCGTTTTCCCACGATTCAAGCCGGGTTTCTCCTAACTCGTTCTCTGGGTGTTGTCACTAACACTTGTAGATAATAATGTTGATTAACAGTCTGTCCTCGAGGTACCCGTTCCGTCGTTATTGCACCCTTCGTACCGGAAAATACGATCAACGTGGCATTAAGTCGTCGACTTCCTCACGACCCACACGAAATCGTTTGTGTCACTCGAAGACACCGTCAAGATTGTTCCGAGTTTCACTGGAAATGTTAGTTTAATAAGGCCGTTCGATTTTTTCGTGCGACATGATTTCGACGTACAACGCGAGTAAGGTTGCTTCGACCTAGAGTAAACCTAGACTAAACTCGTGTCGTTCGGTGCAATGACGTTCACAGTCTCATAAACGTGTACCGATTGTATTCACTCGTCTGTACCCGGTCTCGTACGTACACCTCGTAACAAACCGGAGACGACGCCAACGTCCGGCCGTTGCGTAATGACGTATAACATTATATACATATGTTATCGAACATGATACTACGAGTAGGTTTCGGCGCGAATCGACCTCCGCCGCGTCGATCCACTCGGACGACGACGAGTGTTTTGGAGATCGGACGGGGAACGTAGTTACGGTAGACGGCAGGGGAACGTTCGTCGACCGTCAGAAAATATAATAAAAGCGGTCCGAATGAAACCGTAGATTGCGCGTACGACCGCCTTTTGACGTGCCGTCGTCGCGCGAGTGTACGTACGATTTGAACAGTTTCTGGCCTGACAAGGAAAAACACGTTTGTTTGTTTCAAGCGAAATCGATTTTATTTTTCGTTCGGTTCCCCTCGAGTTCGGGAACAAGAAAAAGTCGCTCGCGGACAGATCAGTTCAAATTTTAATCCGTTTTTCGAGTGATTTCGTTGGCTTGGCGTGCTATAACGGATAAACCGTTTATCGGAAAATCATAAAACGTTGCCGATACACGCCAGTCGGAACGGCCGTCCGCCAGCGGCGTGCAGACGACAACCAGACCCGTAAGCGAACACGAATAAGACGGGCCGAATCGCGTAAATATAATAATCGCGTTAAAACGCCTTGGGATGCTCGCGGTGTAGGTCAGGCCGATAATTGATGGATCGCCGGCCGCCCGTAATCGTCGAGTGTGCGGGCCGAACTTACGAAGGAGACCGCGCGAGCAATGCACTTGTAGAGTTGGGCCGGACGACGACGTATTATTCGCGTCGTCGTTATGCGTAGCGCGCGTGAAGGAGACCAGTGAAGACGGAGAGACAAACGAGGAACACGTGAGATCGAGCATCTAAACCGAACTACGTCGGATAACGCGTATAGTTTCCGAATTCGTAGGTTGTTAACGTCGTCAGGACAACGTACACGCTTTTTAGCGGTTAGGGTCGGCGCGTTATTGGCAAAACCGGTGCGCGACCGAAAAAACGGTGACAAACACGCGTTATTATGTAACGGTATGTGGGGCCAGGCGTCGTCCGGAGTGAACGTGTAGGTCATATTGCGCATGTCATCTCGTGCGGACGTTCAAATCGCATGAATAGTGTTTGAAGTATTTAAACACGCATGACAATCATGACGCCGTATCGGATAATTTGCGAGATGTTTAGGACGGCGAAGTGCGTATTTTTTTTTTTCAACTGTAAACACGTTTTAACAACAGACGACTTGCCGCGCGACTTCGCTACAATCATATATGTGTGTGTGTCCCGACTGACTTCGCTCGGTCGACGAGCCGAGAGAGAGAGAGGTTTCGATAGGCCTGCACGTCACGTGGAAAAACGATCAGAACTCGAAATCTTGGCCGTGATCGTGAAAGAGACTTTCACGGGGAATCGTAAACGTTTGAATGGGAAGGGCGTCGCAGGGGTGTGCGAAAGCAAGTTTTCGTCCGGAAGCTTTCCAGAACGCAACGGTTGTTCTGCACTCGTCTGCTCACGAGGAAACCCAGAGGATCTTATGCTCTTGAGAACGTACGTTCGCTACGGACTAGGTTAGGTACACTGACAATACGTTGTAAACTGTTCCGGTACCGTTTTTTTTTTTTAATATGACGATTTTTGGTTTTCTTTGAAACAAAAAAATACACAAGTTATTCAGTTTCTATGTTAACACAAACGTTCAGCAAAGTCGCCGTAGTTAACGGTCGTCTAATCACGCGAACGGGTCCCACGTCAAAATGAAACGAAAACGTCCGCGATTTGTCATGACCGTCGCGTGACTAAATCGCCGTAATGGGCCGACACGCGCTTGTACAGGGAAACGTTATGATTTTTTGTCGTTGCCCCGCGGAACGCAAATCATCACGAAAGTCCGCGAGACGCGAAAACACCGTCCGTTTCCCCGTGTCGACGCGACAATCGCACACCGGACCGTAAGGAAAATAAATATAAATACACCGTCCGCGCTCTAGTTGGTGAGGACCTCTTCTACTACGTTTACAAAAAAAAAAAGTCAACGTCACTTCACTACAATTTTTTAAAGGAACCCGGAGGAGCGCCTATGACCGGTATACCTGGACACCATAAAAAAAAATGGTATATTTTATTAATAATAATTATTATTACTCGACAATTATTTTTAGATTTACCCATCTAGGGTACACTAGAAAACCGTTAAATCCGTGGCAATTTTTTCCATAAGCGTATTGAGTACATTCGATTTTCACGTATTATTATTCTTATTTAAATTTAAATGGGTTTAATATACTATTACTGTTAAAAACTGTGTAGAGAAATTTTTTTTTAATTGAAAGAAAAAATAACACGGTTAGAAATTACGTTATATATCAATGGTAAACCGGTGAGGGGGGATTTCGATATAGGATATTTCATTTGGAACGCTATTTGTAAATTTCCAATTGAGCTCTATATTTTCCAATTCGAGCACTGAACCACCGGTCACGTTTGCAACGCAAAACGGTCGTCCGCGCGATTCTTCAAAAACGAAACGAGTTTTCGTATACGCAATAAATGCATAACATACGTGTACGTGGGAAAGGCTGTCGGGACAGAATAAACAAATCTCGCGTTCATCGAAGTGATAAACGACGTTTCAAATCGTAACTAACGAACATAACGTTTTGTGCGCACGTTAACAAGCCACCACCGGGACTTAGTTTTTCTACTCGCCAACTGCGACAGGTTTCGACCGTACTAATATAATATAGGTCGTAAAAAAAGATATATATATTTTTTTTTTTGCAAAGCGTATACCAACAATAACACTACCAAGCTGGTTGAAAAATATTTGTTTACCTAATAAATTTCACGTTCAATGCGTTTTCAACTCGTCTAAGACTGTACCTAACGTTCTTTACACAAAACCAGACAATAATATATATTGTATATAAGACCTAACAGTATAGTTACGGAACGAAATTGTAACAATATTTACGCAAATGACAAAAAATACATATATTATACGTGTATATAGAATAAACATAATAATTTTTATTAAAACAATTTCACAAATACCAGACACTGAACTGGCCAATAACCATTAAAAACAAAATATTTAAATAATATAACTTGCTGGTATATATACTATTTAACATTAAAAATCATCATTGTACATGGTCGATTTTATTAATTCATTTTTTTATAATTAATAATATATTATATATTAAAAAAAAAAACTATTTATAAATTGAATAATTTCATACTTATATCGTAAAACTCAAATACAAGGAAATAACATATAATTGGTTGATAATACAAAATATAAACTTAACTTAATAATATCATTTTTCATTTTTAAATAAACATTTATATTAAATAAATCGTTCATTTAAATAGGTATATTATTATTATTATAAGCCCTGAGAATTTTTCAAACAAATGTTTTAAACATAACACCCTATTATTATCTAACTTGCTGGCTGAGCCGTTGTAAAAATTCATAATAGGATAAAGACGATTCAAATTTATCTTCAATCAGTCGACTATAAAAGTGTATCTTATGTGGTCCATTGTCCCTAAAATAAATGTTTAAAAAAAAAATGTCAATATTTCTATGATGAAATGTAGGTATGTTAGTAAACTAGGTACTCACTTTATTATTTCTATAGGTAGTGGATATGGCTTAAAATGTTGTAAATAAGAAATGAAACTACGTAACAAATACGATGGCTTAGAGTCCACTTCGGTGAGAGTAGTCTGAAATAAATAAATAAAAACAACGTGTTCATTAGTTCGGCATAAATTACAATTATTTGACAACAATAATTTTGAAAAATGTTGGTACACAACAAAAATATTTAATATGAAAACCAGAAGATTCAAAGTTTACATTTCAAAACTTGTTAGAAATCCTGTATGTATATAAATATTACCATTATAATTTAATTAATATTACCAAAATACCCAAATGTAATATGAAACGATCACAAAGGGTTTCCTTGCAACTTGTACGTAACATAATAGATCGATTATACATTTTGAATGTACTTACTATTAATTCTGGCATTGAATTGACATTTACATAACCGAATAACTTTTGAATTAATTGGTCTGAACATCTGTGCCCAATGAATATTGTTAACGTTTCGCTGTCGTCCATTAAATAGATACCATTAGAATCGACTCGTTCTGCGGACAGCTGTATGACTGGTGGAAGAGGAATTTCCGTCAACTTCTCGTAATCGATTTTCGGCTGAAAGAAAATATATAATATATGTATATAAGAAAAAAAGTTGTACATAAGTAATTCATCGAGATTAATTTTTACCTGTTCTTCCAAGGAATGTATAGGATACAGATCGGGATATATGTACTGAATTAGACAATTTAAAGGCAAACTTTTCATTTGACACATGCTAAACATTCGTTCGTCGAGTCGAGTAGGTTGATTAGTTCTAAACGCAGCCTATAAATAATTTTCACACATTAAGTAAATTTTCAATTATGAATCGACAAATATTCAATATTATTACATGTTTTAATGTAGCTAAAATATATAACGGAAACACTTTTAACGACAAAGGTGATATCATTGTTCCGGGGCTGTTGTACGACGAACAACCAGCTTTAAACGTTGAAAGTGAATCTGAGATAGCATTGAAAAATGCTTCACGTGCATCAGACAATGACTTTTCTGTACTTCGATCAACAGCTAAACATACACATATAACAATACGTAAAATGATTAATAAATATTTCGCCTGACTAAACGATTTATTTACTTACCCATTTTGGCTATCAGGCACGTTATCGCTTGTTGATCAGCATGATGAAAAACATCATTTAAATTGTCAGTGACCGGTATGCAAAGCGTATGCACTCGAATACGACGTTCAGCTGTGTAACATACACATTGTAAGTTGAATATAAAAAAAGTTTTATTACATTTAAATTACAGTAAAAATTAATTAACCATTGCTTGAAGTGTAAAGTAATGCCGCCTGGAAACAAACAACCGAAACTCCATCCAGACTATCTTCGATAGACAACTGCATGCCATAAGCATTGTCAGGATTAACGTTAGGTAACATAAGCAAATCGGATGAACGGACAAAGAAATTTCCGTGAAAAGAGTGTATTGCCACACCGCGTGTACAACGTAACCTCAAAAGAGCTTCGAAGCCGATCTTGCGAGTAAGATATCGATCGAAACAGTTTATAAAACGCGTCACTATTGTTGGAGACTTGATGTCAAATTGAGGGAAATTGTGTAGACAACCGGCAGAGTATTTGGATATTCCAGCTAGAAATAAATCAATATATCAATTAGAATTATTTTGTAAGTATAATAATAAATAATACCACGTTTACTTACAAATGGTGGCGATGTCTAAATATTGTGATGATATGAAAAACAAGTCAACAGCAATCTGTTCAGCGCTACATTCGAGAGCCAACTTTTTATAGTAATCAGTTGATGGCGTCATGTGCTGAACACGATCACCAGTGTGTGGATTTCCGTCATCTCTAGGTTGTAAGCTACCAGGTCCACAATTTGGCAAACAAGCTTGGAACACTGTGACACGACCGCCTCGTGGTGCTAATATCTTAAAAGCCGCCTGAAGTGCAGCTCCCAAGGCACAACCGGTGTTGTATGATTCTTTGTAAAGGTTTGGCAAACTGGTCAGTAAATCTTTTACGGCCGACTTATTTTCTTCCAAATTCACCATGAGACCATCAGGCAAGGGCAAAAATATGTCTACAATTTAATAATAGCTCATTTTATAATTTATAGGGTTATGAGTATGATGGAAAAAAAAACAATGCATACCAGTTATATCGCTAACAATAAGCTGTTTTGGCTGTCCTCCATCATTGCTTGAGATTTGATAAAAATGAACAGCTGAATCGTACGTAATAAAACCTATGTTAGTACGCGAATCTCCAGGTATATCATTTGCCATAATTTTATTCAAAATTCGATCACAAACAATCTCTAAATATCCAGTCAAAGTCGCTACACGTGAAACGTCCAAAAGGAACAGATACAAAGCCGGTTGCGGAGGTCTAACCTAAAATTATCAAAATAAATAAATAAAAAATAATTTGTAGTACATGCAATACTAACCATATAATCTTGTGAAGCTATGTACTCAATAGTGGCATTTTGTATTTCTGGCCTTCTTGATGGGTCGCCAAGTGTTTTTGTATAAGGATCAATTTGAAACTCTCCAGGTACTATGTTAAACAATAAATGATTTAATACATACAAGTTCAGTTATATCAATTGTTATAATATTGTACTCACATTCATTGACTCTGTAACACAAATTACATTTCCAATGTGCGTTGTCAATGAATTGAACAAATGGATTTATGTATGAACGACAGTTGCGACATCTTGTAATAGTTTCACATTGGATCACAGTTAAACGCTACGATGAATAGAAAAAAATACAATAAAAATATCAATGAAAGAAATTTCACTAAAATTTCAGAAAGAAAAAAAATACAACTTTACTTACTGAAAGATCTTTATAAGGATGTATTAATATTCCCAGTGGCAATCTACTTTTATCCAGCAAATTCTTTGAAGATGGAAACTTGTTCAACGTACAACGAAATATGCTAAATTAAATTAATACAAATAGTAAGTAAGTAATATTATATATCGGTTTGAAAATCTTACTCTGGAGAACAATTATCACAATCAGCATATCCTTGAGGAAGTTTGATTTCTGGCGGTTGAACTCCATCACTCGGTAGTACGTCTCTACATTTTAATAAATCCAAAATATCGTAGCCCTTTTAAAGTACATACACAATTATTGTCATTATTACATTATTACATAAATTCTGACATTATGTTTGAAACAATAATAAACTCACCCATGACTTAGCAAAACCTTGTTGTACAACTGAAGGATTCTGTTCCGGCCTATAGGACGAATCTTGCTGATGATTATGGAATCCTTGTTGTCCTTGAATAGCGTTTGATTGCTGATAATTCATTTGGTTAGAAATACCCATATTATTTTGCTGAGGATACCCTTTGGTCGCTAATTGTATGTTTGGACTTGGTAACATAGCCGGTGGCTGGGACTGTTGTACATTTCCATTGCCTTGAACTTGATTGTAGTAATTATTGCTCGGTGGCAACATTTGTGAGCCATGCTTATGAGTTTGTTGATCAACACTAGGAGGCAGAGTACTTGGATTAAAAGACGCGTTCATGGTTTTTGGCTGTGGATACATTGTATTTGTTTGGTTCGGAATATTAAGTGGTGTAGTCGACGACTGTTGGCTTGTTTGATTTATATTTGGATGTGGTGGCCATTGATTGTGATGGAGTGGTTGAGTTGAATTTGTTTGGTTATAAAACTGATTAATTGGAGGTATGGGATAATTTGGTTTTGGTAAAACTTGTTTACCCGATTGATTATTGAAGGACGATTGTGGAAGATATTGATTTGTTAATGACTGAGAAACGGGAAAAGTGTTTGGCATAGATTGATTGCTGAATGGTTGCGGTGGATACTGATGTATAGGTGCTACACCAGACATCGGTTGATTGCTCAACAATTGAGATGGGTATCGACTGGCGATCAGTTTATTCGATGAGCTAACATCTAATTTAGGTTTAATGTTGACCATCTGTGGTGGAAACTGATTTGCTGTTGAATCTGGTGGAATCACATTCGGTCTTGGTTGATTACTGAGTGGCTGCAGTGAAGGGTATTGATTCACTTCTGGTTGAACAGGCAAAGTGCCTGGTTTAGGTTGACTATTTAATGTCTGTGGAGGTAATTGATTAACGGTCAAGGAACTGGCAGGACCGTATTAGATCCGTGTTGATTATTGGATGGTTGTGACGGATACTGGCAGGAAGATGTTTGAAGAGGAGACGCGGTTAATTTAGTTTGATTACTAAACATCTGTGTAGGTAACTGACTAGCTGTAGATGTGGGTATAATCGTTTTCAGTGTCGACTGATTACTAAACGGTTGTGCTGGATATTGACTTCCTGCATGTTGTAAAGATGGCACAATATCAGATTTAGGTGGATTGCCAAACATTTGTGGTATTGATTGGTTGGCTGCTGACATATTAGTATTTTGGGTAGACTGGACCGGATATCCACTTGCTGCTGGTTGAAGTGGTGCCATAGTATCTAATTTATTTTGACTATTGAACACGTGAGGCGGAAACCGATTTCCAGACAAAGAAACAGGTGATACTGTATTTGGTTTTGGTTCAATGTTAAATGGTTGGGTTGGAAAAGGACTTAATGTCGATTGAAGAGGCGGTAGAGTAGATGTTGGTTGATTACTGAACAAATTTGGTAAAAACTGCTTAACGGTTGATGAAACGGGTGTAACATTAGTTGGTACCGTTTGACTATTAGATGGTTGTAGTTGACACAGACTTGGTGTTGATTGAAGAGCTGGTAGAATATCTGTCATTGGCTGATTACTGAAACTTTGTGGTGGCAGTTGAATTGATGCCAATGAAACATGTGGAACCACGTTTGGCATTGATTGATTACTAAACTGTGTCGGACACTGACTTGTTGCGGGCAAAAAAGCTAGTGTTGCATCCGATTTTGGTTGATTATTGAACATCTGCAGCGATGACTGAGTAGTGACAAGCGGAACAGCATTAGGTATTATTTTATTGCCAAATCGTTCTGGAGAAAATTGATTAATCACAGGTTGAATAGTTGGAATCTTATCAGGTTCAGTTTCGTTATTTGTTGGCAAATGATCGGTTGGTTGATCCAGATTTAGAGATTCAGAATTTGTTTGTGTACTTGGATTGACTTCTGGTAGTTCAAGTACTGAGTTATTTGTATTGTGTACTGTAGAAGAATAGTTTTGAAATGCAGTAGAATTGTTGTCATTATATGATGTATTTTGTTGATTATCTACAGTCATATTTAAACCAGATGCTTGTGAACTTAAGGTCAGAATTTCAGTATTTTCTAACGGTTTAACATTTACATTATTGGATCGAATCAAAACGGATTCAGTTTCATTTGACAAATTATTAGAATTTAATTGTGAATTTTCTAATTCTAGTTTTATTGGCGATTGCTGCTGATTTGAAGATATTAAATTTACCGAAGTGTTTTGTGAATTAGAAAATGTCATTAAATTATTAGGTTTGTATGAAGGTGGAGAATCTGGAACAGACTTTATGTCCTGCGGGTGCACATTTTGTTGTTGACTATAAGATTGTAAATTGGGCGACTGTTGATTGAATACAGATTGATTATTTACACTTGTTGAATTAAAATAGTGACCCGTAGTTGGTACAGATTGTTGTTGTACAGTTGTATTATCTAAATGCGGCACAACATTTATAGAACTATTAGAAAATTGATAATTTGATATTTTTACATCATCAAATGTAGATTGTGGTGAAGCAAATTGATCTGTTGATGGTTTTTGATAATTTGACTCTTGTTGAGAAGTGATATTGTTTGAGCTAAAATAACTATTAGGCTGAGCAAAATGACCAATAGATGGTGGACAAGATGTTATATCGTTCTGTTGACTTTCGTTTGATTGTTTATCCATTGATTTAGATTGATCAACCATTGTTTCCTGCTGGTTTTCTGCTAAATTATTACTAGATGTTGAACATTTATTATCAAACTCGGATTTCACAATATTTATCGAGTCCTGGTTAATTAATTCAATTGGACTATTCTTGGCAGCAATAGATAATTTAGATAAAAGACTAGTCTGATCATCAGAAGTCTCATATGGTGTATTGTAATTTTCTTTAGTTGTATTTTCAGATATAGAAGATGAACTTTTTGGAGTCGTAATGACGGGTGAAGTCACAGGACCAATAGACTGAGTGGACGACAATGACGTTAATTGTTGGCTAGTTATAGATTGACTATTATTAAATAATTCAGAAGCTGGTGGTTTTGAAGAGCTATACATTGAGTGTTGATTATAAAAATTGGTAGCACTTGTGTTAATAGACTGACAACTACTATGGTCCTTTAATGTTTGGGCTTGTGATATAGCTTGATTAAAAATTTGTTTGTTTTGTGTAATACTGCTATTAACAACATTCAATTGTAGTTTAGAATCATTTGGTGGAATATTTGAATTTTGAAAATCGGATTCGATATGTTTATTTTGATGACTATAATCTCTTGACTGTGTGTCATCATTATAATTTTGAATGTTCATGGAATCTTGTCGACGACTAAGTAACTCGATATTGCTGTACGGAAATGATTTACTTTGTAGCGACTGTGAAAATGAACTATGTTGAGTCAGTGTATTTGATTGACTAAAGTAGGATTCCGTATTAAATTGAGGAGGATTTTGAATGTTTGAAGAACTCGTAAAACCATAAGGCGAATAGTTGAGTTTATTATCGGAAATTATAGAGGGTGAATATTGTGTATTCTCATATTTAAATTCAGTCTGTCCAAAGTCATTTTTATTGGCATAGCAATCAAATGTTTGAGCTATTGATGTGTTGACATGTTGCGCATTAAATTGAAATTCGGGATTTTCTTGATTTTCTGATATTGGTTCCATTTCATTTTGTGTAGTATTGTCAGTTGATGTCTGGATAACGTCTTCAATGATATTGTTATCTTGATTATAAGCACTATGTAAAACAGAATGTTTATCATCATCAATACTATTATCTGTATTAAGACTCAAATCAGCAAATTGGCTAGGTACTGGAAACTCTTGGTTTGAAGATATAATTGTTTTTGATTCTTTAGTTACATGACACTCTGTATTTTTATTTAAAGTATGTTTTGAAAATTGAACATTACTTGGAATGCTTTCGGAATCCTGATCAGTGCTTTCAGAGTACAAAGAAGAAGTATGTTGTGGTGAACTTTCAGTAGATGTTTCATCCATATCATACTCAATTATTTTAGGTTCAGGAAAAGATTTATTTGAAGAAAAATAATTTGTATTCATATTATCAGCTATAGATCCTCTACTAGTGTTATATTTATCTACTGGATAAAGTTCAGGAACTTTTTTAGATTGTTGTGGTAACAAGAAACCAGTAAGATGAGGTTGTAGCTGAAAGTCTGGATTAATTGGATAATTTTCAGCATTAGTTTGAGCAAGACTTATAGCATTCTGAAAGAAAGAAAAAAATATATATTTTAAAATTAATTTCAACAAATTGTGAAATATTATAACATTTAAACCCCTTTATACAAATTAATACCTATGGATCAAACATTAAACAATAAATTAAATAACCAAAAAAAAAAATATTTTAATAACTATAACTTAAATTAAAAATATAATGGATAGTTAATAAGTTATAATTAGAGCATGGATTTAAATGCATAACTGTTTAAACATTCATTACATTTTATATACTTTTAGTTAATGTTACATGTAATTAGGCCTGTCACTGAAAAGTAATAATACATTTATAAAACTACCTATAATTATAGATATAAATATATATTTTTTTTTAATTTTCTAGTAGGTTTATTAGTATATTAGTATGATAAATTAATTTAAATCTACACTTTGGTTATAATTTCAAATATTGTACAACTATAAAACAAACTAGTTAGAAACACAAAGCTCAAAGCTTTCTATAATCAAATGGTAACTTAATTTTACTACAATTTCTACTATTCATGAAAATGTAAATAAAAAAAAAAAATGTACTATATCTAGTACTACGGTAAAGAGATTAATAGGCTGTTATGCATGCCCACTGTAACCACACCCATTGAGTCTAGCTTGATAGTAGTTGGTTACCGTAAGTGAAACGTTCAGTAGCATAGAAAAGGAAAAACAAAATCTCTCTATCGCGGTACTAGGTTGAACTTAAGATATTAGTTTATTGTTTCAAGAATTATTGATAATACAATAAGTGATAAGAAGATCCACAATTAAAATTATTAAAAAAAAATATTAGGTAAATAGTTTGCAATCAAACAATTTTACTTACTGGAATTGAAGATTGGATGTTTTCATAAATTCCTTTAGCATTAGTCCTAGGTGGCCCAGATGAGCGTGGTAGTTGATTAGAAGAATCAATTTGGTGTAAATGACTATTCATTAATGGTACTGCATTAGGATTTGTATATTTTCTGTCATGAAACGGTGATTGATCTCGAGAAGACGTAGATGATATACTTCCTAGAATAATAATAAGAATTATATAATAGAATCAAATGTTCCAAAAAAAAAAAAAATAAATCAACGACTTTACTAAACATATAACACTAATAAATGTTAAAATTATAAACAGACTAATATTATACTGGTTTAATAATTATTGTCTATCTAAATTACCTATAACAATACCACAAAAATGATTTATTTATAAATGTAAATCGACGTAAACATAATTTTGAATAAAACAAAATTATAAATGAAAATAAATATTGTTAAAACAGTTGACAATTCGATGCTCATTTATACCAAAACAAAAGATTTTGTGTTATGTTCATAACGATTACGGAAAACGTCATAAATTGTCAAAATGGAATTGTAAAAACCAGTAGACGGCTACCTAACGTAGTGAACGAAATTCAGATTTGCAATCGATAAGAATGCATGAAACATTTTCATTACATTTTTAACGATCAAGTACAAAGTACATTTTGTATGTTACAAGTGGATACAAGATATAATGAATAAATAGTGTAAATTACCAGAGTAATTATTTGTCAACTGGGTGCTGTCGACGGACGATCGATTGAACGTTGACTGTCCGTTAACGATGACATTGGCTGTAGGTAGGAACAAAAAAAAAAACCCCCCAACGTCAAAACGGTAAGTAGGTATTGCGAAAAAAAACTAATAATTGGAAAAAAAAAAACGATTGAACACTCACGGTTTTGATCGAAATAGTTGTATCTGTGTTCCATGGTGACACCTGATCGCGGGCGGAGTACGTGGAAACCTGAAAAACGCTCGAACTTGACACGATTCGACGGCAATATGTGGCCCAAGGTTTCCGAATTGATAAAAAAACAAGGAAAAAAAAAAAACCGAACGCGCGAACAATAATCACTCCACTGACCTGTCGAGTTCCTCCGCTCATAAACCGTACGCAGCCGCACGTCCGCAACGGTTGTTGTTAATCATCGGCGTTCTCGCGTTTCGATAATAAAATTAAAAAAACAAATAAATAAATAAAACGCGAAACAAACTTTCGAAGGAAAACGCGATCGACCCCGCGACGTATTACGCGAAACGACAAAAAACACACGCACACGAAAACCCGTGAGGACGGTCAGGGGAGGTCGGTCGGGGTCGGGTTAACGCACGAATGTCGAAAAATCGCGAAAACCTACGACCGGGACGGACGCGACGACGGACGTCGTATTACGACGGGAACACGTACGTCGGGATTGCGAGACGTGCGGTCGTTTTCGTACGCCACTATCTAATATTCGTCGTCGTCGTCGTGCGCGCGCGCGCGCGCCAGCGCGTGTGTGCGTAGACACGTCACGTTCACACACGCACAAGAGCCCGTCGCCTTGTGATTAGCGCTGGGGGTCGCGCGGGCTGGCGAACGGCCCGAACGCGCCCACGAACGGTTACGTGGAACGCGCGCCGCGCGCGCGCGTGTGTCACGTTTAGAGGAGTATTTTACCGAAAAACAAATTCACTCGCGCCGTCGCCCGCGGACGGATAGCGGAGGGGGGGAGTTCTCTTTTTTCGAAATTTTCGTCCGTCCGGAACGGCACGGGACATTTCGCGCGCTCGCGCGACGGCCGCGTTCGGACGGCGGCGCGGCGGTCGACCGACGGCCGGTCGTCGCGCGCGCCAAACGCGACCGTCGCCGCCGACGGTCACGGCCGGTAAGTGTGGTAACGCGTCGGTATACGCGGTCGTCGTTTGAAATTCGTTCCGATTCCGGGACGATTTCCACGGTTCTTTTTAACGGTTTCAATGAAAACACAATAGGAAAAACGCATTTCGTCTGGATCGTAAATATTATAGGACGATATTCTTCACTCCTCCGGTAAACCGGTCAAACAATACCGTTTTGTTTTAAACAGATATGTTTAATGTGTAATATTTCGCCGAGTGCTTCGTGTTTTGAGTTTTTATTTATCACCCCGTCTCGCGTGTGCGTTTTCTCTAACGAACGTATGACGGTAGATAATTAGAAAACAAATCGATACTTCAGTCGCTATGTTCCCTACAGGTATTGATAATTCAAGAAGAAACGCATGACGTTTAACGTCCTGAGGTGATCCGCTCGTATTTGAATTGTCGTGGACTCCTGACCAGTTTTAAACTATCGCGAGCCATGATTCTAAATAGCAAAAGTATTTATGTTTATCATTTAAATATTTTCTTATAGTAGAGTGTTTCAAATACTACTATTAATAGCAGACGTTACTTTACAGATCAGTCTAGCATATATATATACTTTACGTAGTTGAAAAAGGTGTTTGCGTACTCGAAAATCGATTTTCGAATTTTTTAAATATTGTTTTATGATTTACGGAATTTGATCGTACACTCGTCCTTGTAAATACAGGAATCAATCATTCGATTGACAATATTAATAATTATTTATATATTTACGCGGTTTTTGAGATACAAGATAAAAAACAAAACCTATATTACAATTTCATTTGAATAACTACAGTAACTATACGCAAATACCTTAATCCGTATGGTTCACCTGCAGGGTTCCAAGTCAGAAGAGTGACGTGGCGGAACAGAATTATTTTTCAATACGGACTATAATTATTTTTATCACGTTTTAATGTATACAGGTCGGACGGTTTTATGGTAAGCTGAATCGTCTAATAGTCCCTTCCTCCCTCCCATCCCGCCGGACTTTGTCCGTTTTTTCAATTCGAGCGTTGTGGCCACCACGTACACCTGTTATTATATAATAAGACGTACGTTTACACGACCACTTGGTCGTATACGATCATCGATTGTTATCGCGATGTTTTGCGCGTTTTTTTTTTTGAAATTTTGATGGTCCACCACGTACACAATACTCGATTACAGCGGTAATTAATTACACGTATTGTTTCGTTCGGATTACAATAATCGATTTTATCGCGTCGTGCGTATACGAGTTTACTAAACCGTTAATTGACGTGAACGCGTAGGCACACACACACACTACACGTCTGCACCACACACGTCGTGCCTGCGTACCCGATGTTTGCACGGTATTTACACGCACGTAATAGATTATTTGCGCGTGCGCCCATTGCACACAACTGTCGACCGTCGTTCATAAAAGTTCGAAAAATTTAACCGTATTTGCAAATGTCGTTTTTGTTCCCGCGATTCGATTTCTCGTACGTGCACGTTAAATACCTACTCGCCATAGGCGCGCGGATAGGAGAGCGGCTAGGGAGCCTAAGCCCCTACATTTTGTACAGGCCCTCCAAAAATCGATGACCGTCACTTGTTATGTATTATAATTTTCTAGTATTAAGTAATGTATGATATTTTTTAATTTATATAATCTAACAATGGATTTAGATAGACTTCACAGCTCACCCAAATCTCAATCGCTATTCGATTGCCTATACAACTCGTATATAGTTTTTAATGGACGGACACGTTCAATTCGAGCACGTGAAACAAATACAATGTATTAACTTATTTATGCGTAAAATACGTTCGAATTAAAAAAAGTGTCGGCCGTTTTATAGCTTCGGCGATTTCTTAATTTCCGTCAAGATTTTTTTCCCGAAAGTATAGTATAAACCAGTTTGACCATTTGATCGAAACTATCGAACAAGGTGGATTAGGTATATTTAGATGTCGGTATTATACCGGTGCCTAAAGTACGCCCACTCGTATATATGTGTGTGTGTGTGTGTGCGTGTTTGGCGGTTGTATTTTGGGGAGGCCCTTCTATACTTTTCAGACGCGTACGTACACTTTTTTCAACGTGGCGAGGACGAAACTATTTTACGAACGTCCTGAGTACACGCAAATAGTTTTTTTCCCCTCCTATTCAACTCGCTGTGTGTATTCGTAAAAATCACCGTAACGTCATATTGATTCATCAGTATTTCGATGTTCGGTGACGCGCGCACGCACGCACGCACACGTACACTTACCACGTGTTATCATAATTTATGAAATAACATTTCAGTATAATTGGTAATTACCATAATTTGTCGGACGACACCGTATGCCACAACAGAAATCACTGTACGTAACGACGTCCGCGTTGCATATTACATTCGTCGAACCGTTTGATAATCGTCAATCGCGATTTCCCAATGACAACGCGATACGCACGAATTCGTCAAATTGGCGCGAGCTCAAACATATTTTTGTTTGGGCCGTCGACAGATAATTTTGCATTAAAATAATCGGAGATGAATTTCCGATACTTTCTGCCACGCGCTCCGCAATTAACCAAAGTCTGACCGCGGTATAAACTATACATCGAATTTAAAAAAAAAAAAAAATCAAAACTACAGTAATTAACACAAGCGACAACCTTTTTTTATCGATTTAATTTTAAAATTCGTCGCTCTGGCCACGGTCCTGGTCGGCCCCAACACGTCCAAACCGATAACAGTGCACGTGACGCGTTGGCAGAGGCGGATTTACGTGGGGGGGGGGGTCTAGGGGTATTGGACCCCCCCCCAGACACACCAAAAATACTACAATATTTTTTTTATATTAATTTGATGTACTATTTTTTTTTTTTTTGAACCCCCCAGAAAATTTTTGAAAATCAACTACTGCGCGTTGGACGGAACGCGCAAAACATTTGTACGCGGAAAAATGTCCACTTTCCCCCGGCGGCCGTACCTGTTATCATTAATCGTACACGCAACGCGCATCCGTTGTTTCGGTACGTTTTTACAGTAGGCGATTTCGTTTAAATACGACCGAAATCGAACGATCATATGACACGGTCGTATGACGTGACGTTACAACGTGTAGAGTAAAAAAAATTTTTGAAAAAATGAATCTCGCGCGTGTATACATTTAACATACGTACTCGTAGCCTGTGTACATACAACGCTCGTTGCCCACAGACTTAGAAGCGACTGTTAACACGATCATCTTTATGTATACATAGTGTAGTACTTGTACGGGTTACGAAAACTCATATTATTCATCGCCACGGTCTATTTGGCTGTTAACGTGATAAGACGCCTCTGATCGACACGACTTCTCGCGGCCGTCGCATATTAATACATTATACTAATATTGCAGACGGTCTCTGAACGTGCAGCATGATAACGTTTCGCCGTCAGTAGCGTACGCGAAAAACGTGTGAGCGATTTACGTCGTATACGAGGCGTGGCTGTTAAATAACGAGACTGTCGAAACTAGCCATAAACCGGGTACAGATGAAGGAATACACAATTGGTACGTTTATAAACTATGAACGGCGTTGCACCGAACAATAGCAGCTTAGTCGGTCCACGCTCGGCAAGTTTACCTGCGAGGTCAAAACAACCTTATTCGCGTCGAGACCATGCCGGACGAAAGAAATTGAACGGCGTAGGTTAATTTGCAATTTCTAGTGAAACTCGGAAAATCTGCGACCGGAAGTTTTCGTTTGTTGATAGATGTATGTGATGGAGACGATGTCGTGTCACGACCACGTGTTATTGAATGGCACAAACGACTTCATGAGGCTCGTGAGGAAGTTGATGACTTATGGCCACGTTGAACGTATTTTTCGACATAAAAGGTGTGATAATGACCGAATGGGTACCTCAAAGACGGGCTGTTAATCAACATCATTATCCACGAGTGTTGACAACGCTCAGAGAACGGGTAAGAAGAAAGCGGCGTGAATGATGGGAAAACGACTATTGAGTCTTGCATCAAGACAACGGTTCATAATGCCCGTATCTATATTAAGCGGTTTCTAGCCGAAATTCGAATGCCAGTGTTACGACACCCCCCCTTATTCGCCAGATCTCGCTCCGTGTGGCTATTTCCGAAATCAAAAAGGGAATTGAAGGGAATACATTTTGAGCCAGATGAAACTGTGAAAACAAATTGACAGAGTTGTCGAAGGCACTGCAACAAAAATATTTCCAACATTGTTTCAACCAATGAAAAATACGGATGGAGCAATGTAAAATGTTAAATCACATTAAAAATTATTAATAAAAAGTTTCTAGGTGGGAAAGTCTCGTTATTTGATAGCCACACCTCGTATTACGTATAAAACGTAGTTACGGATATCATTTTTGTTTTTATAAGCAACAAAATCGTCTCGTTGTTACGTACAAGTCTCCGCGATCGTATTTATCCGCACAAGAACCGGAAATCCTCTCGATCAATTACAAAAAATAAAAATAAAATAGCCGTCTAACCGTGCGGCTGGTCACCTCGACCAAGTTACACTGCAGGTTTATAAGTTAACCTACAACAACAACAACAACAACAATAATAATAATAACGCACGTTCTGCCCTCCTTTTGTACACGCAATAGCTTTTTATTTTTAAACTATTCTACACACGTATCTTTTATTATCTGTCCTCGACGCTCACGCGTAAATACAATTCGCATGATAATAAAATACCATGTCCGTAGCTTATGATACAAATCTATGTCATTGCACTCACTACTAAAGCCCCTTAAAACTACACATATATATATACATAACAATATAACAGTCATGTGCGCAAGGAAATTGCCTATATTTCAGTGCCTGGTAAAATATCGCAAACAAATACACGCAATTCTGTTCGTTTGGTCGACTTTGGCCAGGAAAAATAATTACGAAAGCTAAATCGTGCGTTTCGTGTCCGGGGTGTATACGGACGTGTATGCACTTCAAAGTCCTTATACTTATATAAGTCAAAGGTTTTATACCCCCTTGAAATAAGCGGCGCGACAATTGGCCAGCCCTCGGCAAAAAATAAACAACGTCCCCGTAGAATCGATCGCGGATAGATAAAACGCGGGTATTTGGGGACGCTCGGATACGTATGTTTCCGTTAAAAAAATGTTATCCTTAACGATTGCGTGTACGCGATACGCGTGCGCGTTTTATTTCGAACTCTATCGGCGGCCGGTGGTACACGAGAGGGCGTGAACGGGGTTACGTCGCTGTTTGAATCGAATTGCCTTTGATCGATTGAAAAAAAACACGGATTACAAACGATAACGAAAACTCGAGCTACGTTCCGTACAAAAAAAAATGTGGTATTTGGAAACGTGGTCAAACTGCGGCGGTCGGAAACGACGATCGATCCGCGCGCGCGGTAAGGCGGGTCGCGGCGAGTCGCGATTAGGTTAGTTTTGTGTCCCGTTTCGTACCGCGTTCGTAAACACTTGGTAAGCTCGCGTATGTATTTCCACACACCCTGTCCTCACGCCCCACTCTGAACACACGAGCGTGTACGTGTGTAGTATTGCAGTCGCCGCGACGACACAAATCGATAAACGCGAGCAACGACGGACGGCAGTACGATGGTGAGCGGCGGCGGCGGCGGCGGCGGCGGTAACAACAACGACCACAACCACAACAACAACAACCACAACGACGTCGACGACGAAGACGACGACATGCGCGACGGGTGTTCGGCCGACTCGCTGGACGTGCACGGCACCGGGGACCGGCGGTACGGGCCGCTGCTGGAGGCCATCAAGAGCGGCGATTACGACGCGTTCGAGCGCGCGGCGGACAAGTGCGGCGGCGACGCGCTGGGCTTCCGCGACGAATGGGGCTACACGCCGGCCCACTGGGCCGCTCTGTACGGCAACGACGAGGTGCTCCGGTACCTGGTGGCCAGGGGCGTCGCCGTGGACGTGTCGTGCTACGGCGTCCAGGGCTCCAAGCCGGTGCACTGGGCGTGCAGGAAAGGCCACACGGCCGCCGTGCAAGTGCTGTTGCAGGTGCGTACGACAGGTCCCCGCCACCGTCGGTGAGGTGAGGTTAGGTCGCACGTGCGTCGTACGTTTTTTACGCGTCCCGACGAAACGTAACCATATCGAGCGCGCGCGCGTTTTTTTTTTTGTTTATACGCGAGTACTGGAACGAACGGCGCCGATTAGAACGCGTTCACTTCTGATTTATTGAACGACGATTCGATTTTCAAGGTTTACACAATTTGTTAATTAATTTTTTCTCCCCACGTTCAACGGTCGAATAGTCGTGAGTTTCAAACAGTTTTCGTTTATTTCCGTAACACATTATTTGTGCGATTACGTGTTTTTCCAACTAGAAAAAAAAATAAAACACATGAATCCTCATACTCAACACGAACATCACTGCGACATAAATACCGGTACTTTCCATCGGCTTTTGTTAAGGGAGAATAGTCTAAAAAAAAACCGTTTAAATTTACATCGTAACGGTCGTCATTCCGTGGGACGTGTTCGAACGTTTGAACATTTGCGCGCCCGAAAAAAAACCCCGGAAGCGTTCTCCGCGTTTCAGTGACTCGCCGACACGCACGACGCGTACTGGACGTTGCGTTAGGTTAGTCAGGTAAACTGTTCGTGAAATAATTTGCGTCAATCACGGTGCACGTTCAATACGTCTGTCGTAACGTGTCACGCGCGTACGTTGGACGGATGTGTCTGTTCAAACGTTATGTGATAATGACGCGCGTACGATATATTCCGACCGTTCGACAGAACGCGTGTTACAACGTTATGTCGGTTATCCCGCGAAATAAACGTGTCTAACCTAACCCAAAAAATCAAAAAATCAAAAA
This sequence comes from Schlechtendalia chinensis, assembly GCA_019022885.1. NCBI lineage: Eukaryota > Metazoa > Arthropoda > Insecta > Hemiptera > Aphididae > Schlechtendalia > Schlechtendalia chinensis. The sequence goes on from CM032348.1 coordinate 369,344, forward strand.
AAATCCAACCGCGTGTTATGTAAAAAAAAAAAACCGAAACCGTGACGTATCAGAGTTCGTCGTCTAATCGTCGCTTCGGACGCAAATCGTCAGGTTTTTCGACCACCTTGAACGCGGCTGGTACGTGCCCCCGACATCGACGGATCGCACAATTACTCACGCCGAGCCCCCGTTTAAGTATAACGCGATGTAAAGCGCCGCCGTCGTTGTTATTTATTTCGTCGAAAACCGAGCGCGTGTTTGTCGTCGTTATGAACCCCTTGTTCATATGCAGTGCGTGCTGACTCAGGGCCGGACCAAGGTATTCTGACGCCCCGGGCAATTTTTTCAAAGGCGCCCTTAAACAAATTCTCTACGATAATTATGATTATAAAATCGTACAATCTATAAAAAAAATTAAACAACAGAATATTCTGTCATGGATAGTTTAGTCATTTAGATATATTATTGTCGATTTGAATAAATGTTACGCTAAAATTTATAAAATATTCGTATATTAAAAGCGCCCCGGGCAACCGCCGGCACTGGGTGCTGACTCAGGTTAGGTATTACTAACCTGCCGCCGTACGGTCTCATATATGAATATGCGACGACAGCAGTGGCGTCATTTCGGTTTTTGAGAGGGGGTGGCAAAAGTTTTGACCGGCCCACATAGTTAAAAAAAAAATTGCTCGCTTCGTTCGCAAATTATTGTTCACTTACTTCGGACTTCATACGAGTATAACCGTCAAATTAGTATAAGACGTACGATTGGTTCTCAAAAAACAGATAATAAAGTTTAAGCAGCCTTCTTTAGTCCTACGCTCCATCACTGTCCCAAAATAGCAGAAACTTGTTCCAAATGTTATCAGTATAAAATTCATTACTTTATTTATTCTATTGATCTACGATACCGTAATCAAGGCGGATTTATAAAGAAAAAAGTTTACCTTGTTCATAATAATTAATATAACGATAACGAGCCCGATATCGGGCACCGGCCCATATCCATCCGGACACCGGCCCACTGTTAACAAGGTGGGAGGGCAAATGCCCACCCTGCCCTCCCCCCCCCCCAAATGACGCCCCTGGACGACAGTCGAGTTTCGATACGTCAACACACCAGACGTCATGTATATAGTTTTTTATAAGCAGCATTAACGCATTAAGCATAATCGTTCTTTAAATAAACAATACCCTATAGACCGACTCGATAAACCATATCTTACTTTTAACGGAATCGATTCGTTGAACAAACCCATACTACCAAAATTCCATGCTGTTAAAACGGCGCTAACCGTTCGACGGTGTTTACAACTGACTCGATCGGCAGCAACCGAGGAGATCACAACATTGTGTACGATCGAAATCACCGCTCGCGAGATTCGATTATCTCATAAGTGATACACATATAATGTTTTTTTTTACGGAATTATTGTCGGTAGAAATTCAAGCGCGGCGGAAAACCCCGTACGGTTTTCAAACGGACCGAACGCGTTGACGAGAAATAAGAAATATTTTCGCGCAAAATCCGAAACAACCGAACAATTAAATTCGTGCGTAAAATACGTATTATCGATCGGTTTGCTCACTAAAATGGGTAAAACTATCCGGATGATTTCCCCGGACATTAAAAACGAATAGGCGATTTTTTTCCGTGTTCTCTAAACTTTGTATTTTCATGAGATCGGAATAATCTCAGCAAGTGATTCAGTCGAGTTTGAACGTGCCCGCGTTATCGATCATTGTCGTGTTCAATCGGGTAGAGAAGACACTACGAGTAAAACTAACCGACTAAAAAAGTACGAGCGTTCTATTGCACTTCCCGCGGTTTAGTTCAGGCGCGGATCCAAGGGGGGGGCCAAGGGGCTCTTGTTAAATTTTTTTTATTAGTATCGTTTTATAATTCTAACTCTTATCTATGGGATTTTTCGGTTTTAACGTTTTCGATAACCAATAAAGATAAATACCTCTTTTTATCAAAATACGTATAATTGTTTTCATAAACGTATTGCAGTTTGATCATTGAACGATACGCGAAAACCTTAAAAATTATCTTAAATATCTCTTAAATATCTCGAACATCTCCGTAGAGGACAACAATAAATCGTTCCGACAGCAGCCGCAACCGGCACGCGATTCGACATTTGATAAAGATACAAAGACAGACTATATTTTGTTTTATATCGGCATATCGCATACGATTTTTGAAAATCGTTTTTATTTTGGAAAATATTTCATTACTCGATGCGACAAAATGAGGATTAAAGTTGTTTTGATTAAGACGGCACCCTCCCCCCGTAAATAAGTTCTGGATCCGCGCCTGGTTTAGTTTCATTTCTACTGTTCTGCCGACCGTCGTCCGCGGTTCCGACGAACGAAACGGACGTTTCCGGTCAGAACCAAAAAATCACCACAATAATAATTCATAACCGTGGCGCGCGTTTCTAACCTAACCGTTGTGGACCGTTTCCGTGTTTACACTTTCGAACCCGGTCCGGTCCGGTCCCGTTTTGGGGCACGTTTTGGAGCACGTTTGAACGCCGCCTAACGGTCCGTGTCCCAAGGCCGGCGTGAACGCGGACGTGTCGGACTTCAAGGGGCTGACGCCGCTGATGACGGCCAGCATGTTCGGCAAAACGTCCACGGCCAGCTTCCTGCTGGGAATGGGCGCGACGCACCATCTGGCCGACATCAACGGGGACACCGCGTTGCACTGGGCCTCGTACAAGGGCCACGCCGAGCTGATCCGGCTGCTGCTGTATTCCGGGGCGGACCTGACGAAAGCGGACAACTTCGGGTCCACGCCGCTGCACCTGGCCGCGCTGTCCGGCAACGCGGCGTGCGTACGGACCCTGTGCCAGAACGTACGCGCGATCCACGTAAACTCTTTCGTCCCGTCCAGCCCGTTCCCGTCCGCCAAACGTCCGGTTGACGTGTAGGACAGGCGTGCCCAACTTTTTTTCGACTTGCGGCGGGCCCCGTATATACTTCACGGGAGGGGGGGTTTTTTTTTTTGTTCGTTTCGATAAAATATACAATAGCGAATTTGCGAACAAACGTTTTTTCACGCGCGAATTATGTAAAATGTTCAGAAACATCTCGTTTGACTGATGAACACTTACAACACTTCTTCATTGAGAATCGGCGTCACACATTTCACTCGGAACATCGAAAGATCGGTTAAAGAAAAACAAGCCCGAATTTCACACTAATTTATTTCCATTGATATTCTCTAGAATCCAGTACATTTTTTTGTTTTATATTAAAATTAAAAATCGTAAGATGTTTTTTGTGATCGTTAGACGCTTAATAAAATAAAATTTCTTGTAAATAATAATAATTATAATTTTTTTTTTATACGCCTACACGAATTTCTAATTTTTATAAAACGGGCCGGTCGGAACACTTTCGCGGGCCGCGGGTCGGTGTAGTATGTTGATCGGGACGCGTGTGCGACACGCAGGGTCGAATGTCGTTGCAGCCCAGAGACAAAAACGGCAAGACGCCGTTGGGACTGGCCGTGAACCACGGGTACGAGGACATCGCCGGGCTGTTGGACGCCGAGATCAAGAAGCGCAAGGAATGGATGGTGCCGGTGCACGGAGCGCTGTGAGGAGGACGCCCGACCGCGCGTGGACGTGGACGACCAAAACGGTTTAACACGCTTGTTTTTTTCTAGCGACGCGGTTTTCGGGAACGCGGCGTATTCCAGAGGGCCGCTGTGGCTGTTCCTGTGTTCGTTCCTGATCTGGTGGTACCCGATCTACGTGTACAGGGTGAGTGCCGTCCGGGCTTCGACCCGGTAGAGCGCGCGGGCCGGTTCTCAACCGCGGCCGCGCCGTTTCAGGTGGTCCCGGTCACGTGGGACCTGACCAGAGGCTGCCACTACACGTACCTGGCCTGGAACGTGTTCATGTGGACGTGTTGGCTGACCACGAAGCGTTCCGATCCCGGGTACCTGCCCACGGACTCCGGCAGCTACACGCGGACCATAAGACAGGTGCGGCCGCGTGACGCCGTCTCCCCCGTCGCCGTCGCGGTCGACGTTCCGGGCTGATAACCGTAACCTAACCTAACCTAACCGTCGTCTGTCGCAGTTGCCGTTCTACCGTTGCGACGCGGCAACGAAAAGAGACATGCTGTCCCGGCTCTGTCACACGTGCCGCTGCGTGAGACCGTTACGGGCCAAACACTGCAGGCTGTGCAACCGGTGCGTCCGACATTTCGACCATCACTGTCAGTTCGTCACCAATTGCGTCGGTCTGGGCAACAGGTACGGCGAGTCGGTCGGCCGTTCGCGCCCGGACCGCCGACGATCACGGCGGAACGCCCCTCGTTTCCAGGTCGTGGTTCTTCTGGTTCGTCGTCGGCCTAGCCATGAACTGTTCGTACGTCGTTTACCTGGTGTGCTGCACGATCAACGCGGACGGGTTCAACGTTCTGTACGCGCTGGCGCTGTTGCAAGCGATCGCGTTCGGTCTCCTCAGCTGGGCCTTGACCGCCACCATCGTACGTTATTAACCGTAAACGCGGTATACGACGTTTTCCCGTCATTAGAGCAATACGCGGCGCGGCCGAAACGCGTTCCGACAATGTCTACTAACCCCGTAACGTGTCCGTTGGTGTGTGTGTTGTGGTTGCCGCAGTGCGTGAACGCGCTGATGAACCTGACCAGGAACGAGACGATCAACTACAAAAAGTACGCGTACCTGAAGAACGGCCGGGACAAGTACTACAACCCGTTCTCCAAGGGGATCGCCGTCAACGTGCTGGAGTTTTTCGGGTGCACGCGAAACGGATCCGACGACACGCGTCGCAGCGACTGAACGGACGACCGGCGGAACGAACGTTCCTGACGACGCGGGTACACCGTGCGCGCAAAACAAAACGCGCTTCACGTTTTCGTCTCCTCGCAAGTGCGCGATTTCTCGACGTTTCCACCGGGTTTTCGCGGTTTTCCCACGTCGTTCCCCGTCCGTGTCGCGTGACGCCCAGTCGATTTCCGTCGCAAGCCGATCGGCGACGCACGTCTCGATTCGTCCCGAGTGGAAAAAACGGGAGAGAAACGGGCCCGTTCGGTCAGGTCCTGACACGCGTAACACCGTTTTATACGTATGCACGCACATTTTTTTTTCTGTCTACGCTTACTTTCTACTCGCCGTGGACAGCCGCCGTGCGCGATAAAACATTTCGCATTCGGACCGTTTGCACACAATAAAACGTGCGTGTAGAATCGCTTATTCGTTTTTTATTTCCGCGGATACAAATCCACGGAGAGAAACGATCGTTTTTTTTTGTCGCGCCGATTTGTGTTTTATACTTTTCTACACGATTTAAGGAGGAACAATAACGACAAACGCCGATTCCGTACGCGTATTAGTAAACATTTATTTCATTAGCTTATACATAAATCGATAACGTGTATGTATGTGTTGTTTTGATTAAACGTATATAATAAATTAATATCTGCTCAATATGAGCACGCGCGCGCGCGGCACATTTTTCACAAGGATTTCTAATTATTTACACCCGTGTATATGACTGCGGTCCGTTAAAACGCGCGCGAATACTTTTGCCGACTTCAAGACAATAGAATGCACGTATATATACGTATGTGTATGGATTTATTGGCCGCTGTACACAATGGTCGTGTGAAAATAATCACACCGCGTTGCGCAACCCGTGAGATTCGTATTGGACACTCGCGTTCACCGCGGTTACGACATGTTCCGGGCGATTCTATTGTTTCCAAGTCCGGACGGCAACGGTTGGGGTTTTTTGTTGTTTTTGTTTTTCGGCAATATCAAATTATTATCATTATCATTATTATCATTATTATCATTGTCGTTATTGTTGTGCGAATCTCAAATGCCGTTGCATCCCCCCCCCCTGCGTTAGGTCGACGCAACGTCGCGCTCGTTTTGACTAGCTGTACACGTTTGATACGAGATCCGGACGTAGTCGTGATTAGGGAACTTGAGAACTCGGTGGTCGCGACGCCGACAATACCGGGCGATCGATCGCGGACAACGTTAAAAATCACGACGGCGTTTAAATTTCGTTTTATTTTTTCACGAGCGTCGGGTTTTTAGAAAGGTCACCGTGGGACTCTCTCGTTTCCAGATAAAGGATGTGCATACGTTAACAATGTACATTTTGACGTTCGCTTCTCACACTTCTCAGCATAAAACGGTTCATTTAACCTCTGTTTCCGAGATGTTTACTAAAAGTTTTTCACGCTATTCATTTTTATCGCTTGTTTTCTAAAACGTTAACTGTTGACAAAGTCGATTTTTTTTTTTTTAATTTCACGAAATAAATATATCTATCTTAATTAAACTCGAGGAGTTAGAAAAAAAAAAACCAGCCGACTCGCCCAACCCCGACGTATATGGATAATGACGACGTTTCGAAAAATATCACGAAATTATTATCGTATCAAGTCTCGCGAGTTATTTTCCCCCCTCGCCCCAAAACGAAACGTATTCGTATGTAATTATCGTAACCTTACATCTACTTTTGGGTACGTAAAACAAAACGTATTTATCATATAATTAGGCGAGAATAATAATAATAATAATAATATAGTAATAAATGATAATGAAAATAATCGTTTGAAAGAAACTATAAATAAGAAGAAAGTTTCTTGTTATGGCCCGTAATTGTTACGTAAACGGTCCGACGTCTGCGTCAGTTGGCCGAACCGCCGCGCGGCGAGACCGGGACGCGGGCGCGTCCCCGGCCCCGCGCTCACCGCCGCGACGGCCGCGGGTCGTACGGCTCGGCGTCCAGGCCCACGTACCGGTTGTTCTTGCGGTGCACGAACCCGGTGCCGGGGCCCGCGTTGTAGTAGACCACGCGCCGGATGCCGAACGGGTCCACGTAGCCGAAGCTGCCGGAGCGCGTGTCGCCCGCGCCGTCGGACCGTTCCTCGTGATAGTGCCGGGGCAGATAGTACTTGAACCCGTTGCGCACGAACGACACGCCGTCGTACTCCTGTTCGGGGCCGCGGGCCGTCGCGTCCACCACCTTGCGGTACGCGGGCCGGAACGTGTGCGGCCGCGGCGGCTGTTCCGCGGCGGCCGTCGTGGACGAACGGCGGCTGTACGGCGGCGAGCCGCCGTCGTCGTCGTCGTCGTCGTCGCCGCCGCGGCCGGTCGCGATCCAGTTCACGTCCACCGGCCGCACCGGGTGATAATGGTCGGACGGCGACGCGGTGCTGCTGGACGGCCGACGGAACTGCGAGGCCGCCGACCGGTGAGACGGCGGCGCGGTGGACGACGGCAAGAAGCGCAACGGCGACGATTCGCTGTCGGCCGGGTACACGAACGGCGAGCCGCGCCACGACGATTGCCTGGACGGCGCTTGGGTGACGGCCGTGGACGCCGACCGGTACGGCGACGTGGAGACGGCCGTGCCGGCCACCGCCGGCACGCGTTTGGACGCGGACGCGGCGCGACCGACCGCGGCCGGCGGCGCTTGGGTGCCCACGAACAGCTTCTTGTTCTTCACGATCCTGTAACCTGCAAGCACACAAGATCACGGCCGGTTTCGTACTCGCGTCCCGGGAAAACGTCCACAACCGTGGCGTCCACGCTTGCGGAGCAGCAGGTAATCTGGGTTCGCTAAGCACGGCGTTCGGTAACCGCGTCACTGATTACAGCATTATCACGGACCCGTAAAGCGTTTCGCACGAAACGGAGACAGCGGCTCGCCGGGAATTTCGGCGCCACCGCGCCACTAAAGGACGTCGTGATTTTTTCCTCGTGAGGTCACCACGAAAACAGAGTTCATTCCACTCGTCCGACAACATAATTGACCAGTTGGGAATTCAAATTCAAAGCGATGTTGGAAACAGCGACGCGCGTTGTCAGCGTTCGATTTCGGGAACGTACAAATGGACGTCAATTTCAAAACACGAGATTTTTTCTTTTTTTTTACCTTTTAACTCTTAATGGCACGTTATCTCCGATGTCTGTTTTCAATAAACAAATTTACATTGTTCCACTACTGCGCGCGTTATTATTAGATTTTCCCATTTTTTTTTTATCCCGAGAGACCACCTGTTACTCGTGACCAACTCGACCATGACGCGTGTATGAAATTCACGGCGACAGCGTTCGACGAGCAAAGACCGCGTCGCGAAAACCGCACGTGAACTCTAATGACGGGGCGGTGCGTTACGAAAATGTCACCAAAAAAACGTGACCGGAAAGTCTATGTCTTCCGTAATAAGAACGTTCGTCTTTGTTTACGATTTGCCCGCGAATCGAAAACATCAAGTCGATCGACGTGTCGGCGTTGTAACTATCAAGACCCGTAAGACCCGTTGTCGGGCGCGAACATAAAAAATCGTTTAAAAAATAATATACGCGTTGGACGGACGGTTTCCGTCCGTCCCACACGGATTAATAGTTAACTTGGTGAAATTACGCCTCGTGTTTTTATTATACGTGCCCACCATATTACTACTATATCACTGCACAGTGATCGTGTATCAAGTTGACTTATAAAGAGTATTACGACCGATTAAAAAATTTTTTTTAAAAAAAAAAAAGAACATTATTTTCACATTATACACGCGACGTATACGTTGTAGTACATGCTGACAAAAGGATTTTATGTCTACCGCTTATGGCGTTATCACTTAACTTTTTCGTTTTGACGTTAGCGCGTTTCACGAAACAAACTGAAATAATAATAATAATAACAATAACCATACGTTTTTCTTTTGTTCTTCAAAACTTAGTTTCTAATTTGTGTAATTACGTTTATTAATTAATGTCTACGCGCACCTAATGAACGAAATGTGAACAAACTCCGAGGAGAAGAAAGAGAACAATATATTTATATACACTCGGTGTTGGAATTTAAAAGATGATACGACCTCAGCCTGCCGGACGTGCCGTCCGCGGGACATTCCATCTCTTGGCTGGGGGTAGGTGGACGTCGCGAGCTAAATCCTTCCGTAGGTATAAAAAGGTACCTACGCACGATCGGGTGGGTGATGTCACGCATCGTCCGGTCGAAACCCCGGGAGTTGCCCGAGTCAGATCTACCGTACTGGTTTGGGTGTGTGGGAGAACTACGACACTCGGCAGGGCCCCAGAGTCTCGGAATTAGACTCCGACCACATTCGCCCGCGGGCACCATTGACGCGAGTAAGAACCACCTCGTGGCTGTATCATATAGCCGAGCTCGTCTGGGTCGGATTCGTACGGGCTGGGTTTCGCTAAGGTGGTTAAGCCCACTAGCAAGCCGCGTACGCATCGTCGTGTGAATGCGATACGAAATGTTAAGACTCGGAGGCCCCGGTCTCGCCCGGCGACTTGCTCCCGGACCAGGCGTCCTCCGCCTCGACCCTTGAATAGCACCACGTGATAATAGAGGATTCGAGGTGTGCGTGTGGTCTGAAGATTAGGTCGGGACCAAACCCAGGCTCAGACTGACCCGCAATAATAGTTTAGAACGGACTCGGAAAGATCTTTACGAATTGCATGACCGCGTTCGCGCGTATTATACACATACTGTTGCGGATTATGATGGAACCTAACACTTGGATATACCACAGAAACCCATGAATACGTACGCGCGACAATACACACTCGACTAATCGGGCTTGAAATGATTACACTTCAGTCACGATTCGAAAACACAAAAGACGTTTGTGTGGCGTTTGGTTTATCGAGAACAAATCAAACGTGAAACAATACTACGCGTTCCACGTACGAATATTATGTCTATTAGACACGTTTTTTTCATATCTCAAGAAAATTACTTAGATATAATAGAGTAACCTAACCGCACGCGTGTCTAGACGCGAGTTTGAAGTGTCTTGACACAGCTCCGCGCTCAGTATTTACCCTTTGAGTCGGCCACGTAGTCGTTGAGTCTCAGATATCCGTCCGCGTCAACCCAGCCGTACGTGCCGACAACGGTGCCGTCTTGAAGCCTCCTCTCTTTACGGTACTGACCGCTGATGGTCTGATATTTGAAATACCTCTCCGGTCCCTCGTCCGTCTGTATGTGGTACTGCGTGTTCGGCTCCGTGTCCCATCCTCCGTCGATTTTGGACGCGACCGTTCCAAAAACGGCGAGCTGCGGAAAATTCAGAGAAACGTCAGACAGACGGTCACCATTACACGACGCGCGTTACAGGATTCAATAGTTTATAAAAAAAACAACAATCGCGGACACCGAAGACGCGTTCCTCCGTTCGACGCGAGGGGTAGCGGCGGTCAGACGCTCGGACCGATTTGTTATTTGTATTTTCTTTTCCTCTCAGAACAGCGAGCACATATTATTGCGCACGTCTGAATAATGATGTTGTACGTTTAGATATATACATATATTTATTTACATACGCGACATTGTTCCGCGTCGACGACGACGCGTACAACCAGCGGGGAATCTTTCGGTTAGGAATAGAGTAATAGTATACGATATCGGTATCCCGTTCTAAAAAAAAAGAAAAAAAAGCGTATCGTCTAATATGTATACGTACGTATATACTAATCAATACCGGTTACAATGGACGCATCATATTTGACTTACAGATTATTGATAATTATTACCGCGCGGGCGGATGTACAGCTGACCGGACAAGACAAAGCGAAATCATATTATCATATGACCACGTGCACCTTTGACGGGTACACACGCACATATATATACGGTGCGTTCTTCTTCCTTGCGCGGCAGCTGGTCCGGTGCCATTTAAGGACTTCGAGGCCCGCGCGAGAAACCTCGTCTCTCACATGCGTAACGCCGACCGTTACTTCCACGTTTCTCTACGGTCGCCATTCCTTTCGTCCGTCGCTTGCGTCGGGCGCTCTCGAACTTTTTAATAAGTCCTGGCCAACGTACGTGAGGTACCCGTCACCCGATACGCGCGTACAATAGAACGGACGACAAATACATATTGTATTAGATGGAAAATACGAGACGTCCCGCACGTATCCAATATATTCATCTGCTCCCGCGTACGTACAGACTGGTTCGCGATAAGTCGAATAAGTCATGACTTATAATAATAATATATACCACAACACAGACGACTCGCGCCTGTTCCTATAATGCTCGGACATTGTAAACCCATACTAGTTGTTGTTAAAAATACTTAGAACGCGTATTTGTTTCATTGTGTATTCGACGCGGGTAGGTTCGCGTATACGCGCTTGATGCTCAATGAAACTGATTTACGTGTCATTTTGCACACGCGCATACGCGTAGTAGAAATATTAATACTCGTCGAAAGAAATACGCGCGCCCGCAATTCATTCACATAATCACGTACAAAAAAAAAAAAACATATTAAAATACCTATATTTTTTTTTTTTTTTGACATTTATTCGGGTTGTTTTTTAAACGAAATGAATTCAGTAACTGTAAATTGAAATAATTTAATATTTATAATACGGTGCGCGGTTTTCGAATTAAATACGTCTCTATTGTGAAACCGCGTTCAGTACTTGTGACGTGAAATCGTATTAAACGAATCTTAAAAAAAATTAGGATTAACATTATTCATAGATTTTTAAATCGCTAGAGGTTAAAATAATAATACGTTGCGAGTCGAAACACGCGTACACAGTTCACCGGCTAGATTAGATAGACACGCATTTGACACTGTTAAACCGCGTCGAGTAAATTATCATACTCAGATTTAATTGTAATGCCACGATATGATTATAACGTACCGCGTGTAAACGCAATTTGTTATGGTATGTCAATCGCGTATAAACCGTGTTGTTTTTAAATTAAAAACTATTTCTTTTGCGTGACCGATGTATTATTATGATTATGCGTTATTATCATGATATCGCCGCATTGTCACGAATAATAATAGTGAACTGGTTTCGTCCGTTTTTTTTTTGAGGGATATCACGAACGTTATATTATTATTATTATTTTATTTTTTTTTTGGAAATTTTACATTTATATTCGTATGCACTCGCCGCAGAATATTATTCACGGTCTCCGACGAAATTTTCATTTAAATTTCTGTAACAAACGTGAAACGTGTACTACGCGGTTTCCGTTCTCCTCGATGTATAAACGTCGCGGAGAATAATAATCGTACACACTGCACTAAAACAGCACACGCACACGTTGCACATACTCGTTCGGCTGTACCGACGCGTGTGCCGTGCGACATTTCGAAACGGTCAATATATATTACGTTCGGCGGCCTACATCGATCTATAAACAGTCGAATAAAAAACCGTGTTTTCCGACGCCCGCGCCCGAAATAAGTGTGCGCGGAAATTTCTCGATGTGTTTTTTCGTGCGTGTTCTACTACGGCTATAAACACATTTGTAAAACGTGTTCGAATGTTGTAGGCACGTTATACACTAGGACATCTTCCGTGGTCAAAGACTTCGTGTCGCGAAACTCTCATAGCCCATAGTGTTTATAATATATAATATATATATATATACTCATTCGTCGGTAGTGGACATCTCATGATTAGATAACATCTATTTTTTTTTTTTCTTTACGTAATCGTACGAGATTTATATATTTGAGTCAATATATTACATACTGGTGAATCGTAAAAAAACAAAAAAATGTGATAATAACATTCAGCAATAAAAAACGAAAATAATTTTCTCCGAATTTAATTAAATCTGTACGGTTACGAAAGAAATTTTAAATATTCCGTGTAATACGCGTTAAGTTAAATAATATCATTCGAAACATTAATGAAATAACGTTCGGAAAAGAAAAACATTCCAATAAACATTTTTATATAATTTAAAAAACACATACATATTTATATTTAATGTTGACTTGTATATATACATTTTATAGACATTGAGTAACAATAACGCGTCATCCGTTCCTTTAAAGTCGAAAAATAAAAAAAAACGATGGCGACGAGAAAACACCCGCAACAGTAATATACATACAATTTCGATACAATTGCGAATCGTTGTGTTTCCGAACGACTGAACCATTTCTAATGGTCGACTTTTGTTCGCGCCGATAGGTTATTTCACGAAATTAGAAATTATACACGGCCGTGTTCATGGCGAGGAGGGGAGAAAATAATAGCGACGCGGCAATTTGATAACATCAGCGATTTCTACGAGTTTACTTACAATATAATACATATATATATTGCGTTCGAGTGCTGTGTGAAAAATCGTATGGTCCGCGGGTGTCAGGACGTAACAATAATATTTAAAAAAGAACGCGCGCCGTCGACTTCCGTGAGAGGACTGGAGTAGAAAGTTTCGAGTATACGTTTATACATACGGTCACGACCGTCGTCGCAACCGATTCGGTAGTACGTATACGAGATAGCATACACGTTACGTTCGAACTAGACGATGCGTTCGAGTTTTTCACGACCGTGTTTCGAAACGACGTACAATTTCAATCAGTCGTTCGATCTGATTTACAAAAATATATCGAAAACGTATACGTATCTATATGCGTTCGTCGTGTCTGACATATGATGCTGCGCACAAGCCTCAACACGGACGTGATCGGAGTTTTGTTTACCGGTCGCGTGTTTAGCATTATTTATTGAAATAATTTATATGTCACCCCTCTATCCTTCAACATTTCAACGTTCGTTCTTAAATACATCGTTCTATATAAAATATGACGTATTATTTATACGCATACCAATTGTCTCGGACTTCGAGATGATTCGTTTATAAATTCTTCAATCTTCTCTCCTTCTTCTTCTCCCTCGCCTCTATCCCAGCTGTTTGGGGTCGGCCGCCTGTGTCCTAAACCTCCACCTGACACGATCTCCCACATATCTACGTACACTTCGATTTTCAATCTTCCTCTTCCTCTGCTTTTTTCAACGTTCATTTCCATAATTACAGCGTCCAAATTTCTCTCCTCATAACACGACCAAACCATCTTCTCTTGTCACTCCACTCGTCCATTTAAGCGTTCTCATCTCTGCTACACTCATTCTCTGCTCTATTTTCTTGTCAACCGCCCGACACTCTAAACCATACAACATAGATGGTCTCACTACACTCTTATAGAATTTACCTTTCAGCCTCATTGGAATTCTCTTATCGCACAAAACACCAGACGCTAATCTCCACTTGATCCACCCGCACTTAATCCTATGTTTCACATCCTCGTCGAAACCGCCGTTCTTTTGTACAAAGGATCCTAAATACTCGAAACTTTCAATCTCGCTTACCTCGTCCCCGCTTATTGTCATTACACTCCTAGCCTATCAAACTCATATTCTATATACTCTGTCTTAAAATATAAATATAAATTCTTCGATATTTAAAAAAAACATGTTTTAATAACAATAAGAAATCGGACGATACGCGACTCAAATATCCTATTATAGGGTACGATTCGATTTCCATATACGGCGACAGATGGCGATAATTTAAATAATCACAAAAACAACAACAAAATAACCGCAGACGGAATAATGATTTTATTTTATACGTGGGCATCACACATGACGATCGATGTCTGTTGAACAAGAGAACGCCGCGGTATTTGAGACTGTGCGCGTTACTGTCGGAATTTCATGTACACGGGTCGTCCGTTGCGCGCAGAAACTTTAACGATCGCTGCGCGCAGAGATTTTTAACGATCGCTGCACATTCGCGTTAAAGACAAATCGTATATGTAATATAGAACGAAATAGAAAGAAAACGGCGCTTTCAACGAGACCGCACGTGGACGATTGTTTCAATCTAAAAAAATTAACCTAACTTCATAACTAGTACAGATATTGTTTTATGGTTTCGCGTCTTTTTAATGCGTGGTCTAAGAAATAGCTAACCTTCATATCGATAAATATATATATATTTCATGATTCCGTGTGCACGACGTTATTTAGCATATTTTAGATATTTCAACCGGACAAAAGAAACATTTTGCCTATACCTATAATAGGTTGCATGATACAGCAGTGTAAACCTAAAATAATTGTTCGCGATATATAAATTATTATCATTAAACGATTTTTTTTGCGTATTTAAAACCAAATCACTGTATAACTATTGTCGCTTTCAGGAGATATTCAGTGGGACATATAAGACACGTGACACACGGTACGTATTATTTATATTTCGCACGTGCGATTTACGTCGTCAACGAGATATTTTCACGTATATTATTATTATCATTGTGTACACATCTCTCGATCATAATTCACGGTTTATATATATATATATAAACACACATCGCCGCGTATTGCGCGTGACGTATATAATATGCGCTCTGAATTCGGACGGTATTTTTACACACGTACGTCGTACATATATATATATATACGTGTATACTATAACGCGATTAAATCGAATTTCATACGTTTTCGTCTATCGTCGACGATCTTCATAAGTATTTAGGTGAGTGTGACGAGGCGGATTATTGAATAATTCATGGACTGTTCGCGACGAGCGTCTATTGTTTATATCGTGCCGATATGACCGTAAATCGCGAACCCGCCGTATACGTTTTTGCCGTGTTATATATTCGCGTACGTGTGTATGAGCGCGATAGACACGACACGCCTAATTGAGAATTCGCACGTGTCGACAAAGAGAATTTTGTTTACGTTTCGTTTTACGTCATTGTTTGTGGCGTCGATCTTCCGCGACAGGCCAAATCCAAGAGATATGTTTCTTACGCGTATACATACACACGGATGGCCCATTATTATTATTATTATTAGTATTATTATTATTATAATGGAAGCCTCGGCCAAACACGATAGGTCGCCCGCGAAACCAAAAATTAACGTCAAACAAACAAACGACTATAATATATTATGTGTTTACAAAATAAATGAAGGCGTGTGGTGTCGTCGTAATACGCGTTGTTATAAGCCACACAGCGGCGGCGTTTTTTTTTTTGGTGTGTGTGATTTCTCGTCGGAACAATAATATGATATATCTTTCTCACGCGGACCGTTACGCAACTTTTGCACGGGATAATCGTGATATACGATAAATATTAACGGCGACAAACGGCGACAAACGGCGTCGGCCGCGCGTTGTGTCCACGAGTGTGTAAAATACAATGCGTGTCGAACCGTCGCACCATTTTGCTCGTAAATCAGACCGATAACCCCGTGAAAACTCGCGCTGGGCGTTATGTCATTAAACGCATTTGAGTGTGTACGGGACTAACGACAAAGTGTTCGCCACGCGTGTCTCGTCAAAGAAACACGTAAACGATTACACATCTTATTACATAATATTTGATGGCGGTGGCGCGAAATAGCCGAATTACATTTTTATGTCAGAAAATCTGACTGTTACGTGACGTTATTTGTGATCTGTTATTAATGGTTAGGTCCTAAGCGACATTAATACTCCGGAAAACTTTCTTTCGATAATTCGCGCGAGTCCCTATTTAATAACAGACCGCACGTGGCAGACAGAGCGTATAATAATAATATAGTTTTATCGATGTTCGCAATCGTCGGCGCAAGTTCCCATTTCGTGTGACCTCTCTGCGCTAATACATGTGTAGGTTATCAGGCGTACGAATACGTTTGTTGTTTTTTGTTATTATTATTATTATTTACCGTCATAAACCATTTACCGTCATGTGTGCCGCGGTGTCGTAGGGACGAGGTCAGAAACGTGAAAAATGCGTACAATTATTATCATTTCGAATCGTCGAAACGATTGTTGGGTACGTGTTTATCGCCGGAGACTATAGTATTATGTATTCTAGAGAATCGGTGGGCGGCCGATTATGAAGTCTGATTCAGATCAGGATGATACGGCGATAAAGAAAGAAAAAAAAGAACATTTAAAAAGAATAGGAGACTCAAACGTCGAAAACCGTCTGCATTGTATACACAAGCTGCACGGCATGAAAATAGTAGAATATCATTGCAGTGTCAAGAGTTCATTTGATCGTTTTTGATGCGCGCGGCGTGTTTTTTATTCGTCACGTGTGTGACGACCGCGTCAACGACGGAACATTTCAATGAGCTTGTACCACCTTTGACACTCTTAACACATATAATATTGTGTTATGTCATCGCTACGGCACCGTTAGACAACAGAACGTTACATCGATCATCGCTCTTTTATTACTAGACGTATATTGATTTTCTGAGTGATGTACATCATTTTCGGTTTTCTACATTACGGTATAAGTCTTATCAAATGAATAATCGTATTCGATACGCGCGTTTAGTACGTACTTCAATATATAACGGTGTTATATCAGTCATATTTCATCCGAGCCCAACATAATGGGAATTGATTCGTTGTGTTCGAGATCTGAAAGTACCGTGATAATATACACTGCGTACAGTACACGTATATTCCGGTTTGAAACATCTCGTAAATCGCAATAACACGACTAAAACGACAATCGAACTAGCTAAAACTGTTTACGAAAATATCTCAAACACCGAAACGAATATCGTACAGATATTATTATAAAATATATAATATGATGTAATATAATAAATATAAACGCGGTATTTTTTTTACTTTTTTTTAACAGGTAATATAAATACACGATCTCTGATCGAACGTCTTTTTTTTCTAAACATAATAAATACACAATATGTATATACTTGGCGCACGAGCAAATCCTTAATCAAACGCGATTCGGGTACATTATTGATATTGCGGAGATTCGGTAAATATAAATATAATAATTTACACATACGAATAAATATTTTCATTTTAAAGAATTCTAAAATATTATATCGCAATGGATACGTATTTAAAGAATACAATTTACATATACATATAACGCGTTTAAGCGATTGCCACAGGTTTCATTATTTCTATATAATACACAAGCATACATACTAAATAATGCATAACTCTAAATAACCGGAGATGACATAAATCCATTTTGTGTCGTAAATACCGACCGAAAATATCAACCTCCATTAATTTTACCAAAAAAAAAAAAATATATATTTATATATACACCGAATAAATAATATATACGAGTACGTGTATACAGGATGATTTGTTTATCATGAGCCAGGCTATATCTCGGGAAATATGAATATTTCGTGTTAAAATTATTTTACCCCCCATCCCTTATAAGTCAGAACTATATCAATTATTGATTTTTAAACGACGACCTATGAATTTGATTAAAAATTCCTAAAAAATATATTTTTATGGGCGATTTCCGATTGGACGAGCGTTTAAATTCACCACACGGTGAGGTGCAGTGGGGGACTGTGGTAACTATCGGAACGTTACTCTGTTGGAGACGCTGTACCGGAAATGTTGTTGTACTAACCGCCGTCTAATATCTATATGAAACGTAAACGTACAGTTGTAATGAAAATGTGTGTATCGCAGTTTCCCACGAACTGCGCGAAAAACGATCACTAATCCGAGTGACAATTGTTTCTAGACGGCACGTTGATTGTTGCAACGTATGACGGCGCAGGGAAAACTATGGGTCGCCGTTTGAAAATCGAAATTGTACATTCGTACAGGGTATGGTCGTCCGGACTAAGGAGCGGGGGTATTATGTCCCTCGTGCGGAATGTCCGGCGGACGATTGGCGACCGGGTGATAAAAAAAAAAATTTTTTTAAAAATCACACCCTGTATGTTGTGTGACGGAATGCGGTGACGCCGGGGCCGCGAATGGAATCCGAATGCGTTTAAATATCGTTAACGTCACAGCCGAAAGTGATAAGACGTCATACGGCGCCGCGTGTCCGTGTTGCGTACGGCGAACGGTCCTCGGTAGCGGTTACGGAAACGACGTTATTGCGACACCGCCGCGGCGCGCGCGCACCAGCCCAGTCGGTAGGTTAGATCATTCCTCTCCGGCGCGCGTCGTGTGCACGAACGCCAGAACATTATAAATAAATATATATTACGGACGGACGGACGGTGGGGAATAGACGCAGAGGGGAAAAAAAGGGAAACGCGTTATGCGTCGTAAACCCGATCACGCGGCCACCTGGCGCAGTAACCGTATACCATACAGTTCACCGACGGTTACGCGGGTCCGAGCGGCGCAGACTCCCGCCGACGACCGGAACGCGCGCGTGCTCGCCGCGCGTTCGGTTTCGGTCACGACGGACGGCCGGTCTCCTCGATTTCGTTCATGCGATCACAGGGACAGGGTCAGTTCTCCATACTTTTGATAAGAGAAATAATTTCAATTTTTTTTTTTTTGAGGTTACATACCACCACACAAAATTATAAAATTATACAAATATAAATTTAGTGCTGATAAATGCACAACTCTGCATATGTGAAATAATGTATGTTATTAATGTATTTGAGTATTTGATGTGTAACGGTTTTTAACGGTCATTACAGTGATACAGTAATAAAATGTTTTATTATACCTATAATATTTCATATGTTCATGTAATATAAGTTTTTAAAATTTTGTTTAAAGTGAATTTCTATTTGGTTAATACTGTAATTTATTGTTATTTTCCACTAATTAAAGGTTAGTAAATTTATTAATGAACATTTGGAACGTGGGATTTTAATTAACTATGTTGGTGTTTCTACATCCACAGAAATCGGTTATCAAATTTTTCTCTTATCAAAAGTATGGAGAACTGACCCTATCCCCCTTCGGTCACCTTCCGTTGCGAATCGCGTGCACAAGCCTCCGCACCGGAAACCGCGGAACGTATTGCAACAGAACGATGACAAATTCGAAAAAGAAAAAGACCGACCCGATTTCGCGTACCCGTTAACGTCCAGCGGAACGTAACGAGAGGAACTTAATCGTCTTCCGACGTCACGTGCACGAGACCACAAATTTGGTTCCGACCATTAAATACCCGACGGGTTTTCTGTTTTGAACCGTTCGGTTGCAATTATACGTTCTGTAGATCGACGCTCGGTGAAAATATACGGTAACAGTTCAAAACGTTCAATGTGGTTTTAACGAGTTTTAACATTTTACCGAAGTATTTCGAACGCGCGAGTTTAAATACTAAATCGATTATTTAGTTTGCTGTTCGGGGGGCGGTGGTTTTTTGCACACGATAAACGAGTAAAAGATAAGAAAGTGGGTTTTTTTACGTACATCCGGGTAAAAATAATTATTAATTACGCGATTCACGTATATTTATTATTATTAAAAATATATGAAAAACGCACATGCTAGTGATGTTCAATAATACGTTCGCCGTCCACGTGTTCATACATAGAATATAAATATAACCGTTGAATAAAAAAAACACGAAAGGTCAAAGAAGATTAGAATTAACGTCGACAAATATTGATTGCTTTAAAATAATACATGAGCACTCTATTAGCGTACGTTTTTGAAAGAAAAAGGTAAAACATTAAAAATAATTAAAGATGTTTTGTATTTTATGAAAATAATATTCAGAAAACGCATTAATGAATATATAAGTCAAGCCTTTAAGGGGATTGAAAGCGGGCATTTTCTGTTTTTGTCTTGCACGCACGAAATATAGTAAAATAGATGTTTCACGTTTTTTTTCATTGTTCTATTTTAAAATCTTCAAAAATTAAAAATCGGCAATTTTTTTTTTTATTCTAAATTTGTTCGATTGATTTAAGAAGGATTTACGGGGAAAAATTAAAATGTGGAAAAGTCGATCTCGAGTAGAGTAAACGACGAATTCAAATCCGTTTTGAAATTTCTTATCGATCCTATTAGATCGATCGTGCCGACGTGAGTAGGAAACGTCTATTTCACTATGTTGCGCGTGTGCAAGACAAAGACAGAAAATACCCGTTTCCAGTCGTTCCCTTAAAGTGTTCATTCTCGAGTGACGCCGAGGACGAATGAAATTTATGTGCATACAATAGATGGAAAATCTAAAATTATGAAAACAAAATAGGTATTTATGCAATTGCCGATTTGTGTTCAACTTGGAATAACGTAAAATACACCTACGCGCGTGATATCATATCACAGACACACCAACAAAATACTTACCATTTGAATTATGCAATTTAAATAAACGCCGTTCGACGTAATATCCGTTGGTCGTGTTGTCAATCAAACGCAGAAGTTACGTTCTGAATATGTATATAAATAGTCACACCCAACGAAATCGGTTGACACAAGACGTATAATGAAGTGACGTTAAATCGAATAAACAACATTCCCCAGGTGTATCAGTCGATCGGGTTTGACGATCCGACCTTGTCCTCGATCCAGGCGCGCACGGTACGGTACAGATTCGGAGACGAGCCGAGAACTACACGTGCGCCGCTCGTAACGTTTTATTTTTATTTTCTGTCATCACTGTTTTCAGTTTGATGTCGCTCGTCGATTCGGTGCACCGGACGAGACACCTACCGTTCCAGACCGTCGATCACCAGTCCGCTCCCAACCGAGACCCAACTTTTGTTTACAATGGAGAGACAGACCACCGGCACGGACGAAAGTCATCGTTGCAGCGTCGTGCGTGGGCCCTTGTGTACGTCACGCCAAAAACGAATCCCCCCCCACGTGCGCGTTTTGTTTTCAAAACAATAGATTTCGCATTTTTTCTGTCTTTTTAATTGTTCCCGATTCAATAACAAACAATGCCCGTGAAGTGACAGTTTTTTTTTAATTTCAACGTAACTCCACAAAACACATACGAGAAGATAACATTAAAACGGTTCGGCTGGTCGTAGAGACACGATGGCGCGTTTGATTGCTTTGGAAACGACACGTTCGGTTTCACGCGGAATCAGATTTAACGAACTGATTTTAGAAAAAGGAAAAAATACCGCGTACACTTCCGACAAACCAAATGGCCATGGACACCTATTATTGAGCGCCACGAGGCTTAAACGAATCGATTGCTCATGTGTAAAACATGGTTTACTTGGATATTACGACCGTTCCGGGTGAAAGAGATGCCGTAATATAATGTTCGCGATCATCAAAACGTAATTTTTTTCTCTCGACTGACTCAGAGTCATTATCTCGTGCGCGGTTATGTCACACGTTCGTCAAATGATCGAATGGAATAATGCGACGAAAACGTAATTTTTATTCTGCACACATAATAAGAACTAGAAACGAATCGACATATTTTAATAGAATCGGTTCGTTTGTTTAGATGGAAATTCAATTGCAAGTGCCCTCGGTACGCGTATAACCAAAATGTTTGATCGACGCGTAGATCGTCTTTATATAATTATTCTAGATGACCTTCCATAGCCGTGGGGGTGATTTCACCGATCAACTAATGAAGTAACAATAATAATAATAATAATAATATATAATATAACAAACATCTCTTTATCAATACGTGTACTGTAGGACTGTACGCGCACAACAATAGATCGCGGTTGTAATGTCTGATATATATATTGTACCTATCGACTGGAATGCAATGCTATAATACAATGGGAAATCGTAGGTCTTCGAAAATGTTATATTCCTAGAAAATGCACTCGTAATAACATCATAATTAATTCCGATCATCCCGAGTTCAATTAACAGTACGACTGTCGTGGTCGGACATTTTCGACGGCCTGCTATTATCACTAGCTGCACCATACTGCACGCGCGGGTTCTCAATTACATTTGAAAAATAACGTATTTGAAGAGTTCGATTGATAACATACGACAAAATCGAAACGTATATTCTCCGAGTATAATATTGTATAGACACATCAAATTGCACTTGTATTTGTATTTCGCAAATACGGGTCGCAACTTTTTCCGAAAATTTTCCACTTTCGGTGTACGCTGGAAAGTTATAATTTTGTATTCTCACGTCGTAGCACGTGCGAGGCGAATTATCATTTGTCTTGCGATACGCGCTAGACGAACGAGTACGTTCGCTATACGCCGAGTACAAACACGTAGGTACATCGTCATGATTCTATAATGTTATATTTTTCTCACATGACCATATTACGTTTATGGTCACATGCTATTGTCACGCACCATGTGAAATCGTGAAAAACGTTAAACTGTGAAATATTAAAATGTTAAATGCCAACACGCATTAATATCGAAACCGTACGGCCGTTTCGAGTAAGCAAAACCAATTTCACGTGTTGTCGGCGGTCATTGGCTTTGTGAACACGGTTGTTCGCGACAGGAAATCGGGAAGTGATCTTTGTAAAATATTAATTTGCTTATTAAATATATATAATGTATATAACGAATATGTATGTACTGTATAGTTTCATTTTAATATCCGTATGTTATTCTTACGTTGATTAATTCGTCGAAAATTAAAAACTATATTAATACGCACATTACACGTAGATTAGATGTTTTCTGATATCGGTTATTTGTATTTTTACCGTCGAAACAATGTATTTTATTAACTTAAAAAGTTATCGAAATCAAAATATTTTATATTTGTATTTTACGAATGTATAAACGACGTGATAACATTATATTAAATTATTCGATTACGTTGTTTTAAGTTTCAAACAGTAAACATTTCAACATAATCTATTTACGATCCATTTTTAATCAAAAAATACTTGAAAAAAAAGAAGATGCAAATAACACTAATCAATATACATAAACTCTGTCAAAAACATCACATGTATAGTTTTCTGTGTAAATGTATATCTACTTATATTATCGTTCATATAAATATATGTTTTTACAATAGACGCGTCGATTTGAGTATTCGGTTTACGTCGGAATTTCCGAAAATCATAAAAAAAAAAGTGAAATAATGAAAAACTGCCGATTAACGTCCAGTTTTTCAATGAAACCATTCAAAGATCTACACATTTTTAAAATCTTCTTAGTTTTTATTTACACTAATTTCTAATTGAATTCATGAATATGACGGTAATTTTCAAATAATAATTCACCGAACACGTTGTAAATGGTAATTACTAGTTTCCCTTGATAGGCACCTATTAATAACTTAATGTAAACGAGCAGCGAACATCGAAAAGTATAAAACTATTTTCGCGCACATAAAAACTTATATAAACGAACAAACACTGTTTTCGTGTAATACGCGTGTTCTTTAAACATTAAAATTCGCTCTAAACTACACGATTCTGACGAAATATATGAAACACGTGAAAAACGACACTTGTCGTTCCGGTCAAATGTACACCGTCGTATACATATAAATTATTTGGACGCAAAACTCGAACCGACGATCGTACGTCCCAAACCGGGCATGTCGTGTTTGCGGAATTAAAACGTATGTCACGCCGAAGTAGGGACTCGTAGAATTGGTGGACACGGACCTGACGGTCGGACCACACGTGCCCGTCGACATTTCTAGTGCCCGGAACGCGTACGCGCGGGTCATTTTACAAACAATTTTTTTTACTCACTTGGAACACGCAGTGGAACGCGACCGCCAGTCGCGCGATCCGCGACGGCCGCATGATGTCTGCAGAATGACGGCCGGCTACACGGGACGGCGGGCCGGACGGGATCCCATGGATTCTCGCACCAACGCGTGACCGTTTTGAAAACGTCGTTTTGAAAAGCCGAAGAAAACTCGTTAGCCGGGTGGGCACGTGCCGCGGGACGACGTGCGCGGGCTACGTCGCGCTACGCGGTGGTCGCGTGACGAATGAAAGCGGCGAGACGAGCGCGCGCGCGCGCGCGCCACCGGATACCGGTACCCGCGTTCCCTTCTACCGACGGTGGAAATCGAAAGCGGAACTTCCCGCGTCGACCAGAACCGCGGTATCGCGCGGTAACGTACACACGGTGACCGCTCGCGCGCGCGCGCGCGCGTCACGTACGTCGTCGTCGTCACGCTGACAACGCGATTGGCACGTGACGCGGCCGGTCTTACCGAGACGGCATCGCGGATTTTCCGTCTGACTCGCGAACGAAACGTAACGTCGACGCGGACAATGGACGCGGAGCGGAAAAGTAAAAAAAAAAAATACTCGTAACCGTCCGTACTCGGTGCCGCCGAGTTGTCGACCGCGATAACAAAACGTACCGACCGTTTCTAATGTGTGATAAACTGTTGTTGCCGTCGAAAAACATCGAAACAATGATTGTCGGGTTAGCGTTCCGCGTTTGGGAGACGGGACGTGGTGCGTGAAAACTGCGGTGAAAACTGCGACAGAAACGTCCAACGCCGATATGTGAACGTCCTTTGGCGTCGTTGGACTTCTGACGGCCAAGTCGCGAGTCCACGCGGATCGAACAAACGAATCGAACCGCGCCAACAACGATCTCCGAGATCATCAAATCGTTACCGGCCGCAGTCGAGACGCGGAAATCAACGCGCGCCGTTGTTTATTGACTCACGGCGTTCCAGAGCAATGGTCAATTGTACCGGTTGATATCCGTTTGTCGGACACACTCAAACTTCCTTTCCTGACAATCGACTTGCAAATACATATACGACGCGTTGGAATGTTCTCCACATTCAATTGTAAACGACTTTGAACACGGCGTGCCGTTAGATTTGAGATACATACAATTATTGACTCCATTCAGTTAACATCGGTTAATTAACATCGGTTAATGGATTGACTTTTCCCAAGTGTTAATGTCGCTAAATTTTGGTTTTGACCTCTTCGGACCGGAAGAAGATTTATGAAATAGGTATGTACGTATATATGTATATATATATACTGTCTATACAATAACCTAACCTAACTTACGCCGAATATGTATGTACGCGTACCTAATAAACGAATCATAACAACTCGTTTGGTTTAAGTGAGTTCTGTTTGGGGAATATTACGTACGTATTTTCTTGATGTCGCGTATCAAGACGATACGCACTGACGTCATTCGTGCCTGCACTAAATATATTATTTGAAAACAACTCGTTACTTGTAGGAAATAAAATACACTCTATCATATTTTACTAAGTACTTACGAATTATCAATAATTCCATACATTATATAATGTGCTATGAATTGTCTTATTTTACTATAAAATCAAAAGCTCGCGCATGACGACGGCTTTAAATAATATTGTTTCATAATAAAATATAATAGAGAACACTTGTGACTGTTTTATACTTAGTTGTTGAAATACGTATACGCGGTTAAAGTGTTTAATGTTTTGTGATTTTGGGTTTGTTAAGTATGATATTATTTCATCGTACGATTTAGAAATGTCCACTATAATGAATAAATACATTGAATAAAAAAAAAAAACAGATTATTATTGTTTTCGATTAAAATGTACATACGTTTTCCTATATTTAATCGTTATGTCGGTAGCTATTGGATCATAAACATAATATATAAGCCCGCCGTGACGTGCGTGTAAAACCGTCCTTGTACCAACTGTAGCAGGGATTACGCGATCTGAACGCACCTAAGTTGTTTACGCGCATTGTTGCGAATCGTTATAAGAATTTTGCAATTTTAATACGTACGCCGTACCGTTCTACACGGACATAAACCGTATCAATGTCAATGTTAAGATATGAACGACGCGTCAAAAAAAAAGTGGGATTCGCTTATTACATAGAGAATAACCATGTGGGATGACGATTCGCGAAGGCGGATCTGCAAATAGTAGGATGCAAAATAATAAATGCTCTTAATTCACGTTGACCTTGTATCTTGAGAACGTTATTATTATTATTAGTATTTTTTTTTCTTTTATACTAGAATGAAAAAATAAACGTTTCTGAGCCAACGCGTTGACGTTCCGACGAAACGTAATAGCACTACGTGTACAATTTTCAGAAGATCCAATTGATAACACGTGTCCTCGATAACGTCGCACGCCAGCAAAAACAAAAAAAACACAATAGTAACGAACCAGTAAAGTCCGTGGGACAGTGTCTGTAGTGCCTAATTAGAAAATCCTTGAAGTTTTCCCGTGTACGGGAACTTTGTTGAATCAAAAAACGTTTTTCGAACGCACACAATAGTGCTTGGACGTCAAACCGGGGAACGTTTCAAGGAGATGCCCGTACGACGCGTAACGCAACGCCTCGTATTCGTCCTCCCGAAACTAATTCCCGAGGTAATTGCCCGTTAAATATACGTGTGCACGTACGTATATGTTTTAAACCGTCGTCGTCGGTTCTTACGCGAAAAGCCAACGCCGCGATCGCGATTGCGCTGAACTTTGGAAATGTAGCAACACACCGATCACAACGAAACTAATCGATATTGTAACGTTTCGGTGAAAGTGGACCTGCGGGGCTGCGCGCGCGCGTGCTCAACGCGTATTTTTACGTTCTATTACGCGTGCACGGTACGTTCTTGGCGTTCGTTGTTGGACGTTTAGACGGACGCCACGCGGTTCCAAGGACGTTTGTACGGTCGAACCTCACCTAACCACCAAACGCCGTTCTGGTGAAACGCTCCACGGCACAAACGATAACGCGGGAAAACGGCCTTTTTTTCGGACGCGGGCGAAGCACCGCGCGCCGGCCCGAGAAACGGATCTGCGCGGTGATAACAGCCGCCGTCGTTCAAACCGTTTCTGTTAACATGTGAATGCTCCCCGGGCGTGAACTCGTGTATTGTGCACACGGACAATAAGCCGATTGTTTTATGTTGTTACCGACGAGCTGTCCGCGTACGATCTGATCGGCCGCAACACAAACGCAGCTCGAGTTTTCAAACAAACCTTTCCATCAAGTTGACTCGTGCGTAACTGTATCGTCTCGCCTGCGATACTAATTTAAATTGCGGATCGCCTGCGGCTAAACATTGCGAGCTAATTAATCAGATCAGAATTTCGACTGAAGAATGTGTTATATTATACCGACGAAAACTGTTCGGACGTCCGAATCCGGCCCGCTAGTCTTTATCAGACTATCCACGACGGTCAGGTTGTAAGGCAATGAGGCATGATCCAACGTCGACGATTTTACTGGTGAGATTTCGTTTGAAAAACATTTTCCATGTGTTCGTACGGGAGACAAACGTAAATCGCAACGTGCAAATTACGCCGACCAGTTTAGTGTTGTCGATGAAATGATCTTCTGACGATTACATAACGATCGAATAATTTTACTTGCTATTAACGGCGCCTATACAAATAAAATAATAGGCGCCAAAACGTGTTCAGCTTATCAGCACGTAATACGGTAGAAGAACGTGTTCTTCTTCCATGTCACTACGTGTACACGCGCAGGTGACAATAACACCCATGTTAGTTATGACTTCAAACACGAATTACGTACTTTGATAAATTGGTCTGACATATAACACTGGTTTGCGTAATATCACAAGAACGGTAAAAACCCAGTATAAATACGTGAACAAATGTATGATTTAATTCACTATTGGTTTTAATGTTTTTTCCCCGCAATCCTGCGAAACACTCTAGCATTTACAGTGAAACCTTGTCACGTCAATATAATAATATACTTAAAGAAAACCCGACCGGCTTTGAGAAAGAAAAAAAACGAGAATTGTGATACTCGAGAACGTATTAAAAATACCGTACAAACAAAATATGTTTATTAACACGTTCTTCTGAAATTGGCGTCAAACGCTGGATATACTCTTGTAAACAAAATGTTTCACTACAAAAAAAAAAGTTCGTACTTTGAATAACTAAACTTTCCTAAACAAATTTTAATACGGTAACGTTAAGTCGCGTGACGAAAGAACAACAAACCAAAACCAATTCTGTTCGTCTAATGTAAGACCGGACGAGTGTTGATTTTTTTTTAACCGAGTTATATGCGGGAAAAAATGAATTTTACCTTTTAAACTTTAAAGTAGGGGATTCGATCAATACAATGTAGATTAAACGCACGTGGACTTTTTGAATTTGCACCCTCAACGTAGAATTTTTTTTTTTTTAATTTTTAAACGTCTCGTTCGGTATACAAAAGTACTCGGATACGTATGAGGGGAGGGAAGGGGAGAGGATTTTTTTTTTAACGTTCTCGCTACTACATTATACAGTCGCGGGTGGTAGGTAGAAGAAAAGAAAAAACATAAATAAATAGTGTACAGACGACGAAACGCGTTTACTTACGATCAGCACGGCGTACGGCCCGGAATTCATTTCGTCGACGACTTCGAGACCGCGGATTAAACGGGGTGTGCGCGTGTGCCGTCGAAACGCACGCGCGGTACTTAAACTGCCGGTAGATAACCGGACAAACGATAACGCTAACCGTAAACCGAACGAACGGAACGCCGCGACGCGTGGACGACAACGGGAGTGGTTGTACGCGGCGCGACCGGCCGGGACGTTGTGATGTCCAAGTGTGTGCGCGCGTGCCATTTCGGACCGGCCGCGGTCGTCGCGTGCCCACTCGCGCGCGGTGTCTGCCCACGCCGGGGGGCACGCCCTGTTCGCGAATGTCCGACGCCACGCGGGTGAGTCCGTAGAAAAACCGTTTTACAAATATTTATTTCGTTATTATTGTTTGGAAGCCGTACGACGTTGTGTAACGTACGTCCGCGAAGTCAGCGGCGCAATGTTGATATATTTTCAATAAAACCTTTCCAACAAATTTGTCGGTCATTTGTTGGTCATTGTTGGATAAGTCCCGAAATTTGTTGGACATTTTTTAAAAGTTATAGGCTCACGCCAGCGGTGCAACTTCAAAAAAAATCCCAAAAAAACCATCCAACATTGTTGTACTCGATTTGTTGGTCATTGTTGGAAAGGTCTCGACATTTTTTGGACCTTAGTTTTTTTTAAATGCGCCGCCAACTTCACGCTACACTCTTCTATATAAAATCTGATACCAAATAAATTTAAAAGTTATAAATTATTTTATACATTAATAATAAATGTGTTTCTTAAATATCTTCTACAGTTGTACATTGAAAATAGTAACATTTTTATATTTTCAATTTCTCTTAATGACCAACAAATCAAATACAACGATGTTGGATGGTTTTTTTGAAGTTGTGCCGGTAGGTTATAAAAATTTATATAAAAAAAACTAAGGTCCAACAAATTTCGGGACTTATCCAACAATGACCGACAAATTCGTTGGAAAGGTTTTATTGAAAAATATTAACATTGCGCCGCTAACTTCACGGACGGCGATCCGACAGCGATGTATCGTTTTGAGTTTTGGCCGCCGTAATGACAATAGTAATAACCGTTCGGACGGAAACAGAATGTGAGGGAGGGAGAGTGAGGGTGGGAGAGTGAGAGTGAGAGTGAGGAAGGGAGATCGTCGCGAACGCTACTTGACCCGGGGCAACACGTTTGTTTCGTTGTGCACGCGCGTATTCGCCGACGGGAATCCGATGAAACGACGGATACCGTCGAGCGGTGGCGCAGACGCACGAGGAAACGCTGAGCACGATGACGTAACTCTGCGTCGGCCCCGTGTTATATATTATATCAGAAGACACGCTGACCACTCGACATAAACGTATATATACGTACGTACGTTGTTTTTACGTTACACGCGCGGGACGAACGAGCGAGAGGTGAGAGGTGAGAGAGAGAGAGAGAGAGCGTAAAAAACGACGAGAGACAAGTATTGTGTCTGCGTATTACTTAAAAAACGACTAAAGTCTTTGTCGGCGACAGGAGTGTGGGGGGGGGGGGGGTGCTTACACAACGCGAAACGTATACCGTGACAAAGATAATAATAATAATAATATATATACGTTTAGAAACGACGGGAACTTATACCGTATACGCGTCAGAACACGTGCACGAAGAGCGAAAACAACAAAAACAATTTATCGCACTACCGCCGAGACAAACGTGTACGGTATACGGTATGTAACGTTGTCGTTGAACGTTTCTTCAGGCTGAAGTTGACGACCGTCCGCTGACTCGAAACGACGCACATTAACGTGTGTTCATACATTATGCGGCGTGAAGTTCGCGTAAAAAGTTCCGAATATTAGCGACGATTAAACAGGTAAACACGTGAAGTATACTCTGGGACGTGCTCACGGGGGGTTTATAGGAAACGATATCCTCCATTTAAATGTGCGCAAATTTTTTTTTTTTTTTTTTTTTCATAATTCGGTACGTCATTTACTCGTTTAACACGAGTACGCTTTCTTAGCGACCGTAAAATTTAGTGTTAACACGTAACGTCGTTGATTTATTTCGCACCTACAAAAATCAAACGTATGAAACGTGATGAAAATATCGTTGATATGCATACCTGCTCCCCCCCCCCAACCTATTGGAAAAAACTTGAGCGCGCCACCGAGTACACTACATATACGTGTGTGTGTCGTATACATTTTATTTTATTTCCCATTGAGATCGTTCGTCATTGTCGTTTGATATCATATATGCCTACACACAAATACTATAAACAAAGACGGAGAAAGAGAATGTATTTTATTAAGCACGTATATGATACGAAAAATGTGAAGTACGAATAGATCGACAGTACATTGTATAGCGTATATGCAATTATTCATACATACACAGACATTAATCATATTATTTGTTTTTAAAACGTAAAAATAAGTACATATTGTTGCAAACCATATTCTGGAGCTATTCACGTAAACGGTTGCTTGAAAATCAAAATTAAACGCGTCAATAATAATATACAACAATCGTAACTGCAGGCGTTCGCGGTCGTTCGGTTAAAAAACTACGCGCCGCGTTTCGAAGGTATTGAAAAGTATTAGTAATCTAAGCAAAACCGATGTGACGGTGTTTTATCGGAACGAGTAACCTAACCTAAACAAATGCTGAACGTTATCATCACGGACTAACCTAACCTTAGTTCCAAGTCCATAGATTCCTGTGTCCGTTAGCGCTGCCCTGCAGTCCGTTTGCCGACGCGGCTTACGCGATGGTTTTGAAAAGTCACTTTATATAAAAAAAAATTCATCGACCTAGTCCTTTTCGACTAAACGCACATCGTTTAATCCGTTCTCGTGGACGATAAAACGCGTGCGCATGGTTGACGGTATTATATTGTTTTCCATGTTCTTACAGGCGTGGCATTCATTGCGTTTGTTGTTTATGATGTTAATTCAAAAATGTTTCATGGCCGTCGGTGACCCACATTCGACTACGACGTGATTACCGTACGATAAATACGCGAGACACGGTACGGTATTTGTTATTTTGTTCGCGAAATCCATTACGGCATTCGATCCGAGCCGCAGCTCCTCCTAGGCCCGGCATTTACATTTTAAACAATATCGCGTGCTTTATTATCGTTATTTATCAATTTGCAAATGTACGTTTAACTCGGGCCGTCAAAATCAATTTACCATTGGCCGGCTAATCAATTGTGTACGTATACAGAGTCAACAAGTCGCGTGCACGTGGTATATACACACTCTACCTGCGTGGGTAAAAGATATGCCGCTAAACCGATTAGTCATTAATTTATTCATACTCTTTTGTCTCGTTCGTGTCAAGAAGCGTCCGCACGTTGTGACATTGTTACGTACGCGAAGGTTAGGTTAGGTCTCTATGTCGGTTAAGGGACTGTTGCGTTAAAACAAATAAACAATTACAAATTCTATACATACGTATACATGTATAGTATATGCATATCAATGAATAAAATAACGACTCGTCTCGATTATTGTTTTTACCTTTTTCTCACGTAAAATTAATTATTAATTTATATACGTAAAAAAAAAAGGTATTACAAAATACAAAGTCAGACGAATAGCATGAATATTAAGTTACGATAAGGTTTAGATTACGGAAATGAATATTACCTACCTGTTTGATGTTTTTATAATGGAAAGTGTTTATTTATTTTTATTTTTTTATCGTCATAATTTAAAACACCAAGTACAACAAGAAAGCTGTCTGCTCGAGATCTTCCAGTTCATCTACTCGATTCTGCGCAGAGTAATAGGAAGTAATTTTTTAATTGCTGTTTAAAGTGTATTTTATACCTATATCGGGGAAACCTGCCCGACTTTCGATTTTACGCGATAAATTAGTGCGCGTTGACGATAAAAAAAACTTAGTGCGGACGTATGAACGGCAAACAACAATTTGTCTGTTAAACGTGTTCTCGCTAAAAATACATCATATGTCTTTAAGTCGTTTTTTTAACGAAATCGATACGGCAATAAAATTCCCATATATTTTTTTAAATTTTTTTAACGCAAGCACATCACGTTTCGCGCAGATTATATAAGATAAGATTGTTATTTCAAAGGAACTGGCCTAACCTAACCTAACGTAACAAATATATACGGTATCGGAATTGTTTCATTGACCATTGTTTATATTGTGTTGTAACCGTAGTAAGTTAACTAGTCGTTAACAATCCGTAACGGTTAAAATAGCCGCCGATCGTCCGACAGATTGTCGAAAAACAATAAAACGGGCTCTAAAAATGATTTCAATCAGAACGGTATTTTACCGAAAACGGTGATAATTAAAACCGTCAAAAACGACGCGAAAAACATAACGAAACGTACTGTTTCTGGGCCGCCCAGATCATATTTTTTACTCGACACCGTTCTAACGGTCAAACGCGAAAGAAAATATGGCGCGCGCGAGTAACGTCTCGTCCTACATTACGTGAGCATAGTTCGTTCCCATGGTCTAAAACACATTTCGGAAATATCTCGTAACACTCGAGAACGATCCGTAGGTTTTTTATTTTTTATTTTCACGCGAAAACACGACTCGTTGACAACGTGCCGAGTGCACGTAATATAAATTCATTTGTAGCGCATGCATTAAAACGCATCGACTTTGCAATTATCCTATATAATATAACGCGACCGTAAATATACGTGTACGAGCCTAACCTAACAAGCACTCACTGCATAGAACACGTAATGAACGTCGAAACGTCGTATTGTTTAGAAAATACGATCGAATTCGTTAACGTGCGTTGCGCGAGTGTTTCGCGCGCGGATTTTCAATTGTATTTAATTTGATAACGCGCCGAACGTGTAATTTACGCGCATACGATATATGATGTATACGAGCGCGACGTTGCGGTCGAAAACCAATCTCGCTTTTTACTCTAAAAACTCTTTACACTGATAGCGCATACCTGCCGTAATAACGTACGTAAAATACGTCTCTAGACGATGTCTTTTAAACGTCGACACGCGACGAACGCACGGACGCTCCCGCCGAAATCGAATTGTCGTACGCGAAATATTTCTTGTATCACGATCTTTTTTTTTCTACTCTGTATCGCT
This sequence comes from Schlechtendalia chinensis, assembly GCA_019022885.1. NCBI lineage: Eukaryota > Metazoa > Arthropoda > Insecta > Hemiptera > Aphididae > Schlechtendalia > Schlechtendalia chinensis. The sequence continues at coordinate 403,253 of CM032348.1, forward strand.
AATAATCGTTCACGACGCGTACGTATTTAGGATACGTTCGGCTGGATATGCAAATCCTATAAATCGATTCAAACGTTATACGAAAAAACAAAACACGCGCGTTAGGTTAGAGTTGAAGCACAAATTGATTGTAGAAATCTTGAATTATGTAACGATGCACGTCTGCCGATAGTGTACGAGTTCAAACAGCATCGAGGTAATTATAAATAAATATTGTACAAATAGCGCATAAAACAAATGAGTTATATAACTTACAAAATCATCATAAATAGTACGCCGACTCTGGTAAACCCGAGCAATGAAAACGTGTTTTATTATTATTGCACAAGGCGCTTGGCGTTTAAAAAAGTACGTGTATATGTTAATTACCTAAATAATACACAACAGTCGAATTAAAGAAAAACGTCAAATAAATATTTCCTTTTCGATTTCGAACAGCGACGTCGTTAATTGGTTCGTGAACAAAACGGCTGAAAAAAAAACCGTTCAAAGTCGGTACTGAAATCACCACGAGAGCGTGTTATGTTTTGTTTGTTCTCCGTGGCGCGGAGCTCGGCCGTGTCCCCATAAATCCGTACATGATACACTCCGTGACGTTTAGTGATAAAATCGTACGGCTGAGCCGGTTTCGGGTTCGATTCCCGGCGCCCGGTCGTCGCCGGGCCCCCACAAAAACCAACCGACTAACAGTTCCACACACGCGTTTTACCCGTAAAAAACAAAAAAAAACAGTATACGCAAATAAACGTGTATCTGCCGGACGTGTCTATAAAAAAAAAATAGTAATAATAATAAATAATAATAACGACAAGAAGAAGAAAACAAAAAGAAGCCGTTCACATTAAACGTACGAGAAAATAAACGTGGAATCGATGGCGCCTCCTACAGCTACGTTCGAATGTGTGTGTTTTTGTTTTCTCTATTTGATTTACGAACGTCATGTGTAGGGCTCGGATTTCGTAGCAAATGCTTCTTTCGAGGGGAGTATGACAGAAAGATAATTCTTATATATAAATACATTTTGAATCGTTCCGATTTTAATGAAGTAAACTTTGTTTTGCTTTTTATTGCTTTTTCCTCTGTTTGGTTCTTTTTTCTTAATTCTTATATATTTTTCTTGAAAATTTAACTTATTTCTATGTATACTATACTTGTACTATATTACAACGAATTTTGGATTTATACCACATGCGCCCAATAGAATGAGTTTTAATGAAAGTAACTTGACTAAATATATGGTCGTAAATTCCTTTTTTACTCATATTTTTATGACTCATATGTAAATAACACTATCTGACCGCGTACACTTAATATTCGTCGATGACAAACAAATGTTGTCGAACGAGAGGCGACGGGAATGAAACAACACCGCGCGCAGTCGGAAAAGTCGGAAACGGACACAACGAACGATTCACGTGAACTATACGAGCACGATGATATCGTACGAGAAGTGAACTCGGTTTGGCCGATTTAGCGACGGAAAACAGCACAATGCAATTGTTTCGGAAAAAAATCGCGTGTTTTCAAAATTACGACGAGTTTTCGATTAACCCGCGAAACATACCGGGCGTCGACCGCGACGACGGGAGACGTTGTTATTCCGAAGACACGCGAGGTACGCCTACTTACGAAGAAAGGAAATCGTAATCACAACGATTAAACTCGACAACGATATCGCCGCGACGCGAATTTTCGCGCAGTAGAGAAAACGGCGTGTCTGTGACAAATGGGACGGGAGAGAAGTCAAAGAGACTGGCTTGGCGTCGTGACGGGCGTTCGTATGGAGTATCGCAAGACGAACAGCCGTGGAAAATGATAAATATGATGAACGCGGTGAACGACGAGGAGACCGGGTCGGTCGCGAAATCCCCGGACCCACGTGGGCGCCGTGTCCATATGAGGCGATGTATTGAACGACCGCGCGGCCAAGTGGGCTCGTTCCGAATATAATAATAATAATACCGCACGACGTATTATTTTGTTCTCTCTGTGTGTGAACGCTCGCGACAAGTGGGCGGCTGACCTCAACACGTTCTTGAAATCGACGTTATGTCGCGCGCGCGCGCGTAAACTGCAAAAACACGACGTGCCGTTCGTACCGATCGCGGTCCACGGTGTCAATCGGTTCGACGAACCCGTCCGCGTGAAGCCGTTCTCGGGTGGTCGTCGCGGACGTTCGTTTGGACGGGTTTCAGCCGATCAGGACGTACGAACGAAGAGCCGCAGATTTATTACGCGCACGGTTTTCACCCGGGTATGGGTCGGTTGGTGGTGGTAACCTCGCGTTATTTTTTCCGAACGCGTTGCGCAGGGACGTCGTCAAAAACACGTAATCCGTGTACCGATCGTCGTTTAAAAAAACCGACGCGTCGACCGAACAATCCGAGGACGACCGTCATCGCCCCGTACCCGTACGAGGTTCGTACACGCGTCGTACACGCGTCGTCGTTAATATTTCTGTGACTGCGCCGTTAAGACGGAAAACGAAGTTCGCACGTGAAATTCCGTCTCGACGACGCGGACTGAAAAATTCGCCATTGAAATCCGTGTAGGTTAGGTGGCCCCCGCGTCGTCTTCCGGCAATTGAACCGGTTGATATCGATTTTCGTTTCATGGAAATCCGTACAATAGTGATTACACCTTACACGTTATTGGATCGATAAACCATTAAGTAACGTCGCGGGGCGTTTATCGTGAAATTATCCGTCGTACGAATACAAAATCAAACGGACAATAAAACCGGATGAAAACATTATTACACTAATGGAAAGTGCAAACTACTGTTAATTTTATAATTATAGGTACCTACTGACTTTCTAAATCGTAAAACGCGTTGTACTTTAAAGTATTCAATAACAACATGACGGGTTGTTCAAACAAATACGTTTTTCATCATTTTCCAACGCCGTATCGTATTTATCTCCAAATAGGTAGTAATTTTTGAGTTTTTGGTTATCTTTCGGGGGGTGGTGGGTTCAAAAAAAAAAAATCGACTTTTAAAGACGTGTTCAACCCGTTGTGATATGAATCGCGGTGTCGCTCCGAGTCGATCATTCTTCATGAACAACACCGTCGTTGTTTTCTCGAAATGAACCGTCTGGATTTTAATTCGCGTGACCCCACATTGAATCGGAGGAAAAAAAAGACGGTCTCTTCAATGATTTACAAACGATATCGCGTGTAACGGGACAAGCGCGGGCGAGGGAACCGTAAACGACCGGCTTGAAAAGCGAACAGAAAAAATAAAAAAAAATACGTTTTTTATTCGCGGTGTCGTCCGCGGGACGATATTGTGGTGCGCACGCGTAATTAATCTTTCGGATATCGGCGCGAAATTCCCGCCGTGGAACAGCCGGTGCGAAGCGATCGAAAACGAAACGTGATCGTCCACGAGAAGTCCGACAGTCCGAGTGGCGAGTAACTCGTATTTTTTATGCTTTTCGGTCGTCGTTATCACACCGTGCGCCGGATCGGGACCGCAGTTGTGCCGGCACGACGACCCGAAACCGTTCGCCAGATCGCCCGACAGTAGGTGGAAACAACGGTTTTAAATAGGATTGCCGTCGTCGTTCGCGTGTAGGCGTTTCACGAGACCGACGAAACAACAATAACGTGTGTGTGTGTGATATCGACGTTTTTTAGCGTACACGTCCCGGCGGACCGATTCCGTACGCGCATCGCGTTCGGCCGACAACGTCTTTACATTATTTCTCGCGTTAAACGTGTTGGATTTTTTTTTCGTTTTTTTTTGAAATTTTTACAATAAATCGTATATACGTCTAAAATCATAAACACAAAATGTAAATATGTTACGTCAAACGCGTGCGAATATGATATGGAACGAAATGATAACGTTTCAGTAGTCATTTCCTAAGGCCAGTATTCGAAATCAAATTAATTACGGGTCTAACAACGACGGTATTGTTAGGTAATAATAGATTCGTAAAAGTCGTAGCAACGTGAACAGACGCGCAAACGGCCCGTAAGGCATTCGTTTCGTTTATAGTAGCAGAAAAGAACGGTGGTCGGAATCGCAGGACGCAGTTGCGGAGAAAGCAGGCTGGACCATCGTCTCGTTCGGTCCCATTTTAAATGTCGTGCTCAGGTAGCTCGTTATGTCTCAGTCGCGGTCTGGAATATTTAAGGATTATGTGTCTACTTAGCTGTACGGACCATGAACCGAGTTTTTATATGAAACGGACGGAACCAACTGTCTGTGTTTTTACGCGCACGGAAATGTAACGGTTACAGCCACGAGTACGGATTAGTTTCAACAGTCTGAAAAAATTTTATTGGGTTTTTTATTTTTTCAAGAACGTTTATGAAACCATACGATATAACGTGATATACTACGTGATTCTCGCCCACCGCGCACGCGGAATAATCTCGGAAAAATGTTTGCGCATAATTTTAATATTGTTTTTGTAGGCGATCCTCGTAAGTCTCGCGAACCGCCCCGAGCATTATTACGTTGTCTCCGGACAACGTTCGTTTTAAACGGCTCCAATAGTTTTCCCGCGCGGCCGCGGACGGTCGTTATAAAAATATGCGTGCGCGCCGTGTGTCATGCGCAAGTTTCAGCACGGCGTTCACGGGAAAACGATTATCAGAACAAACGCACTACTCCGATCGTTAACAGTATAATAATTGCAGTTCAATGTATCCGTTTTTTACGTTCGTTCACAGAATCAGCGAAATAAAGAAGAGAAAATTGCTCGGACGCGGTCACGTAGGATCGTGTACGTTGTACCGCAAGCGGTGAGCTTAAACGCATACTCCGAAACAGACAAACGTTAATTATCGTCGTTTAATCGTGCAAATCTTTAATTGTTCGTAAAATCTATGTTATCTTAGTCGTCTTGGTTTCGTATACTGATTTGTTGTCGGCATTGCTGTTTGTTTAATATTCTTCTGGGGTTAACAGAAAAAAAAACAACTGCTCAAGCCAAAAGAAATTATGATCAGACGAAAAATTGTCTTCGTCACGCGTTTAAGTGATTTTGCAAAAAAAATTTATATAAAATAAAAATAATAGGTGACGAGCCGCGACTATCGGCCCGAGTGAGTTACTTTAAAAGAATATTTATAGGTGTGTGTGTGTGTTATTGTTTTGAATTTGAAAACAATGACAAATCATCGTGTTCAATAAACAGTTCTGCTAGTATTTTTCATTCTAATTAATGCATTTGATAAATACTTTAAAACCATACGTCTAGATTAGATCTTAATAAGTTCTGAACATGGGATTCTCTCGTTTGCGTCTATACTCGGAAAAGACTTTTTAGAATATTTATTTTATACGGCGGCGCAATCTACCGATTTTTTTTGTTTTTTGTATGTTTTTTTGAGGTTAGATAGATAAATCCATTCATAAATGTCGTAGCGTTAAAGCGTTAGAGCAATAAAGTTCAACTCACACCGGTCACTAAATGAATGGTCGTAGTTTCAAATCAAAATGTCCTCTCCGAACGAACGAATTACATAAAGCAGCCCGTGATAAAAAAATCTCCCGGACATTACCTTCAAAGGCCGTGCGAGTAATCTCCAACGAGTAAATTCGCACGAACAAAGTTAAAAGTAAATCCGAACGTTGTAAACGAATGAAAATACCCTATTCCAACATACACGTTTCCGGCCAACTGCGAAAATATGAGTGTCGTGAACAAAACAATCGCCAGCTGTCGTGCAGCATAGGCAATATATCTTATAAATCTCGAATCATATTGCATAGCGTATTAGAACTCAGGAGTTTGTCAACAGATATTTTCAGCTCCCCCGCACGTTTCTAACGAGCACGTGATATATTGTTTTGTAAAAAATATCGCGCGAAACATTCAACACGCATTGATTAAACGCTATTTATATATTGACTCGAATCGAAGAGTACAAGTCGACTATTAGATAATTATCATCTACTCTAAATTATTACATTACGGTTCGATAGATATATTACAAAATGTTTTTCGATATTAAACTCGCGTATCCAAACGTACAATCGACGCGGTTTTACCAATACAGTTTACATAACAAATTTATAAGACTGTGTGTTGCCGTTGGCAGCGTTCAAACGCGCGTATACCGTGATGAACGTAACGTATCCGTACAATTTTATCGCGCGGCGAATGATCATATCACCGGTTAATGATTTCCGCAGTGGTGTACGTTGAACGTACATTAAAAAAAAAAAAAGATATAAAGAAAAAAATAATAATAAAAATTCCCCATAATTTTAAATACAATCAATCGGAGAACAACATGACGACAAACGACGATATTTTAAGGACCGCATTGCTTTGATCGCGGCATGCTATTGAATATAATGACCATTTTTTTCGCGTGTATTATAAATACATCACGAGACTATCAACGCGCCACAATTGAACAATTATACTGATGACGATGCTAATTTCGTTTGTACGTAGGCCTTCTGTCTCTCGTCTGGATGGTCACCGGATAACCGCGGGCGCTCCTCATCAACAGGTCTAATTTCAATTTGATGTCGGTTAATTTGAAATCCGTGTGCACGCTGTAGTTGCGCAAGAACGTGGACACGAGCACTTTCATCGACAACATGGCGTACTTGGATCCTGCAAGAGAATACGGTTTTTTTTTTAAAAATTTATTTCAATTTACATAAATCACGTGTACGGAATGTTCTAAGGAGAGCAGAGACTAGTAAAGGAAACGTGCGTATGTTTGGTAGCTAGTGTGGCCGACACCAATAGAATAGAATAGATTAAAAACTATTTTCGTTTTTTTTGACGCGTTTTTACCTATGCAACCTCTGGGACCACCGCTGAACGCTATAAAACTGTATTTATGGCGTTTGGCGACGTTCTCCGGGTCGAAGTTGTCCGGATTGAATGACCAGGGATTCGGATAGAGTTCGGGCAGATGGTGCGTGCATATCGGAGCTATGACGCACGTCGTTCCCTTCGGCAACACGTGATTGTCCGAATCTAAACACACGCCGTTCGTTCACGTATCACGTAACGCGCGTAAACAAATCAATCGCCGCGGCGGCCGACTCACAGATCTTGACGTCGTCTTGCAGTTGTCTGAGCAGCACCGGTCCCACGGGGAACAATCGCAGCGTCTCCCTCAGTACCTGTTCCAAGTAAACGAGCTTGGTGGTGTCTTCGATGGTGATCGTTTGGTCGCTGTCGCCCAACACCTCGTAAATCTCGTCGTAGACTTTGTCCTAGAACCAGTACCCCGATGCTGAACACGTGTTATCGACGCGGACTCGTTTCGTGATTTTCCGCACGACAGAACACACGGGATCGGAACGGACACTTTGGTCGAACACGCTTATCACCCTCGGCATCCGACACAACGGGCCGTTTAACATTTCAACAAATAACTAATAACGTGTACATGAACTACGATAGACAGAAAACATGATAATCTACTAGAATTATAACATTCCTGATATTATTACAAGTACGAACAGTGTGCATTTAGAACCGAGATTTGCCGTTTTTGAGTGAACGTAATCGATTCACTTAGTTTAGGCCAGTGCTACGATCTATAATAAAGTGTACAATAACAGCACAACGTAGCTTGTTATCCGATAACAACAAACCGAAAAAATAACCTTTTGTTTTCTGTAAATTTCCGTTCCGATTCCATATAGTCATATTCTCTGATATAATCGTGATTTGTGTCGGAGGAACACGGATAGACACGTTGCTAATATTTTCTAGCTGTACGCGGACAGACAGACACCCGTCCACAACGCGCTCCGTTAAATACGTGTACAAAGATATTAAACCGTGTCACGCGGGGTGCGGGATACTCACTTGGACTTCGGGATGGATGGCCATCAGCAATAGACTGAAGCACACGGTGATGGCACTGGTCTCGCTGCCCTGTGAAATCCATTTGATCGTTAAACGCGTTTCGTACACACGCACACATATTATGAATACTTACACCGATCATCATGGTCACGACTTCGTCCCTGATTTCGTCGTGAGAGAAGTTCGCGCCGGCGTCGTTCAATTCCAACAACGTGTCCAAAAACACTTTCAGACGTTTTTCTAAATAACGATAAGGGCGGTGAGAAATACAACGACGTGTTTCGTCATTATCATTCGTTGTTATCAACGCGACAACGTATAACTCACTCTCGCCGTCGTTAACGTCTATGACCGGTTTGTTTTCTGCTTTCTTCTGCGCGTAAGCCGCCTTCTGTTCTCTGATCACCTGCACGACATTTCGTTTACAGATCCCGGTCGCCATATATATATATATATGTACACCGACTTACTTGATTCGGAAGTTTGTGCAACGTTTTGTAGACTTTGTGTAGTCCGGTGATTTTCCCGTAGATGGAAAATATGAAGTCCGGGTACAACCACGGTTTGTAAATCCTCATCGCGTCCAATTCCGATGCTCTGGAGAGAGAGAAAAAAATCGCGTTTTTTTTTTTAATAAAAAAAAATCTATTCCTTCGATCATTCATGCGCTGTGTACACATGACATTCAATTACTTTGTCAACGCTTCGGCGAACTCGGACTCGCTGTGCGATTGCGTGTCGAGATTATAACCCATCGCGGTCTCTAACAAACGAACGTCGCATTAAATAATATGATACCGCGGCCGCGCGTGCGTTTAATTATTTTCGCGTTGTAATACTCACGACAGATTATGTCGAGGGCAGTGTCCGCTATATAGTCCCAGAGATCGAACTGTCGCGATTTGCCCACTTCCTTCTTCAGGTTCCTAACGAGAATTTTGTTCTTCTCGTTGAAAACCGGGAAAAACTGTTCCAAAAGGTTAGCGTTAAACACGGGTGTTATGATGCGACGATGTTTTCGCCATTTTTCGACTGCAATCATTGGGAAACGTTTTATTAAATATTTTTGCGTGCATATACACGAGAGAAAACGTGTTATGAATTCGGAAAAAAAAAAACGGTGTCGAATCCGTGGTTTTTTACAATTTTTTTAAATTTTTTTGTACTAGATAATACTACTGGTTTTTAATGACGGTCCCGTCCGTTGTTAAAAAATCAGATGTCAATTATATATTCGGGACATTTTTTTTTCTATATTATTAAAAACGGTTCGCGTGTCAGGCTAAGACGAGAGCTGCGAGCCTCGGGTTGGCCATTCCTCGCGCGTGCGTAACGATTATGCGTTCGTGTAATTCTTAAACGGAAATATCGCGCACTGTTTTATGGTACAGACGTGTTCGTTTCTTTTGTTTTGTTTGCTTTTTTGTATTCTTTTGCCGAGAACGACACGTAAAACGTACGGGCGATCGATACGGGTTTAAAAAGAAGAAGAAAGAAGAAAGAAAAAAAAAAACCATGCAAATTTTCAAGGATCCAACAAACCGACCTGGAGCCGAGAACAAGCCTTCGCCTACGGTATTCTTGAAAAACTTGTAAAACGGGTCTTTTGCCAAGGCCTTGGAACTGTTCAAGACAATCTGAAACAGAGCCGGTTTGGCGTTCGAAAATAAAATGTTTTATTACGTTTCCTCCTGGTTTCGTCCGACCGGTAATGACGTCGAAACCGCGCGGGCAACCGAAACTTCCAAAGGGATTAGGACGCACGGGAGAAAATTACGGACAGGCTACGGGCACGTACTTGCACGTCTTCCGGCCTGTTGATGGTGACGGCGAACCCCGTGCCCAGCCACACCCTGAACGGCTCGGGGCCGTACGTCTCGAACAGTTTGATTATCTTCTCCATGACCTCTGCGGAACGACCGTGATGGCGTTAGCTCGAAACGTATACGTGTCGCGTTGCGGTGATGTGCTTACGTTGCGGCGTGCCGACGAACTCCAGCCCGGAACCGACGATCGGGTATGACGGCGGCCCGGTCATTTTGGCGGCCAGTCTCTCGTAGTGCCGGCGGTTCCACTTCAGGTGACACCACAGCACCACTAGGAACGAGATGATCGCGTACGCGGTCAGCTCGGACCGCGACAACCGGAACCCGGCCGCCGAGCCCTTGGCCGCCGAGCGGAAGTCTTCGGACGTCTCCATCGCTGGAAAACGAAGCCGAGAAACGCGTGACTCTCGATTCGCGACGCCTCGATTCGACGCGAGACGTAATGCGCCCCGGACGAGTGTCTTTCTTTTATCGTCGTTCGTTTAGGCGCTAACTCGTATACGGTTCCCTTCCCCCGCAAAAAAAAAAAAAAAACGATTGATATAACCCGTTTGTCTCGCGAATATATATATTATACGACGATAAATCTGTAACCGTGATGCACTGGGACCGCAGACGTGTAATATAACCTTGTGCCGCTAAAAATATAAACGCACTGTAAATATACGTACGTACGCATATTATAATGTCCGTAATTCGACAAAAACCATTAGCAAAAAAAAAATTAATAATAATAAAAATAAACGTTTATGTATACATATATATATATTTACCCTATCGTGTACCGACAAAACTAGTTCGGTTCGTATTTGTACGTATGTGTCTATGTAGGTATACCGTGACGTCGGTGATGTTGTATTGTTTTTTTTTTTTGCGAATATCTCGGAAACGTAAAATCGTTTATTGGTCAAAATCGTTTTACGTCTCGTCGGATATTTGGCGTGATGTACCGCCACAAGGCAGACGAGATGTTAGAACTCACAAAACAATCAACAATCGGTTTCACGGTTAAAACCAAACGGTTCGACCATTGTAATCCGACGGAATCGAAAGTACGCTATTTAAAGTTCGGCTGTTTCGCTGCGACTGATATCCCGGATACTTTGGCTTTCAACAATATCCGGTATTCTCTCGGCGTGAGTCCGAAAACGACGTCGTCGCGACGAATCGTGTGATCGCGTCACGTATTTTTTCGAATTTTCTTCACGCAATCCAAATCGAATATTATACATAATTCATCGCGCATCGTTTAATCGCCATAATTAATACAATCGTACGTTTCCAGACGGTTCAGCAATTTCACCCGTTCGATTGTAATTTCGTACAGCGAACAACACGTTATAATACATTCACCGTTTAGAATTAAGTAGGCGGTACAAAAGCAAAAAAAAAATGTGACGGTTCGCGATTTTTGAAACCACGCGTTTGCGGAACGATCGATTTTCAGACGATTGTTCGCTCGTTTATCGACGTATAAGTCGATCCGGTTCGCATAAACAATTACTCGTCTAGTCATTTACAAAAAAATCTTCTTTTTCGCCGTACACTATTAACTACAAACCAACACATCAACTCTGTTTTGTATCGCGTGCATACAAATAACACGACGTGTTGTAATCACGATACTTTCACCGCCGGCAAGTATATATATGTGTATGTGTGTGTGTGCTTACACGAAGTATACGGATACGACTTAAAAACCAAAACGTATCAAACACAGATTAAAGTCGTACAATGTTCATGTGTAATATAATTTAACGGTCAAATCGAGGTAAAACGATTAAAACGCGAAACGAAAACGGTCGACAAGTCGTATAAGTGTAGAAACTTCAAAAAACATTAAGCTTTCAAAAGTGGATTATCGTGGATCGGAAATAAAAACCGTACAGAAGCGTATTGCTTTTTTCGTTTTTAACACGCAAAGCGCATAGACGGAATGAAAAACGCGCGTGTAATCTAAACACGGTAATAATAATGATTCGCACTTACTTTGCTGTTTTCTAGGAAGGAAATCGTCTCTGCCGAGCTCCAAGCACAACTACTACAGTACAGAAAATGCCCCGTAGGACGTATAGTTAGTATCTCAATAAATCTACAAGGTCGATTGGCCGTCGTGCGAAACCAGTTCACAATTTTATAACGTGCCGGTACACTCCACTCCTCGACAAAATAAACATTAGTAAGGGTTAATATATTTCATACAGGTTTTTTTACGCGGACTACGAGCAAAAACGAATTTTGTTGAACATGACAAATGTCACGTATCCAATTTTCGTATGCGATTTTTTTTTTTTTGTCTTAGTCATCGTACAATTCAATTTTTCGAAACATATTTTTATTATAATTTCTTTAGATTCATTAAAACATAAATGAATAGCTGATTCTATATATATATATGTAACAAATATTAATACTGATGAAATTCGTACCGAATTTGTTGTTATAACTCCAAAAAAGTTTGATTCTAAATACTAAATACCTACATTATTCTTTTTATGAATTAATCATTTATGTTAGTCTACTTTTAAATCAAACGAATACTTAGATATTTTAAATCAATTTAAATCCTTTAAACTTTATATGAATTTCAAGGTTCGGGTAAATCACTAATTAATAATATACAAAATTAAATATATATATATATTTTTTTAAATAATGTCGCTAATTAAATATTCATGTTTATTTAATCAATGATCATGTATATATTTATACGTTTGCGTATTAACATATTTCATAAAAACATGGTTCAAAATTTTGGCGTTACAAAAATTGACCTCAACACTGTAAAGTCTGCGGGTGTCTACGGTTAATTATTTGAAAACAATAATGAATCATTGCATTCGAAAAAGGAATTATAAATGGAAATCGGTTTCTCGTGTTTATTTCTATGTGGGTTTTCAAATGTTCAACATTCATTTGTCAGTCAGGACAACACTTTTCAATATTTTTCTATAAACTACCGTAAACCCACCCGTATATTTATATTATTTTCAACTGCATTACGATCCCAAATTCTACATTCAATCACGCAAAAGTTAAAACGATTATTCCGTGAAAATAATTTCGTAGTTTTAAACCTCAAACGCTTATATATCAAAGAACAAAACATTAACGGAATTTAATCGTATTTTATGCATATAATTAGAACAATGTGTATCGTTTATAAATCGTCAAGGTATAAAAATTATAAAACGTATAAAATAAAAACTAAAAAAAGAGTGATAAATATTTCAAAAAAAAATTGTAAGACCAATAAAAATTAACAATGTTTAATTATAATATCTCGTTTATATATTATAATGTACAATGACATTTTTAGATGAATTTCAGGTCTCTATGATGGTTGTTTTCTGACAAGAACAACTACAAAAAAAAAAGGCCACACATTTTATTTTTTATTGTTAAACACTGACGTAAATAGTTCATAGTTTTTCTGGAAAAATATTAAATTAACTCAACTAACCTATTTACTACTTCGAAATATTCACGTATGGCATGAAACGTTCGGATGACGATTCCTTCTGGCCGAAAAAATAAAATAAAATAAAAACGGTCCCACACCAGAGGTCAGCCCAGAAAATACAATTCGAATATACACAGTATATATTTGCTATTAAATATCAGCGTATAGTAGAAATCATCTTTATACTACATTACTATATAACATTATAAAGTGGTGAAATTGTGTGTTTGTTTTTATGTCGGGGATAAATCTCTGAAACTACTGAACCGATCTCAACACTTCTTTCACACACAGGAGGCTACATTATCCGTGTCTAATATAGACTATATTTTATTTTGTTAAAAATAAGTTGTCGGTACAAAATCATAACGTTAGTAAATCAAATCGGGGGAAAAAAACGCCGTTCGGCTGCTTTATCGGCGTGCGCCGACCAAATGGAACATCACTACACCGGGTATTAAATAACGAATTGAACAGAGTTTGAATCATATAAGTGGTGGCATTTTTTACGGGCAACAAAGTGCCGTACGGGGACAGCTAGTAACAATGGTAACAACACGAATGAAATACTTATGTACCTGTCTTATGTAAATATCGAATTTTAACCAAGCGCAATAATTGATATCAAACTTTTCACGAGTTCACGTTTATAAATATACGGATGAACACTGAAATCTAACAATGGCGAAGCGTTGCCGGACCAGCTGGTTTATCATAACCGACCGTTCGCGCGTAAATTAAATGTCGTAGTACATTTTGGTGAAAAAAAACCAATATCGTTACCAATGCGGGAGTACGTGCACATGCAAATTGTCGTTTTAAACCACACCGCGTATCGACTTATAGATATATAAAATAATAACTCGTTTTGATACGTTTTAATCACGTGGATTTTCGTGTTGTTTCGTGCACGTTTTAATGTATTCCATTCCGTGATTGTTATGAACAGTGGTTGTGATAGGAACGATTTTTGTTTTCCGAGGTTAAGTGTCACGTCGCGTGGATGACATATTATTGTGTACCGGTGGCATGACAAAATGACGGGAACGTTTATTTTTTCAAACTGTTTCTCCCCATAAAAGTCAATACCTATATTTATAGTGCAACGACGTTCGTCATTTATAGCATATAAATCGAATACAATTCACGTGGTTTCAAAATGTTTTGTTTTTTTCTTTTAAAGCTGCAGAAAATGTTTTGTAAAGTTCAAAAATCGTGATTTTGATCATTTTATAAACATGACGAAAACGAGACTTTTGTCATTCACACGTGACTTTGGATTTCCAACATATTATTCTTATGTATATTGAAGATTATTCATTGCGTACAATGTGCTGTATAAACGACTGACGTTTCAGCCCGTGTCATACGACTCTTGTTGTTGTTATTATAAGGATCTGTTTTCTCTTCTCCACTCTGTGTCTGTATTCGCAACACTTGTGTGAAAACGGTGAAATATTCTCCGGTGATCAAAAACAAATATTCTCCTAAACGGCCGACTTGGCCGCACGTGCCTGACGACGCATCGCCGGCGTTGTTACGGATATGAAACATATATATATATAGAAACGCGTAACACGTATCTTATACGACGACCAACTGTCGAACAGAGTATAGGGTGTTTTCGGTACTAAGTACCTGGCGCTTTGGACAGGGTAATCAGGCGCGTCTGGACACAGGGGTCTGCGCACGATCGGGTAGATGAGGTGCCACACACGCTGTCCGATCGAAACCTGCGGGAGATGCCTGAGATCCAACGTACTGGCTCGGACGGGTAACCTAACCCCTAGAGAACTACGGGTCTCGACACTCGGGCAAGGTCCCAGAGTGTCAAAATTTAGCCTCGCTCGCTTGCGGGCACCGCGGGAGTTTAAGAGTCCAAGCAGCTTATGTCTGGTGTCACTGAATTCCCGAAGACGGTAGAGCGGCTGAGGCGAAGGTCGCTCGAGGCATGTCCGACTAATAGCGCGAGCACGAATAATAGTAGCAACGGGTGTCGCTAAAACCCCGTCACGCGGACCATCCCGTGGCCGTAGCGACACAAGTCGAGTCGAGTTCGCCCGGGTTGGATTCGTGCCGGCTGGGTGCGTATCGTCGTGTGAATGTCGACTTGCTCCCGACCGAGCCGTCCACTGGCCTAGACCCTTGAGTAGCACCACGCGTCAATAGAAAGTCCGAGGTATGTATCCTGACCATTAGACCGGTTAGGTTAGCCAGGTGCATTATGTCGAACAGAGTACGTGATACATCCGTCGCATACGCGCAATCGTTTAAAATAATAATAAGAACTTACGAAATCGATTTCCGTCCAAACGTTTTATGCACGCCGATTATTTGCGAGAAACGATTGTTCGATGTCGTAGCCGGAGGACGTTTAACCGATTTTTGTTTTTTAGTTCCGTTAAATTAATTTATCAACAACTCATTCGTATAAAGTGTGTGTGTGTGTGTGTGTTGTAAGAAATCGTCGCTCATAAATGTGTACGCGTTTTATACGTTGCCGCCCAGTCCTATTCGATTATTTGTTACGATGATATTATACTCGTATATTACATATTTTTTACGGTTGTCGGACTTTTCGGCCTATACGTTTTTTTGCACCGCGTTATGTACGCAATGAATTAACGTATGTTAAAAATATCGAACGTAAATAATGAATTATCGTCGTAAATGTCCGATTGAAACCCACTCGATTGAACTAGCCTAACCTAAAATGATTATACTTAAAGTCAATATTTTTAGTCGACCGTTCGGCTTGCGATCACAGAAATTAGGAAGTTAAGTCAAAACTTTTATAGTATTTAATGGATGCGTCTTAAAAAACAGTAGTTATTCCAAACATAATTGCGTTTCAAAATAATAACGCATGTACTTCCTTGCGTGTTGTTCAATTGTCTGTCCCCTAGTTTTATAAAAAATACACCAACTCCAGTACGTGTGTATCAATATGCATTGAAAATAAAAACGGTCGAACTTTAAACGTTAGGAGAGACGCGACAAAGAAATGCCCGAATCCCGCGAACGAATCACGCGGCACCGTTTTCGAACTTGAAACGCGAAATCCGTAAGAAAATTTAAAAAAATTAAAAAAAATGCGAAACCGCTTTTGGACCCGAACTCTGGAACAAACTGAAGGCGTTTAAAGACCTGAAACGCAAAATAAAAATAAAAAAACAGACGAAATGATTTCCGAACTGGAAACCCGAAATAAACTATAAACCAGTTTTTACTCCCGACAATGAATATGTAATATATATACATGTGTATATATTACAGGTAGGTGAACAACGAAACGAGTACTTGAAAAAAAAAAAAAACTAATATCGTCATAAACCGGAATACTGAATTTAGCATAAGTATCAAAACGTTATGATAAATATTCAAGGACAAACAGACATATGTGATTATTAAATTTCTGTGTACGATTACGAGTTTACGATAAATCGCGAACAAATTTGTTTAGTCGTTTCCTTTGCCAACATTTTCAAAACGCCGAACAATAAAACACAAACGTATCTCTATCTAATCATAGAATCGAATCACAACGTGAAATCCTTGTTTTTTAAGCGTCTCTTGTACACAATATGACAACGTTTTTGGAATTTTTTTTCGTTTGACTGCTGAGACTTGAATTCAGGGTCAACCTAATCGTGTTCTTTTAATTATATCCGAAAATCTCGAAAATCACGACTGATCGGCACTTAAAAAATAGCAATAATAATAAATTACGTGACGAACTGAGATTTTCACAGAACCGTTCTCCGAAGCCACGGCGATCGGTCAAATTCGTGTTATCATGACACAACGCGCCGGATTTGCGCTGCCGCTGTGAACAATATGAAATATAGCACGCGATACGATACTCAAACGAATATGAAGACAACCGACAAAACCACTGACCCGACCTGTATTTTATTTTATTTATTTCTTCGGGTTTCGCGTTTAAATCAACAACATAATCGTTTTATCTTTCAAAAACGACCGTTTTCACGGACGGGCGTCCCGCAACGCCGCGTTGTCGGACATACATTTTACGGTACGTCGCGATGGGTCACGACGGGTTTCACGGTGGCCGAGTGCTTTGGGGTTTCGTTCGCGTTGAATTGACTATTTTCCCGCCTATAGAACATCAAAAGCGCTTCGAGAGTCCGGCCTCCGCGAGTTGAAAACTGCGAACACACGGCATGTTGCACGCGGTACGTTTCGGAGAGGCGATTGTTGAATTTTCGGGAAAAATGAAGTTTACTCCGTTTCGTGATGAAAACGTCAACAACGAAATCCACGGTAAATCCCGTCGTCGAACCTGATACGGTGATCGGCGCGGGTACGCAACGGTCGCGAAACAAATTTTTGCACAGACGGTGGAAGTTGGACGTTTTATTGGGCGCGCGGCGCGCACGCCGTCGGCTACGAGTGTCACGGAATCAACAATCGTCACGATCGGTCCGCGTCGGAAGCACGATGCGATCGTATACGGTGACGCGTTTATCAAAAATAAAACTATATGATAAAACCCGGTCTCCGGTCACCATACGTGACCTGACCCAACGCGCACGTACGAGTGTCGCTGGAACTTTTAAAAACCAGAACATTATTGAACAAATGAAATTTTCGATTAATATAGTAAATATTCTATGTTTACAATAAATGTATTTACGAATATTAAATTTTAGCTTCGCGTGCACAAAACCAATGAAACGATATTTCAAAAGGGTAAAAGAACAAGCTTTTTTTAGAGTTCTGGGGCTAACCTATAAACCCCTTGCACCGCCCACGCCCCCCAGTATCCACGCCGCTGGCGGTACGCGTGGTGTTTCGCGGTCGTCGACGCGCCGACTTCCCGAACGCGGCGAAGACAATTACCGTCCGGATACACGTACACATATATATATATATCGGGCAATACGACACGATCAAGTCGCCCTCGCCGTATAAGCGGACGCCGCGAGACTCGTCGCGCCGTGAATTATCGTACTTGAACGGACGGCGACCGGTTAGGTCGGACGCCTGTCGGGTTCGTACGACTTGACGCCGTAAATAATTATCCGCGTATCGTTTTGTCTTGGCTTTTTTTTTTTATCGCGCCAACGTGCTTCCGCGTTCGGTATAAAAAAAATAAATAAATAAATAAAAAACCGCCGTACAGCGAGTATACGTATAAACATCGAGTATCTCGAACCTACCGTATAACGTCGCGCGACGACCTTGTTGAAAACTCGTGGAATTTACAACAAAAAAAAAAAAATGTATACATTGTGAAATCGTTTGGACGTAAATAACGTCTACAGTCCGTCCGCTCGTTACTCGAGTTTTGCGGGACGGATCCCCGACGCTGTTTCCGCCGTCGCGTAAATTTATTCCGGGAGATTTTAGAACGCGCGTGTTAAAAAAGTCACCGAGCCAAGCGTGTAAGTTCAGTGGGTACCACACGCGTACACGCTTGACCCCGCAGTAACGCAATACGAACCGCCGGACGTACTCGTAACAATATTTATAGAAAATCGAAAAAATCAATTATTTGTTTTATTCGTGTCGGTTCTGGCGCGTGTTTTACGAGGCGCCGTCCGATAAATAAGGTGCGGGAATGTACTGATTAACGAGAAATTGATTTTTTATCGCTTCGAAATTGTAGACACACGTTTCTATCTTCCACATGGTCACGCGGTCAAACGTATCCATTTTCCCGACGTGACGGAGTAACTTGAAAACTGTATTGTTATTAACTTGTTTACGGGATAACCATCGTATATATATATATTTTAACCAGTTATCTATTGAATATTTTATTGACGTTTTTATAATAATTAAACAATCGTAATATATATATATTGACGTTCAAATTCAAAATAATTCAAAAATACAACTGAAAAATGTCCGAGACATCCACTTCAGCGTGCATTGGTTAGGAGGTAGGCCTTTTTCTCTCTTACTAATTTAGAAGATTGCCGGCTAAGAACCACTGAGATCTATATGCGCTGTAGTCGGAAACGGAGTTCGGCATTCGGGTTCGAACATTTTATTCGTCTCTTCGTTTCGCCCGCTAAATTGATTTTCTAAATATTCATACTCGACTAAAGCGTTTCCACAACGCCTAAAACGATGAACTCCCTCGCACACGATAAAAATCTTTACACGCCCATTTTCAATGCGTGATATAATTACATTTTACTCACGTGTTTTGTGTTTTACGTTTGTCACGAAAATTCTTACGACGAGGCGAAGAAATTCTCCGCACGTTATTAATCGTGATTGTCATTTTTGTATCACAGTTATTAAAAATAACATAGCATAATAAAGAAAAAAAATTACACAAAACTATAGGCGTGCCGTGGTACAAAAATAATGTCAAGTATGTTTTATTTTATATTTAGTCACAGCGTGAACAATAAAAATAATAATAACTTTTACGATAAAACATATGCATGAGAAAATTATACACAGATGTATTTTTAAAAATTTTGTATGTCGGAAATACTCGAAATAATATCATTCAGAAAATTATACACAGATGTATTTTTAAAAATTTTGTACGTCGGAAATACTCGAAATAATATCATTCATAATGCACTTTTCTCTCGTATTCATATTTCGTACCTATACGACGTAATGAATTAATTCAGTAAAACTGTTTCCAAAATTTAAATCACAACGTATCTGTGTTAATCATTAGGTACACTGCTGTTTATTTAAACGCCATATCGTAAAACATTTTATTATTTCGTACATCAGATCGTCGTTATCCACAAAGATCGAGACATTAAAACTAGACCTAACAATTAGGAAATATTCAATGGATTAATCGAATACAGCTCAAAATCAAAAATACGGTTACACGGTAATACAAAAAAATGTTATCGTCAGAACCATGAAACGAATGGAATAGTTTTTTTTCCTATTTTCGTTTATGCGTAGGTATTCGTTCTCGTTGGCGTACAGTCACGGGATATCCATTGGCACTTCTCATCAACAAATCCAGTTTCAATTTAATGTCGCCCAGTTTGATGTCCGTGTGAACGCTGAAGTTTCGCAAAAACGTCGACACGAGAACCTTCATCGAAAGCATAGCGTACTTGGATCCTGCGATTTCAAACGTCCGTTGTACGCACACACGAAAATGCATTCGAACCCATTCAAACGGCAACTCACCAATGCAACCTCTAGGGCCGCCGCTGAAAGCCACGAAACTATATCTGTGACGTTTGGCGACGTTTTCCGGGCTGAAGTGTTCGGGATTGAACGCCCACGGATCCGGTACAACTCGGCACGATGATGCGTGGCTATCACTGATATAACGCACGTCGTTCCCTTCGGCAGTACGTGATCGCCCGAATCTAGAAAAGAACAAACACGACGTTATTTATCGCGCCGAAACGTATTTCGTATTATTCTTTTTTGGTTTCAATGAGCGCGTTTGATTTTTATGAAGACAACTTTACAACGACATTGTCGTCCGAGATCGAACTGTTCTTCTGTATTGAAAATAGTGACATCCAATTCAATACTGAGAATGACCGTCTCAAAAACTATCCGGCAGCACTTTCTATCGAACCTACACTCGCCGTTGACGTTAACCGTGAAGATGTGTTTTTAATAGTTGACGTGAAAAACCGTAATTGAATAAAAAATATACATCGTTTTCGTCGTACCAGTTATGAAGTTATGAAATACCTGCCGTACCTGTATTTAGTTTTTGAGCGGGTACTGTTGTAAAAAAAATTTAATAATAATAATAAGTGACTTTACTAAATGTAAAATACATGCGTGACATCGCGTGTTATTTTTCATTTTTCATTATTTTTCTGCGGTATAGCAGCGCCCTCAATATTCTCACAGATTTTAACGTCGTCTTGTAGTTGTCTGAGCAACACCGGTCCAACGGGATATAATCGAAGGGTTTCCTTCAACACTTGTTCCAAGTACACGAGTTTATTGGAATCTTCAATTGTAATCGTTTGGTCGCTGTCGCCGAACACGTCGTAGATCTCGTCGTAAACTTTGTCCTAATCGAATTCAAATAGATCATTTTATATTATCGTCGTGAATACATATTACGTTTTCAATTTCAACATGACAGTGTTACCGCGTCTAGTACATATATATATATATATAAGTTTGCGATTCCCGAGTAAACACCATAAACGTTTATGATCGTTATGTTATTTTATATAATAATCATAAATGTTTACCATGAGTTCCTTCTAATGGAAAAGTTTTTTATTATTTTTTTTTTAATTGCTTAACGCCGTCATTAAATCGTTTTATGAATAAACGTAATTTGTTTGGCACCACTACGCGCGTCGAATGCGCCATGCGCACGATGGACTCGGAGTTATAGACATTGAAAAAAGCGTGACGTTATGATATTAATTATATTGTCCAATACATTGTATCGTACGACAACTACGTGAATAAATACACACACCGCGTGTATTGAAATATAACCTCCGAAACCGGTTTCTTTGTACAATGTGTGTACACCGACGACGAAATCGTACACGATTCGAGATGCGAACGACTGAAATTGCACCGACCGTTCTCGACCGACGCGATCGGTGAGACTCGCGAAACTCGTTCGTTTTACATATCCGTGCTTGGTAATTTATCTTTGCGTGTGACTTTAATGTTTGACTGGTCGAGGAAGTAACGAATCCGTAGAACGTTGGTGAGGCACACAAAATGTGTATGCTATAGACGATTTTCCCAATGAGTTCATTGCGAGTCGGTAACGAGTTCAATTCGGAGCATTGCCAAGAAAATTATAAACAAAAAAAAACCCCCATAACATTTTCAGCACGAAAGATCTTCGCCTAACCGAATTTCGTTTTTGAGGGGTTTTTTTTTTTTATTCCAAAAGTAATGTTTCAAAATACTCGATGTTTTTATTTTGACAGAGTTCAAAATATTCCATCAATTTAACGCTGAATTTATATAGCGCTTTGAGAATTTCAACAATTTCCCGTTTGTTTTTCATGTACGCATACAATTAACACAATTTTCAATTTTAAGACAAAAGGACTGAAAATCTAATACAAGGTTTATCGTATGATATTCTGACAGTAGTCAACGAATTTCTAAGATCGACAGTCACAATTTTTTTTTTTATCCAAGTGTTAAAATCTCGAGTTGTGTGTGAACTGGACATTTTTCGCGTAAAACGACGATTTTAACTCGGACCCACGTACGCAGCTCGCCGCCTTTTTCTATTTATATCTAATATTTTTCGCGCGCGTAATGATGTTGTTATGCGGTCACTTACTTGGATATCAGGATGGATGGCCAACATCAAAAGACAGAAACAGAGGGTTATTGCGCTGGTTTCACTACCCTATAATCCGTTCGATAATTGTTTGAATAAACGTGTGCACGCGTTTTACTATTTTATTGTGAACGGGTACTTACACCGATCATCATGGTCACGACCTCGTCCCGAAGTTCGTCGTCGGAGAAGTTGGCGCCGGCTTCGTTCAGCTCCAACAACGTGTCCAAAAATACTTTCAAACGTTTTTCTACAGACAACATAGTAAGTCAAATGGATAAACTCGCATTTACATTTGATTACTACGCGCTCGCGCACGCGAACAACTCACTTTCGTCGTCAGTAACGTCTACGGCACTGGGTTTATTCACGAGTTTCCGCTGAGCATACGTTTCTTTCATTTCCTTGATCACCTGAACAGTTTGGAAATACGATTGTTATCACGACGTCGCCTTACCGAATCTCCGGAGTCCGACTTACCTGATTCGGAAGTTTATGCAACGTCTTGTACACTTGGTGTAGTCCGGTGATTTTCCCGTAAATTGAAAATATAAAGTCCGGATACAACCACGGTTTGTAAATCCTCATCGAGTCCAATTCCGACGCTCTGCAAACACATAAATGTGTTACGTCTATTGAAGTCACCCTTTTTTCTATTCTTTTTTTTTTTTCTTAGATTCTGAACAATGAGATACAGTAGCTTACGCAATATTTTTATAGATCGAAATTTGATTTATAGTGATGCTTTTTTTTTGTCGGTTTCACTGATTGCACTTTAGAGTTACGGACGCAAGTAACCTTTCGTGTAAAACGGATTATTTTACACTCGTATAATTATTATATTTGTGTTTACTTTTAGATGTTAATTAATCAATAACAACAATGCGATAATGATTATGATTATATTTTACCTCATTAAAGCGTCCGCGAATTCAGACTCGCTATTTGACTGAGTGTCGAGATCGTAACCCATAGCGGTTTCTATATAAAAAAAATTTTTTTTTTAAATTAACTCCATACAAAAAACATTTAAATACCTTACGGCAAATTATATCGAGAGCGGTGGGCGCAACGTAGTCCCACAGATTGAACGGTTGTGTTTTACCCAATTCCTTCTTTAGATTCCTTATAAGGATTTTGTTTTTCTCATTGAAAACGGGGAAAAACTGATCAAGGAGGTTAGCATTAAACACGGGAGTAATTATACGCCGATGTTTTCGCCATTTATCAACTGAAAAACATAAAAAAAGATTTTATACCGTAATTGTAAATAATTATATATAATGTGCAAATATTATGTTGTTAGTTAGATGACAAAACGGTGTACATACAACACTTAATGACTTCGAAGTCATTTACTATGTCTAATAATTTTCTAATACTTATAATATATTTTATTCGAATAACTTCTACTTTTTACGTATCGAATAGTTATTAAACGTGATAAATCATTTCTATTAAATCTCAGTACCGAATGTCAAGAATGAAAATTCACTCTCAAACCAGTGTTTTGTGATAAAAATTTGTTCGTTTATTTTTGTACACGAATTTCGCGACTGAAGCTATTAACTTTTTTATCTCGTAAGTGATTTGAATTTTGTTTGATCGATGAACACATCAATTTAAATGGAGTACAGAAAACAAAACTAAACTAAAAATTGTTTTATACAGTTATAAATAAACTTCTGAATCGTCAAAAAATGGTCAATCGTACTAACTTGGAGCTGAGAACAAGCCTTCGCCCACGGTATTCTTAAAGAACTTGTAAAACTGATCTTTTTCAAGAGCTTTGGAACTGTTTAACACGATCTGAAACAAAATCAATAGATGAGTGTACTTTTAAATTGAGTTTATTATATTATTTTAATAATACAAATAATACTAAAGCGTAGTGAATAATATAATATATTCGTTTTATGATAATGTGATCGGTTTTATGAAACGTTTTTTTTTTCATTCACTAAATTTGGTAATCTTATATACATATATATATATATTACTTGTAAGTCTTCTGGTTTTATTATAGTAACGCCGAAAGACGAACCCAGCCATACTTTAAACGGTTCGGGGCCGTAATTTCCAATCAGTTTAATTATTTTGTCCATAACCTCTGAAAATAAAAATAATTTAAATATATATATTACTGGCGTGAGTCAATATCCGGTATTTTCCGTACGTTCGGGGCTTCCAATAAATTGAAGTCCCGAGCCGATGATCGGGTACGCCGGGGGCCCCGTCATTTTCGCGGCCAGTTTCTCGAAGCGTCGTAGATTCCATTTGTGACGACACCACAATATCACGAGGATCGTGATCAGCACGTATGTAATCAAGTCGGACCTTTCCAATTTAAAACCGCTCGTCGCCGTCACAGTTGATTCCATCTAAACGACTGTGAGACACTTATATCTCATAACCTAGAAATAACGTCTGTGGACAGTTTTATTTCTTTTGTTCAAATGTTTCACACTGGAACCGCGCCCGGTCCGTTTAATTCACTGCGGCGTAATGAACAGAAATATTGCGATCGATTGTGCTCTTCCGCGACGTACGCAGTGAAACGCAAACCTGAAATCGCACAGGATTATAAAATATCACTTACATAAAAAAAAAAAAACTACTTGTATCCATTATCCGTACCAACAGGGAGGTAAAATAAACACGTTTTAAACAACTATGTAGAGTTTTTTTTTTCTTTTAATGATGCATATAAAACCAGGATAAATCGTTTAATTTCCGCCAAGTGTAATTGACATACGCAAGAATCTAGTTTCGAAATTGATCCACAAAAAATATAATTCTGACTTTATGGTATTGTATTGTTTTCCAAAAATAAAATATTCGTATTACAATATAGAAAATAAGAAAATCTGAAAAACAAACTGTATTATTTCTTGTAATTATCGTACCCGAAATTCTACTCGAAATGTATTTTGGAAATATTGATGTTCCGCAACAACTTTATGAACTAATTTTTGACATTTAACTCGATAAAAATAAACTGTGAATGTTCACCAAAAGAACAAACAATATTAATTCCCGTTATAAACAATACTATCCGAAATATTGTCTTTCAAGAAATGTTTAGCGATTGAAGAAAAAATTTACGCCGGGCACATCGATGTTATGTTTGTTTATACTGAGGTTTTTCGAATAATCATTTCATAATAATTATTAGGTCGGTTAAGAAAAAATATGTATTCAAAAAATAAAAATAAACTACAGTTCAATATTATTCAAAACTATTTTAGTCATTCAAATCATTATTTTTATAAACCATTATTTAACAAAAGTGCTGCCGTTCACGCGAGTAATTCGATTTGAAATATTTTACGTAACAAAACTGCACACGGGCGAAGCCGGCTAGTAATACAGCTATATTATATTTAGCATTAACTGTTCACGAACTATTTATTTATTTATGGTATCTAGCAATAGCAAAACATTGCCGGCTCAGCTAGTTATGAATAATAATAAAAAAATGTTTATATATCCCATACAGATATAACAAAACCAATGAGTATCATAAAATACAACGACATAAGTAAAAACTATAAACGAACAAGAATAAGAATACATAGAGAAAATTATGATTGTTACAATAAAAATGCATAAAGTCAAACAAAGTTTTTTTATTTTTTATTTTTTGTTAATAACGAATATTATATTTACAGTTTTTTCTTAGTTTTGTTTTGTTTTATATAAAAGTTTGATTTGTTTTTTCATTGTAAGTGTTTTATAATTGAAAATAATTGTTAATAAAAAAAAAAAAAATTCCATATTCAAATAATAAATAGATACGTATATTTCGATATTACCGTATACGACGTCACTCGATTAAATGTTATACCGAACAGATCAACTGAAAAATTCCATTTTTATCGGTCGGCCTTCAAATCTCAACAGTAAAATATCGACAAATGTCAAAACGTTGAAGCTCCGCGAGTATGAAACACAATGAAAATTATACTCGCTGTCCCCGCGCGAACTATGTGAAAATCAAATGATTCGCGTTTTTATCGTAAAACGTATTCAAGGCGTGTCTCATTTAATTGCGTTAAAACATACAAAAATATTCTTCCTGTTCAAAACGTTTTCGAGATTTCATAAAAAATCTGAATGCAAACCTGTTTGAGTTTCGTAGATTTGTTATACATTCATATTATATACATTGTTATATTTATACAATTCAAGTAGGGGATATGCGTATTAGTCAACATTGACTACTATAGTAATTTAATATACGAATACTTACATATAATATATGTAAATTGAATACTCGTAAAATAAAAATGTTTTAAAATAATATAATTAATTATTGACCGTTCCCCGCCCGATATTATTATTGTTGATCGTATAATAAATCTGTTTTACAATAAATAATAAATTAACAGTCAGATTAGACCAGTGTTTCACAAGCTGAGGGCCGCGACTCCCTGGGGGGGGGCGTGAAATATTTGGATATATTTATTTTATTTTAACTATTTTCTTAAGGCCTTAAGCGTTTATGAAAAAAATACTGACTAAATTTCGATTAAGACGAGCAAGCAAGAGAATCCATTAATTTCAAAAGCGGTTTTACTCATATCAATTCATTTTGCATCGACACATCTCTGCGAAACTGCATTTTCACAACTTCAAATAATAAAATACAAACAAAGATCATGCGTTTCGCAACAGACTTTAGAAGCAAACTCGCGCGTCGCTGTTTCGATTATCACACCGGACATTTATACAAATACATACAAGCCCATCACACAAATTTTTAACATTTTTACCGTATATTTTTTTTATAGTTTTATAGTTGTTACCGATTTATTTTTATTTATACATATTTAAAATTTAATACTATTACAAAATTTTCTCGAAAGTATATTAAAAAAACATTTACTATACGTTTTAATCATTTAATCCGTGTGATTAGTATGTGTCCAACAATTAAATTTTAGTATATATCGAAGAGAAGATAACTGTCATGCCCACCATTCGCTCACTTAGCTTAGTGTTAATAACTGTTTTTTCGACGAAGACCTATTTTTTTTTTTTAAAAAAAATTCACGTGAGTTGCACGTGTC
Organism: Schlechtendalia chinensis; assembly: GCA_019022885.1. Classification (NCBI taxonomy): domain Eukaryota; kingdom Metazoa; phylum Arthropoda; class Insecta; order Hemiptera; family Aphididae; genus Schlechtendalia; species Schlechtendalia chinensis. The sequence goes on from CM032348.1 coordinate 430,672, forward strand.
GTAATAACAAATATAGCGTACCTCGTTCTGTTGTAATGTCGGCCGCCGATCGGTTGTATGTATTTCAAAACGAACCGAGTGAAAACGTCGACGACCGATTTATGCGGGATTCGAACTTCAACGTTGGTTTTTACGATTCAATCGGTTCGCTCGTCGAGCGAATACCGTCTGCCGGCCGCGTTTCTATACGGATTTCTCTGCACGGAAAACGATCGGTCAGGTTAGGTTAGGTAGGCGACTCACGTGTTGCCGTTACGCCGCGCCGCGCACATTCGTAAACACGCGCGGCCTTACCTAAACCTAGATCCAGTATCGATCGCCGCGTTTCGGGGACTCGCAGGATAAGTCCCCCCCCAGGCCCCCTCCCATTCGAGGTTAGGTTTTTTTTGTTTCTGTAGCGGTTTCTGAGGACAGTGTTTTGGAACATTTGTCAACGGGAAAAAATGCACCGTCCTTCAAACGATCGCTACGGCGCCACCGACGCCGTTTTCCGTTTCCATTAGACATCCGTTGTTTTCAGCGGTTTTACAATTCGTGTGCATTGATTACGACTGGTGCGTGCGGGCGCTGCGGAGTCGATTTTCCGGTGGGTCGCCGTCTGTTTTCTCGACCGGTTTCAAAGAAATTTATGTTTTCAAAACCTGTAAACGTTTTTTCGTCCTGTAAACGTAAACCAAAAGATTGATGACCACTGGTGTAAAAAACCGTCGTCCGTGACGCGTCACGTACGGATTTCTCTGCACGGAAAACGATCCGGTTAGGCACCGAAGTCACACTCGGTAGGCGACATCACGTGTTGCCGTTACGCCGCGCCGCGCACATTCGTAAACACGAAATTCATAAACCTAAACCGAGATCGATCGCCGCGTTTCGGGGACTCGGAGGATAAGTCTCAACCCGGCCCACTCCCCCACCCTTTGAGGTTAGGTTACGCGCACATAACGCGCACGTCGTGTATTCGATTTACCCGCACGAATCCGATTCCGTGAGACAATCAGACGTCGATACAGATACAAACGGAAAGCGGTCACCGGATTTACAATAAACAATTGTTATTTACGGACATTGTTATTTACGGCAGGCGAATTTCACCGACCTCTTTGGCTGTCTGTCAATCGTCTTGTTGGCGCGCGGGAATCGTGACCGAACTTAAACTTTACTCTCGCGGTGTCCAACGAAATCGGACGGGTCCCCCTCCTTCTATTTTGCGTACTAGTATTATGCATGAAATACGGTATTTTGAAACGATTTAACGGATCGCGTCGAGAAAATCAACGCACCGGTACGCAAAACTATCGTGTGTACGGTGACAAATAATATTGTGCACAGGCGCGGATCCAAGGGGGGGGGGGGCAATGGGCGATCTCTTGTTAAATTTTTTTATTAATATCGTTTTATAATTCTAACACTTATCTATGACACTATAGATAAGACAATTTAAAATGAAATTGAGATTTATCGGTTTTGATAAATACCACTTTTTATCAAAGTACGTATAATTGTTTTCACGAACGTATTGCGGTTTAATCATTGAACGATACGCGAGAACCTTAAAAATTGATGGGCCGCACATAATATAATATACCCACTAAGTACGGCTCTTAGATATCTCGAACATCTATTAACCATTGCTATTGGACTTTTATATTTTAATGATTTCAAAGTGAGGTATTTGATATTTTGCCCCCCTCCCCTCAAAAAAAGAGAAAAAAAAAACCCGTTTCACAGGCATACCACCGGTTCACGTCCGATTCCAGAGAACATGATTTTCTATTGATTACATAAAAATATTTATAATAAATTTACGATTAAAAATAAACCAAACCAACTTGTATGTACAGAAAAGAATGTAATTACTGGTTAACAATTATATCTCGCGCTATAAAAAAAAAAACACACACAAAACCCGTTTAAGTCTCCTCGCAATGACATTTGTCTACGGCTGATTGTGAGTACGGATAGATAATTTGTAACATAATGTTCTACAAATGTGGTCGATCAAGTCTACAGACAATAATTAACCGTTTGTCCGTACTGCCCTATAAACGTAAGATCCGTTCACACAGGATTCCAAAGATCGCAATGACCAAATGTCATAGAAACGTATATTTAAACTTTATTTCCACGTAACAATTGGTTTTTAATTCAGACCGTGTAGCTAAAAAAAAAAAAAAAAAATAATTGTTACCCTCAGTGCGTCTAGGTTACAGTACATCAAGTTTACGTTTAATACAATATAATCGATTTCTTTCTTGCGTCAAGCCACTGTTCAGGCTCAGCGTCTACGTCCTATGAATTTGGCACTCGTAACAAAGCTTGGGCGCAAATACATCTCGAACGTATAGGAGTTTTATGCTTTCTAACAGACTAACTGTCTAACCGACTAACTAAATGACAAATCTCGACCAGTCCCTGGAGATAATTCTAACAAGTTTGTGGCTGCTACCAGACGGGTTCAAATAGTTTAGCGAGCAACTGAGACGTTTTACTTTTAATCGTTTAAACTGTCGCGCAATGTAACATCTACTACCATTGTTTTCACACAAACATTCTACAATACAAAACGTTCTTATTCGAAGTGTCCATATCGATATATTTTACTAGCCCATGGTTTAAGTATGTTATATCAAAATATAAGTGTTTACAATCAATAACCTTAAAATAAAAAAAGCAATGACACACATAAACAATAAAATAATAATTCCTAGTAGAGTGATAAAACATACGCTAACATTTTATAGGTACATATAAATATTTAATTAATAAAAATACATATTAGGCCAAGTGAAAGTATTTAAATACAATATTATTCTTACTGCAACATATAAATCCCAAAAATGTTTATTGATTTAAACATAAGTTAGTAAAGTTATTCTATATACAATTAAATTAAATTAGATAATGCGATTTTCAATTTAAATAATATATTATAATTTAGGTCTTTTGGGGACCCCAGTTAAAAGATTAACACTTTTTTCTCTTTTCAGTGAAGGATTCTTGTTTGCTCCAGGTACATTGCTGTCTTGTAACCACCTGACTTGCGTGGCTGGTCCATACCCTTTCTCATTTTTCGCAGCGATTCGAAATATAATAGCAGGCTTATTCGTCCTATCAATCAGTGCTGCGCCAAGTGACTCATGACTGACCACAGCAGCATTCTGAGGCCCACAATACACTCTAACGAAATTCAAATTTGTCGTAGATGATTTCGGAGTTAGTGGTATCTCCTTTAGATTTTTGATGGCCAAACACACCGAGTATTCCAAAATCTTACCAGAACTCGTAGGAGGAGCTTCCCATGTTAAACTGGCACCGTCCGGTGCTTTAGTGATTTTGATAGCAGATGGAGCACCTGGATAGCCTGGTAAACAGGTCTTAAACGCCGATATTTCACTCCATTCTCCACGGCCACAAGCATTTATAGCAGCTATCCGGAGTTTATAAGCTGTACCCGGTTGAATATCAATTTTTAATTTGTTTGTGTAATCTGGTAAATGGTCCAAGTTGGTATTTTCGTGTTCGTCTGTAATGGAAGTCGAGTAAAATTGTTTTACCAAACAAGTAGTACCTTTAATTACACCAACGTCACACCACGCGGGTCCCTCTTGTTTCACTTGCACCACCGGCTGTGTAGGCTTTACTGTTACGTTGCTATCCGCAGTCCCATTGGTAGGTGGCGCTTGATTCAGTGCAGCAGTTGCTAATGTTGACAATGCATCAGCAATATCATTTTCAGATTTCTTTTCTTCTTTCCCAGCTATTTTATCGGCCTCAGTCAGGGTGCTTTCAAGATTTTCAATTTTCTTTTGTACTTCATCTTTTATGAATTCCGATTTCATTTCAAGAAGGGCTGATCCAACGTTCTGTGACGGTTCTTCGGTTAAAAACTCAGATAACTCTCTCATTACTAAATCTTTTAATTCTGAATCTTTCATACTCAAAACCGATTGTTGATCCAAATCAACTGTGTTATCATCAAGCTTTACCACATCATTATTTAAGACTGAATTAGTGACAGCAATAACTTGCTGTTGATTCTTTTCCGTCAAACTTTCTTGACTAACGGGTACAATTTGATCTTGAGTGGGTTCAATTAGATTTTCTTGAGTAGGAACCGCAGATTCAATTAAATTATCTGAAACCGATAATAATCGATCTGATACCGGTGTGGTTTGTTCAACCAAGGGGTCTTTCTGTACTGGATTATTAACTACTACTGTAGTATCTTCTACTGAAACAGATTCTTTCACTTTTTCAACTTCGTCAGATGTTTTTTCAACTTCAGGTTCTAACTTTTCAGCCTCTCCGACCTTCTTAATCTTGTTAGTAGCAACTGCTTTTGGTTCAGATACCGTAACAGTTTCCTTGCTTTTTTCAGTAACTGGAACTTCAGGCTCTTTATTGATTTCTGGATTAACCAACTGAACTGTGTCGTTAAGTTTAGTTTTAACTGTCACTGGTACTGCAGAATCATCAATCACATCTTTATTATCCTCCATGGTCACAAAGTATGAATACGTACAATATCTGTAAAACCAAAAAAAAAATATATATATATGCACTTATACAATTGATATACAATACGTATATATCATTAATTTTCTTAACATCATTTTATTCTAAATAGGTCACTTATAGCAAAAAATGTATATAATTATGGAGTATATTAAAAAAAAATCAATTAGATATCACTTAAGTATCAAAACAAAATATTATACAACAACATACAATTTGTCATTCATATAATACAACATATATATATGTTACATAAATTATTCAATAAAAAAATTATTTTTAAATATTTAAAAGAAAAAATTATGCTCTCAAAACGTCTATTGAACCTAGTCTACATTAAAATAAAATACAATAAAAAAAAAATTAATAAGTAATGATAGTAAAAATTGTTTGAAATAAAGAAGAAATAATAATAAAACAGTTCATGAATTAATTGTTTTCTTACATCTTAAAAATCTTCAGCATAAAAATATATCATTTTAATTTACAATTTACACTTGAAAATTACAAATTAATAAATTTTTTAATTTAGTCACAAAATATATTTAATACAAACTTATATACAAATTAATGTTTTATAAATAATGAACGATATAAATTTAAATTAAGTCAAAAAAATATTATGCTAGGTACCTAGCGAATATATCCTATATTTATTAATTTAATAATACCTACCACGTATTTTGTTGCCAAACATTGTAACTACAAATAAAATTAGAAAAAAATCAATTGCAGAAAATTAATAACATTTCAATGTCCATCATAAAATAATTTTACATGGGAAAAAAACCCTGAACTCCTCTTATGTCACAGATTAGAAAATACAATAGACAGCGATTTTTTTTGGTACGAAAACCTTTTGGTCAAACGAAACAGTCTTATGAACAATTTTCATAGCAGATTTCATAATCCATAACTTTTCTACAGTCGAAACATCCGCTGTTATCGCACAAAATCGGTTTTTTTTTTCATCAATAACGAAAGACAAATGTGGTTGATGAACATTGTTATTATCGTTCGTTTTTATTTTCCATACCAAAACCAAATTTATCTGAACGAATAACGTGCGCGTGGAATCATCAACATTTTAATTAGTGTGACAAAGAATGCATCAATGAAATAATTACTGTGCGCATTGAGTAATACGCATTCATAACAGTACACACGCAGATAAAAGTTTAAGAAAGGAAAGGATGATCAACATTCAAATGTAAATAAGTATGTGATGTATTTACCTCGATTGACGTGTGTGCACTTCTATTTGCTATTAAAATATTAAAATCAAGCAGACTTCCACGCAGGGAAATAAGAAACAAAACGAATTCGACTTTCGAGCTCGACGATAAATCTGATAAACGCGAAAAAAAAAAATACTACAAGCGTGTATACATTAAACAACCATTATCAGCAATCATGGAGTAAATGACGTTTCGCTATCCATGAAAATTGTAATTATTGTGTTTATAATAATAACAAACAAAAACCATGTAAAAATGTTGAACTAAATACAATTGTTTTTAAAATTGTTTTAATAAAATATTCTGTACGATTACAATTATTTCGTTCGGAATTTATGAAAAGTTTTTCTTTTTTTTGTTTTGATCACTTATTTAATCACGGTTATGTTATCGTCGTTAGATACAAAGATAAGCGCCATTTTCTGCAACATTTGAAAAATTTCCAGTTTCCAGTGATACGACCGAGCGGCAGGTGCAGTGGACGGACGTTTAGCGACCGTTCGTTTTTTACTTTTCGTGAGGATAGAAAATTATAAATTGCTTTCTACTTATAGTTATTTCATTTACCGTTATATTCACTAACGACCGAAATACTTATGGAGGTATAAAATCACTATATGATTATAACATCGAATTTGTATTCCTAAAATGTTCACCTTATTGAAATTTGTTTTAGAAATTCCATGAAGATTTTAAATACGTGAATGACAAACTGAAAGCAGTTCAATCCAAAATGCCGTCTGTTCGTCTGACCGAGAGCGATGATTGTGTTAATAAAGGTAATTTTAACAAATTTGTTTACTCGTAAAGTCTTAACCATTAAATTGTGTTTGAACAATAGGTAAAAAACATAAAACATGTATTTTTAAATGGAGAATTGATAAGAAAAATATTCACATTTAGCTATTGTCCGACGGTAGATTATATTTAGTTGCAATTGGTATGTACATATACGATTTGTACAAATACTGATTTGATTTGAGCAACTATTAATTACAATTTATCACAAATACATATATTGCAATAATTTATTATATATTTTAACAATTATATTTTATTCATTTTTATTGTAAATTTATTGACAAAATGTCATTGAATCGAATATTATTAAAACCTTAAAACATTTATCGTAAAAAATGAATCTAAAACCACTATTGTTATCATAATATATTTGGATATCTTGAATAAATAAATAATATATATTTTACTAATGAATTATTTATTTGATATTTATAAAATATGTATATAAATCCTAAATGTGAAATACTTTTAAAAACATAAATAAATAAAAAAATTACACTCTGTAACATTACCTTTTTAAGTTTGTAAAAATGGAAATGTTTAAATGTAATCATAAAATACTCGTGAGGAATTAAAAATTAATTTAAAAAAAGAATGTTTAATAAAATAAATAAGTTTCTGAAAATAAAAAAAAAAACAAAAAATTGTTTTTGCCGAAACCAGGGATCGAACCAGGGACCTTTAGATCTTCAGTCTAACGCTCTCCCTACTGAGCTATTTCGGCAGATGTATAGTACGAGCGTTTCTCGTGTATAAAACAAAGTTCAAAAAATATCTAACCTACTTTACTAAATTTTTTATTTAATTAAAAGAAATTACATCATATATGTTTTAGTAAGAAAAACTAAGTAATAATTTTTCTTGCAAATAAAACATTGAAAAAAAATATTTTGCCGAAACCCGGGATCGAACCAGGGACCTTTAGATCTTCAGTCTAACGCTCTCCCTACTGAGCTATTTCGGCTGTGGTGGGCGTGGCTGGTATTTTCACAATATGTAAGACCGATTATAGTTATCTTAATTTGTAATATAGATGGCGTTGTTATATTCTATTATATTAATTTAATAAACGCTTTTATTTCAATTTCATTTCCATTTACAAATATTGAATTAATTTGTTTTATAAATATATACACATTATATTATAATATTTAAATCTTAATAATATAAAGACATTTATAATGTCTTCAAGATTAACAATCTTGTTTTTAATAGTGTTTTTTGAATCCAATTACATAGTCTATAATTCTGAATACATATTTGAGAATTTAATTTTACTGAAAATGTTAGAAAATAATATTTTAAACATCCCGTTTTTTTTTTTATATAACTGGATTATTACTTTGTTAAAATTGCTAATTATCACAATTTGTATTCAAATCTATTATTTATAGATGTCCAAGTACTATTTTGTAATGATATTAAATTAAGTTAACTTAAAATAGTTAGTCTACATAATGTGAATTATTTTGAACAATCAAAATACAACTATTCAAAATAGTATTGAAAACTAGGTATTATTGAAAGATATTTGATTCGTTTTATTAAATATATTGACTTGCATCAAATTTTAATCATGTGTACTTGTGGAACAAAAGAAAAACAATTTGATAAGTACATACGAAGAATAAAAATTTAGTGTTTCGTCATTTTAAAAATGTGTAAATTATAAAGATACATGAAAAATAATGTATTTTTAAGAATGAGGTTTTAAGATTTTAAGTTTATAATGCAAGGAGAATGGGATTATATATTTTTCCAGAAAGGAGTTTACACAGAAAGTTCAGGAAAACTCAATGATTATCCAAAGTGTGGAGAACTGGATTATAATTGTGTTGAGGATGAGGAATAAAATGTAAAACCAATGAAGATAATATATTATATTGGACCTGCTCAAGTTGATGACTATCGTCAACAGTATAAGAACACACTTGATGACTGGATTATATTTAAATATAGGAATTTATCTTTTTATTGTGTTATTATGAACTTATTATTATTATATGTATACTATACCTTGAAAATGAAATTGTAATGTTGCAAAACATTGATGTTTAACCTGTAATGTGGATATGTACAAAAAACATTGTTGTTGTTATGTAATTGTATTGTAAATGTATAAAGATGGTTATTTTAAATACATTAAATATTATAACAAAATAAATAAATTGTACTACTATTAAAACTTACAAAACTAAAACCGAATTAGAAATTATAAGTATATAAATATACAATATAATACAATTATTTATTTATTTTTCTAGATATATCCAATCTATACAGTCCAAGTAAAATCTATGAATTTGAAAAAAATATTGCAGAAAGAAACTTAACCAGCAAAACTGCAAACAGGTTAGAATTATTTTTTATTGTTATGCTTTAATCTATATATCATTCTATTTTGGTTTTTTAATGTTAAGCCACTTTAAATTACTCATTATATTACTCACTGTAATGTAAATACTAAAAAGTATGGTTGAATACCAAGTACCATTTTACCAGATCCTAAAATTGTGTACAGTATCTCTACATAATTTGATTGAGTATGCATTGTACATAACACCAAATAGTACCAATATGAATTTTATGTTAAATTAAACAATAGGTAAAGAGTGAAGACCTATTACTCTAGTCTATTAAAAAAAAAAAAAGTAAAACAACGAATGTTGTAGATAACATAGAAATTTGGTATCTAAAATGACCGAGTCTAAAATTAAAAATTGTATGTTTTATATTTTTAAATATATATGCGAAATTATAGTATTGAATTATATTTTAAGTAATTAAACCATTTAAAAAATTTTTGAATCTGTTTTTTCACCTAATATTATACAATAATTCGTGTTGCCTACAAATCGAATAAAATTCACCAATAATAATGAATTGTTTACATTTGTATTAGATACTGTCTGTAAAAAGTCTACAACGAGTATGTTACACATTAGTCATCTACTACTTGTAGACTTTTGCGATTTCTTGTTAGATATTATAAATTAAATAACTGTACAGCACGTTATTATGATAAAAACGCAATAAAATTTTCGGCAGAGAAACGTGTGCATTCATACGTATTACTGCGGGGGTGATCATGTTTAAAAAGAATTATACGTAGTATTTTCTTTTTTTATGCACGTGTGTGCGTGTGAGGAAACCGGTGTTTTCTTTCCAACCAATCGAAAACTGCAGATGTCTTTGAACGAACTTATTGTTATAAGAGTATTTTTTTTATAGTCTCGTGCACCTTTTTCGTCAGCTGCCTCAGGTATGACGCAAGACAGGACTCGTGCCGGGGAACGTCTATGAGGGGTTCCAACCTAATATTCTTCACCGTAGAAGGGAGCGCAATAGAGGGCCCTTTGTATTCAAAGGCTTTCTTCGCCTATTCTCCGCGACTTGTATAATGGCGTGTATTATAATATTTATGCTCCTTTCGTTACCATACAAAACCGAATTCGGGAACTAGATTCCTACGCGGCGGACGTCTGCTAATTGACAGGCACCGACGAACTCGGCGTTCAAATTTCAGTATTTACCCACGACGTACGTTTTTGAATTTGATCCTGAATAAAATTACATAAAAACTTTGGTTTTATTCTGTACGCGAAAAGAATATATTACATGTTTTGACGTGTGAATTACACGTGCGAGCGTGTGGGCTTATTCGCGTGATACGATACGACACGTTACGATCGCGAAACGGCGTAAAAACCGATTAAACGTGTATTATTGCAATATATATTGAAATAACAGTGGTCGTCATTTACGACACGTGGCGGTTCTGTGCCGGGTAAATCCTTTCCGAGCACGAGCGTTGTGCCGTAACGTATAAATAGAATATTGTCAAAACCGTGCCCGCGGAAAACTCCAGAAATAAACACCCGACGAGACGACGCGTTTTCTACGGCCGGTTGTCGTGTACAGCGGCGCGCCCAGGAATTTTCAATGGGGGGGGGGACGTTATGAGTAAATAGTAATAATACATTTTAATGAATCGTCATGGTAATACCAAAAACTCAAACGTTTATGTTTCGAGCCGTCCACAATCGTTTCTAGCTCGTAACCGTGTACGTTTCCATAATCGAAATGAATTTAAATCATAACACACTAATACCAAGTTGTTCGATTACCATAACACCATTAAATTGAAAAAAATGTATTGCGCGTTTAAAAATAAAATCAAAATACATGGAAAGTAGATTGCTTATTCCAAACGGAATTTCAACCGCCTAGCTTCTATACTTTTTTGTCATTAACTAATAAAAAGTATTAAGTAATGACTCTAAAACAGCTCTTATAACTAATACGTTGTTTTCTGTAGATCAGCGAAATAGACAATGGAGGGGGGGATATAACCCCTAACCTGAGCACGCCACCGGTCGTGTACGGTCTCTCGACCTAACGCGATTGTCTCGATGTGAGTGTCGATCGACGATAATAGTTCGTGCACGCTTTCCCGTCGCGCGTCGTCGCAGCTGAACTGCGAACACACGCGCACGCACACAAAAAAAAGAACTCTGGCGGAACATCTGGTCGGCGGCAGTCCCTACGCCGCGCGCGCGAACGAGGTTTTACGGGTCGTCGCCGGACCGTTGCCCGAAAACCGGCGTTTGTTTTTTCACACCGTTTTTCCCAACCGACTACTCCTCCTCGACGTGTTCGACCCGGACGCTCCGTGTACCCAAACAAATCGGCCGCGGACGGTCCGTGTCCGATTACGTCATGACGATTCCGGTTCTTTATTCGTGGCCTCCGCCCGTGTCTTCTCGCAAAACGCAACACGGAATTAACGGCATGCGGGGGGGGGCATCCGGACGTTCGGAGCGCGCGGCGAATGCAGTTCGTACGAGTCGCGAAGGCGGGCGGGGGGACACGTCGCGTGAAACGGACCGGGCCGGGTGGGCGACGACGGGAAACCGACTGACCTTGGCACGCACGGTGATCCGCAACGTTCGCGCGTATCTATCTATCGCGTACAACGAACAAACAAACAAAAAATGAAACACTCGCCCAACCGGAATACAATTGAAGCTGTCTGGAAATAACCCACGCGCCCGTGACACACGTGCGTCATTACAATAACGATAACACGTAATATACACGAACGTTTATCGTCGTTATCGTAATTTGTATGTTTACGTTCCGAACGTGTTTCGGTTGGAACCGACGGACGCGCGACGCTTATATTCCGTTTTTGTTGCGCGTTTTAGGATCCGCGTCTCCCGTCCGGCCCGTGCGTTCGTACGAACACTCGCCGGCGGTGTTGAGTTACGAACGATTCGCCGCAGGAAATCGATATAAAAAAACGCACGGATATCGAATGTCGTTTCGAAATTCGTACGAAACGACCGACAATCGTTTTTTTTTTTTTAAACATAATATTTCGCTACAATAAAACGGATTGTGGTGATGTACGAATTTCATAATCATTTTCCACGACTTTTCTAATTCAAGGCGTGTTGCTTTGGATTATAAGACAAAATTTTTTAAATAATGAATAGTTCGATTTCGAAAGTTTAACCCGCGATTTTAGCTTTTTAATCTACGATAAGACAACTTTGATTACGGAAAATCAATATAAAAAAATGGATGCCTCCTGTGAGGTTTGAACTCACGACCCCTGGTTTACGAGACCAGTGCTCTGCCACTGAGCTAAAGAGGCGCGCTGTGGATTCCCGACAAAACGAATACATTTGAGAGCAACTGAATGTTTTTCTTACAATTAATGTAAAAGTTTTCACGATATTGTATGTAGGAAAATATTTCCATTTCTATATTACCGTAAGAATTTAATTTACGGTTTATCTAAACGAAAAAAAAATTCCATAATGACAAAATTAAGCGATATAAGCATAGTTTAAAACGGTATATAATAATGTATTTCACACAAATTTGTTGTTACCTCCTGTGAGGTTTGAACTCACGACCCCCGGTTTACGAAACCAGTGCTCTACCGTTGAGCTAAAAAGGCGCGATTCAAAATCATGTATTTTATATTTACTAGGTTAGACAAAGTTAAAATTTATAATAATTTGTTTGCCTTATTTTTTGAAATTCGAATTCTTAATATTTATACATATTATAACGTTTAAAAGTATAATTTACCAAACAAAGTTAATTTTAAACGTTCATTCGAGCCTTTGCGGCTGTATTTATTTTATTTTTTTCCAGATTAATAATACATTTAATAGCTTTCACATTTTCTAACGAAAACCATGCACGATACAAACATTTGGAAATTCTACATTGTTCGCTATTAATTAAGTTGTAGCGCGTTAGAATAATTATCTTTATGCGTTCAACGTATGTGAAATATTTAATATTATTTAATCTGTGTTTAACACGTGAATTGTTTTTTCTTTTATGATTTAGAATTTAAGATATGTTGTTTTCAATAGATCGAATTATTTATTACATTTTAAAGGCGTTCGCGTTTTCCTATTTGTAGAACATCAATTATTGACGAAATCAAGTTTTCCGGGGTAGTTATTAATTATTATATTGTCTTACAATCAAACAAAGATTCGTAAAACACTTGTGCTCGTTGTCGTATTTAAATATTTTTCGTTGGAAATCTGTAAGGTAGGGTATATTTTTATATTAAATTATAGGTTTTAATATTAAAGCGTGCGTACAAGATAGTGAAAAAGTATTTTCGTTCATGTCCGTAGCCGCGCGTTATTGTGTCCTTTTATATTTTTCGTACTATTATTATTATATGGTCTACGTGTCTTATTGATAAACGTGCACACATACAGTTTAAACAAAACCAAATCGTAGATCCGTTCGACTGGTGTTTTGTACAAAACGCGTTGTTGAGGATTATACATAGCTAGGACGACCGTTTCGAACGTGTCAAATCATAATCGATTGCGAAACCTAAAAATGATTAGAGAAGATAATCGTTAAATTTTAAATGGCGAGTCGGCCTAATATTACATTCGGTCCACTAGATAGCGCGTGTAATGGATCGCACAGTGTGTAGTGAAACCAAAAATAATTTTCCGTAAACAAATTTTTATTACCTCCGTTTCTGTTCCGGCAACGTGCACACTTCATCACTATATGTATATATATATATTTTTTTTTTAAAAAAGAGTGGTGTCGTTTTATTATCACGGTTGTTTTTGAAAATCCCTTAGTCAGACCGCGTATTTATAACTCGACGATGTATTATTGTAAGGTTACTAAAACGAACGTCTGCGTTTTTATATATTATGCAACGTAAAAACTTTTTTTTATTATTGAAAGAGTTTCGGAATAAAAATAGTTTATCGAAATATCACAATGTTCGTACAGAGAGCTCGTTGAATCTTTTTTTTTTTTTTTTATAAATGTCTGCATGTCAGACGTTCAAATTTCGAAGTGTCCGTACATTACGGCACGCGATGTGTATTTGTTTAAACGTCCGTTGTAAAATTCAAGCATTATTATTTGTTTCGCGGGGTAAAAAAATTCAATTCAATCGTGCACGTGCATTTGACCGTTGCATTTATCCCGTGTGATTAGAATCTCGATTTATTACGAAATATTTGTTTTCGTTTAACGTTTTGACCGAGCGCTTTACGAAATGCGATCGTAACACGATAACACAATGTGCATGCGTGGCGGCCTTTCAATCTTCTTCGTTTTTATTTTTTCTACCGAGTCATCGCTTAAAATCCGTTACAGCAAATCAATAGATATCATAAATACACAAATATGTATGTAATATTTTTACACAAGACCACGTGTTGTAGACCATAGTTCGTATACGCACAATTCACAACGCGTTATCGGTACGAAATGTAATTGATTAAGTCAGACTACCGCGGTGCAGCACACTGCAGTGCGTACGTATTTTGATATAACGATAACGTAGAATTCAACAATGTATTTATAAATAAATTCGAGCGAACGTGATATTGTTTTGTAATGCGTTAGGTTAGGTTTTGTAATGCGTTAAGTTTTTCTCTCGACAAATTTATAGACCCGTCGTATAACGACGACCAAAACGCGCACGTGTCTTTGTAAGAAAAAAAAAAAACACCACGTTTCAATAGGACGTATTTTATAATATCAAACACACTCGAGAAATGATTTTCGAAAAAAAAAAAATGTCTCCCCACACAAAAGATAATCTCCTATAATCTCGTTTCTATACCTAAACGAATATAACCTGAAGAACGCACACCGGCCCGGCGACACGAGCGACCGCGTCTATTATATTTTATATACTATGATGATAATAATTCTACGTTTTTTTGACCGTATTATGCGCGGCGATGGCTGACCCCGGGGACTTCGGGGATCGAAAGACGATCCTAGCAGGTCGGATAAGACGTTTGCACACATTTATCTGTTGTGCGTTTACATCGGAACGGTGTACACGGCCGAGTTTCGAATTTATTTTTCGATTCCTCGGTCGCACGAAACGCGTGCCAATAAAAAAACGTCGGGCGTGTGCGCGGTGCCTACGTAATGAGTCGTAATACCCACTCGCGTACATTGTGCACGTTACGTGTGCATAATTTTTTTTTTTTTTTTTGCAACGTCCTTGTCGTCTCACTCGGTCGTTTTAAAGATCGTAGTCAATTTTATTTGCGCGTATAGTTTTCGCGAAGGCGACTGTGAAAAAGAACTGGTTTCGGGAGGTCAGATGATCGCAATTTCTACGACCGAACCGGGTATATGGGGGAAAACCCGTTTTATCGTGTATACGACAAAGAATGAAAAAATAAATAAATAAAATGTAAAGAAACTTGGCCAGCACGGTTTACAATAACCGTAGACAAAAAACCACGTACTTGTAAACGCCACGAACGACAAGTGTAAAAAAAAAAATGAAAAGTGAAATAGAGAATGGACGCGATCGAACAACGCTTGGAGCCGCGTGCTTAAAAGAAAAAATGCACCGTAAAATAGGTAAATACGAACGGTATTTAAAAACCAACACTTATTGATACCGTAATTGATTCAGAGCAGCGTACCATTAAATTAATTTGGAATCGTTTGATACCGCGTTCCGATCGTTTTTAAGAACCAGTTAACACTAACCGATAGGTTTTGGTCCGTAACCGGATTCGCGTGCGTGTTTATACGTATAACGCGTAATTCGCGTATTTACGATCCGTTCGGAAAAACGCCAAAATTAGTTCCGACGATCGTGCTCGAGAAGACAGCATGCAGATTTTTGTGTTTTTCTTCGTTCGACGTGCCCATGACTCGCGTACAGTCATGGTTTGTGCCCCGACGTGATGATATTCTTAAACGGTTCACCACGTCGGCGGTCGAATTGATAATCGATACACAACGCGATTAGTTAGGTTAGGTATGTTCGACGTGCGGCGGTTGTTCTCGCGTACTCGTTTCCGGGTCATACTCGTTGGCGTAGGTCGCGCACGGAACGCGGTCCACGGTTCCCGGTATATACCGCCCCTCGTTTCGTTCGCGAGTTCCCCGAGCATCACGTTCGGGGTCGGGTTTGGCAGTGTTCTCTTTTGATTTTCCCGGCGCACGTTCGACGCGGTTCGTTTTCCTCCGTTTTGCCGACCGCAGTCGGTATATAGTCCGGTGGTGTGTACGTGTAAACAATTCGCGCGGAACCGCGTCCGTTTGTAAATTACGTTTGTTTGTTTTTTTTTTGTTTGTTACGCCGCGGCGACGAGACGGTGTGACTTTTACTCTCGCGTTTCGTTAGCGGATAGTCACCGCGGGCGCCATTTTTTTTTTTATTTTTGTTATTTGTCGACGGTCGTGATCCCGTCGAGAACTCGAATCGGTGGTCAGGCAGGGATGATTCGCGTTTGGCACGGACGATTCGCTCCGATTCGCGGCGTACCGTTAACGGGCCATTGTCGTACAGAAATCGCGCGATTTTCGGCGTTAGGCTATCGTTGCTGTCGTCGCAGCTGGCGGTAACCGTATTAGTTGTATTGGTAGTGGTAGTGGTAGTGGTGGTAACAACGAGCGAGAGAGTGGCGCGCGGGAACAGGTGACGGATCGGAGAGTTTGTATAGAAAAAAAAAATACAATAAATACAATAAATAAAAAGAGAGAGCCTCCCGCCGCCGTCTCGGATTGTGCGTGCGTGTGCGTGTGTGTAGATTTCTCTGCTCCGCGGGCGTCGACGATAGTAAGAATGGAGTTCAAGGGCTGGTGACGCACGCGAAACCGCCGCCGACGCCGTCACGCGCTTGCGCACGTTCGGAACGATCGATGGGATCGCCACGTACGCGTGTACGTAGTCGTATATTGTATATGGTGCGCGTGTTTTTTAATGCATCGGTTAAACACACGCCGGTCTGTGCGCACTCTCGTCCCGTATCCATGGCGATAAGGCGATAACCCGCCGCCGCCGCCGCCGATCGATTTATTTGTTTTTTTTATTTTTTATTTTTTATTTGCTTTTTGTTCGTGTTTGTTACGCGAGACGTGCCGCGTGGGCGCGTGCGGGGCGTAAGAAGAGAGAGGTCGTCTCGAAACCTAACGATCGCGCGTAACCGTGGCGACGGGGCAACAGTTGTTGTGTCCGGTATTTTATCGTGTCTTTTTTTTGTTTTTTGTTCCGCACGACGACGGAACGCGTTGGGCAGCGGGAGTCTCTCGGTTTAGATATCCAATCGGACCGCGTGTTGGCGGCAAACGACGGGACACATCGTTTTGTGTTTTTTTTTTGCTTTTGGAGGCCGCCCGCGAACCGTATCGCCGTCGTCATGGTTCCGCGGGGACGCACAATGGAAACTCTTGACCGGAAATTCTGCGCGCTCCGCCTAGTGTAAAAAACCTTCTCCCGATTTAAAATCATCCTTCCCGCGTGCGTTCTCGTCGTCGTCGCCGGCACGACGGAACGTCACTTCCTGCTCGCCGCGATGTTCGTCACGAGCGAATAAACGAAACCGTGTTCCGCCCGGTGACTTCAAACGGTGATAACCCAACACGAACGTACGCCGTCGTAATGCTGCGCGCGCAACAGCAGTCCGGAACCCGTTATCCTGCGATCCGTCGACACGCCGCGCGTGTAAAACCACCACGTCGGCGATATCCGTTACAATTATGGTTTTAAGATCGATTTCCGTGCACGAAACAACGGTTTCGTCGGTCCGTAAGACCTCGTCGACGACGTTATTTTTCGCCGATAATTATTTGCACGGTATGCCCGAATACACGAACAAAAACACTTATTGAATACGATAGTATCGTTTTTTGAATGCGACGTCTATGTATGTGGCGGAAGCGATCGGAACGATTTACAAGATATCTGTTTGGAACCCAAGTATACATTTTTATCTTGATTTCGAACACGCGTGTGGTTCGTACATAAGGTTTTATTATTATTGCATTTCAACGTTTACGATTGCGAGACGTTAACATCTCGTGGTTCGTCGTAAAACAGTATGCAGTGGTTTAAAGGTTAATTGAAGATATTCAAATTCGGTCGGCCATTGAGTAATACTACTAATAATTATATATACGAACTATATTGAATTAAAAAGTAGTCGTCTACGTGTTTACGATGATGTAATATAGTGTTCGCGTTGATGAGTAATTATGTTTTAGTGCCGTTTGTTTTATATCGCGTTGGTCTGCTAAACCACACGATATTTATTCGCATAATGTGATAAGATTTAATATGAATTAAGATTAATAGCTATTCGATAACTTTCAACGGTTATCGCAATGACATCACAATTCGTACGTTTATGTACGCCATCCGTTATAGGTATCGTGTTTTTGAAGTCCACGTGACTCGTGATTAACATCGGGAATTATTGTTTCACGAAAAATCCATGGTTTTTATTTATTTTTAATCCGTTTCAAACGATTTGCAAACCGTTTTCTAATATGTGTTTTGGAAATGTCGAATGGAAATATTCCCCGGGAATATTAATGATATCTGATCTCGTTTTTCCCAACTATTTTAAGAATCAATGAAACGCCCAGACGTGTGCTACGATTCGAAATACACCATATAACGTGTTACAACTATAGCCGTGCGGTATTTTTACGATCATACCCCGGTAGAAATACGTGTAATATAATTTTGTTGGGTCGACGTTTTACGACACGTCAAAGAAACCTCCTAATCCAGCCGCGTTCTCCCACAAGACCGCGTGGGTCTAGGTCAATATTGAAATAATAAAAAATAAACACCCGTATTATTTTTGTTATTTTCGTTTCGTTCGTGTGACGGCGGAGAAAACGTTTGGACGCCCTCACCTCCCAGCCGCCTATCCATCGGTGGCATACGCGACGCAACGCGCACGTTCGAAGAAAATCGCTTTCGGTTATCAATTTTTTATGTTCGCCGTAGCGTTTTTTTTTTTTTTTGTTGATTCGAGTCGTAAAGAACTCTTCTAAACGGACAGGAGAATGGAACGTTTGTCCGAAAAATCCCCACGGAGACACGAGTATAGCGACCGGGGAAAAAAAAGAAGAATAATTTCCAGAGCGCGACCGGAGGCGGCGTTCGCACGGACCCGCGGCGCGGTTGCATTCCTCCGTACCCGCTACCCGATGACGCGCGCGGCGATGTTGACGGCCGGGCGGAGAGAGGCGCGAGTGCAACGACGTCGTGGAATGGAATGGAAAGGAAAGGAAAAAATAAATAACAAAACCGGTCCCGACAGCATTCCCAGACGATTTCGTCCGTTACCGCTCGAGCCGCGGCCGCGCGCACGCACCGTCCTCGCCGCACACAACAACACCGACGTCCCTCCCAAGGTCCTCCGCGGCCCCCCGACGTCCGTCCGTCCGTCCGCACGTCCGTCGCCGTACACGCCCGGGGGCTCCGTTCGTTACCCGTTCGGTTCGTGCCGCGGCGCGAAATCCAACCGGGCACGCGTCAAACGTGACCGGGGGACGATTCGTCGTTGGCCGGTCGTAACCGTGTCGTTTTTGATGATTTGGTCGCACTGAAAACGGACGACCCGCTCGCACGCGGCTTTTCGGGGCACTACGTTCGTAGTCGTCTCGCGGCCGTCTGTTATCGTACTCTTCCACGTGGTCGGTACGCCTGACCCGGTCCTCTTCACGTTATTATTATTATTTGGTAAATCAACTTTCCGTGAAAAACACGACTTTGACACGGACACGGTCTTATACACGATTGTTTAATAATATTCATGTTGATTTCGTCGTCCTTCGTCACATTAACGAAGGAACCGACGCGGAGGCCTCTTATAGGCTAATGTCGTAAACACAATCACTTATTGCAGACTTGCAGTATTTTTTTAATCGGCCACGCGTCATTTTTGTATTATTCATATAACAGCGTTCATAAACGTAAAAATCGAATGTTGTTTGAACGATACGTTCCCGGCATTAGGTTTTAAACCATATAATATAAATATGTTTCTTCCCGAAAATTCCGTTCGGAATAGCGAAATAACATACGTTTGGTTTTTCTTGGTGCGTTTCGGATTTCTTTAAATCCCGGTCAGAGTAAAAGAAACGACAAAAATCATAAATTTTACGTTTCTTTGCGAGTCCGACGTCCTCAGGTGTAATCGAACGCACCTACCGAAACATATCGTATATGAATGGTACAGTATTCTCTTTTTTGTTATTTCAGGGATATGAGAACGTTAGATGACCTCCTGGGCCCCCTCTAGAGCCGCCGCCGTAGGGGAAACGATATCACATCGTCACGATTTTAATTTCCATTCGACATTCGTGATTAGAATTATTTCCTTCCTACGGTAATAATGAAAATACGTACACGAAGTTAATGTTCGCGGGCGACTGTCGGCAAGTAGACCGGGGGAAGAACGCGCATTGTTCGACGACATTACCCGACGGTTCGGTTAGGTCGGTCATTCGACGAGAGTACTTTAATTATTTGTTCCACGTCGCACGACGTCGCGGGATTATGATTTCACGAACGAGGAAACGTGTCGTTCCCAAAACACATCCGTCGATGTTACGCGACGTGGTGATAACAAAACGCGTGATATGTGGGGGGGGCCGTTCGTAAGCATCCGCCCGTAAATATATCGTTTATCACGTCTCGACGGGCACGGGCCACGTTATCGGGCGATTCGGCGGCCGTCGTTTTCCGTCCCTGCCCGTGTTTGGGGGGGGGGTGGGTAGGTGGGCGGCTTTTCCGTTCCGATTGTATTTGAATTCTCTAACCGTTTTATTGTTGAAACGAATTGCCGTGCGACGGAACAGCGCGTTATAAACATCGGTCGGCGGGCGCGGCGAATGTCGGCGGGGTGGGCGGGGGTGGGGTCCGTTGAAGGACACGTGAATAATACGTGCGTGCGTGTGTACGAGTGAGAGGCGCTGCTGCAGCAGGTTCATTGACGGACGTTGTCAAGGTCTGACTGACTGCCGCCGCCGCCGCCGCCGCCGTCGCTCACGTCACCGCCGTCGGGGTCGTTTCGACGGCGATTCGGTCGGTCGCGACGCAGAGCCATCGCCGAGGGTTTTTATTATTATTATTTTATACGCTTAAGCAGTCAGGATTTCGCCGTGACGTAACGTGACGGTTAATATTCTCTTTCCGTCTCGTAGTAATTAGTATTGTATTTACCGACGCGCCGACAAATTGGACAATAACAACAATAGGAATCCGGCCCGCGGTGAGCGCGCAAAATATATACGTTATCACAATAAATATAATACGTTTTAACGACAACAGACGTGTGTGCGTGTGTGTGTGTGTGTGTGTGTTACTGCAGTCGGCCGTGTGTGACGTCACACCGCGCGTATGATTCGCGTACACACAATGTAGAACAATGGGCGCGCGCGCCAAACGCTATATATTCAAACCCCGTGCGACCCCGTCTACTTTTGCCTTCGTCGCCCGTGACGACAAAAAGAAAAATGTAATTAACTCTCGCACACGCGGCCGTGTACGAACGCGCTTACACGGTGCGAAGGTCCTTTCTATTATGACTCCGGCGTGTTGAATAATCGAACGAGGTTTTTCCTTTCCGTCGCGTTATCGTTGTAACCGGTCGAATTATTATTATCATTCGTTCGTACGCGGGTGTTTTCTTTGTGTCGTTTTGGCGTTCGTTCGCGCCGCCGCCGCCGCCCGACGACGAAAAATATTTCACGAGGCCGTGACGTAACGCGCGCGTACCAGTATGTCGGACGGACGGCGGCGGCGAAGACGTTTATACACACATTACACACTTCCCCTTCCAATCCCTTCCGACCGTCCGCTCGTAGCCGTCTGTCGTTACCGGCCGAAACACACATACGCGCACACGCACACGCACACAAAGGAAAGTGCGCGCGCGCGCGCCCAAAACATGACCTTGTCGTCGTCAGCGCCTCTGTGCATGTGAACGACGGCGGAGGCGGAGACCGGAGACGACGACGACGACGACGATGCGCGGAGACGGTGCGCCGCGTCCCGTCGTCTCGTATCGACTTTTCTGCCCCGGCGGCGGCCGGCCGGCCGGCAGTTGATATTTTGATAACGCTGCGCGAATGAAACGCGCACGCGCACGTCCGTTCTATCGCGTACCCGATTATTATCATCATTATTATTATTATCATTATTATTATCGTTATTATTATTATTATTATTTGGTAGGTTTTGTACGACGATAACAAAAACGCGCGCTCGCCCGCCCACACGCCACCACCACGCGCGTTACAATGATGTGTAAAATGTGTGATTGCTGTACGTTGTTTTACGTTCGGTGTTCCGAACGTAATCCAAGTCGCCGAATGTGTCGGTTTTTTATTAACGTATCGCGTATTCGGCGAATGATGATTCCCAACATATAACCTCTACGGGTTTTGGCTGCATTTCATAACGTTGATATTTATAAACGGCTTTTATTGAAAAGCAATCGTGCCCGAGATAAAAAGAAATCGTCCGAAATACTTTCGAAACGGCGTACATAATGTGTCACGAACGAAATTATTCGGACATCTGTCGTCGAACCAATACCAACGTGGAACCCGTACGGTTTAATGTCCATTAGACTGTGTAAATATGACTCTCGCGAGACGATTCCAATCGCGCCGGGGCTTAGGCGCAAGCATGGCGGTTTCCGACTGTCCGAAATTCCGGAAACCCCGTGTGTTCTAGATACATAATATTAACGCGCCACCCGCCGTTAGGAATTATCGGTTAGACGGTTCGTTGTCTTCGTCGACGACGGATTTTGATTGCACATTATATAATAGTAGCTGTCGATCTCGGCATGACGGTATTAGCGTATAACCTGTTTATATTAATAATCATGGGATTTCGGGAAAACGATCGATTGAATCGGCGCAGCGGCGGATTTCAGTTCGGATATTGCTATTGTCGTTATTTTTCGTTTTGTCCGTAACTCGAGAATACCACGAAACCGACCTTTAGAGAGGTACAACACATCGATTTAATATTAACCGTCAACGAATGAAAACGAATGGCGTTTCCATTGGATTATATATGC
Source organism: Schlechtendalia chinensis (assembly GCA_019022885.1). Classification (NCBI taxonomy): domain Eukaryota; kingdom Metazoa; phylum Arthropoda; class Insecta; order Hemiptera; family Aphididae; genus Schlechtendalia; species Schlechtendalia chinensis. Next base: position 453,608 of record CM032348.1, read on the forward strand.
TTGTGTTAGGTTTGTGCGCGCGGTATGCGTTTTTCAGCGTGCCTCGGATATTAATACCTCCTTTATGAATAAAATCTAAACGAGAATTCCTATTCGGGTTTTCCGTGCGTTACATAACAATTTGAAATTCATTATACACCGCCACGTTACTATTTATACGTTTGTGTAGACGCAGACGCAGACGTTTTGTGTTCAGGTATTAATTCCGTGTAGTTTACGTTCGGGCCAGGTAAACGAAGAACGATTACGACGCGGGCGTTGCGAATCGTAACACGCTGTAATGTTGTCCGCGGAGCTTCGGAATTCGATTTCTTCCGTTCGGGAATCCCCGCATCGCTCAAAACGACATTAACGTTTCGACTCGTCCCGGAGTCCCCGAGACGACCGCGACAATCGAAAACCGTTGAAACCCGCGACGCCGACGACGACGAGGTTCGGATCGCCCCTGGAAATCGTACACGCGTTTATCGTTGCTGAAAACTAGACGGGGGGGGGGGTTTCCTAACACGTTCCCGCGTACGGATTTCTAGCGACGTACAAAATGTTCGATGAGTAGTCACAAAAAACGACGAATGGATGCGGCCGACCCACGTGATGTAACGCGACCAAATATTCTAATATTCAAATCGGTTATGACTCATCGAATGTTTACACGCACAATGCGGACGTGGTTAGCGGACACAACACGTACACGTGATTGAACGTGTTCGTACGCACGTCTTCACCACGTACCGTTCGCGCTATCCAAGACCGCGAACGTCTGCGGACGCGCATTGTTTTATCGTCGAGACAATGGCGGCATCAGACGTTTTTTCTAGGGGGGGGGGTGGCAAGATCATGGAATTTAATGGAAACCCTTCTATACGCGTGTAATATAAATTATTGAAAATACTGTATTATTAGTGTTTCTGATAAAACATAATCGAAATTGAAATCGAATCAAACGGCGGTGTATTCTGTGGCGTATTATCGAAACGAATGCACATTAAAAAAAAAAAAAATACGACGAGTTACACAGCGAAACGTATAAAACATAGCAAACGCATAAATACTTGAAATTTAAATTTTCGTTTGTTCTTCAACAGGTAGGGCAAAGGTGGGGCAAAACCAAATTTGGATAAGGCGCTTGCCCCCTACCTTGCCCCCCTCTAGCGCCGCCACTGTGTGAAAACCCGCATTCTAAAATTTTCCTATAGACGTATACGTACGAAAAACGCACACGCGAACGGTCACGCGTAATAAGTTATTAAACAAAGACAATCGTAATAGCCCGTTTTTATCTCACCCGTATAACCCGTATAATTGTCTCCTATCTAGTAGACGCTGCCGGAAAATCCCGGATATAACGTCTTCGCCCTCCGAACCAACTGTTTTCCGGCCGCGTCGCTGGTCGGAGAGTATGTTTTCCCGTTAAAACCACGTGCGCCGGACACGCCGGCGGAACGATGCGACGGGTTGTGAAGCGTTCCAACGATTTTTCCAAACGACCCGTGTCGGGCCGCGAGGGGCTGTTTTCCTGTTTCCTCCCCGTACGTGTCACGAGGGGGGGGGTGGGCAAAGAACGTGTTTGTTTTGTTTTTTAACGACGGCGCCGATGACGCGCGCACGTGTTTGATTGAACATTATGAATGGAATTTTCGCGGTACCTGTTCAACGTAACATCGTTGCCTACGAGTCGTGTGTGACAGTCTATGTCGGCAGACGTTGACGGGGGAAAAAAAAAACAACAACAAAAACTAAAAATCGCTCGTTGACATTTGTAATCGTTAAATAATTGTTGTTTTCCTTTCGTTTTTTCCGGAATAATAATGTCCGTCTTGTTGCTATACTTTTATCATACTTGGAACGTGATGATTTTCGAACAGGTGTCGGTGCGCACGCCCGTGGCGGATTGTAAACACCGAACATAAGGATAACAAAAACAAAAAAAAAAGTGAAAAAAAAAATACATTTCGGATACGAAGAAAAATATAAAACCGTCCCACCTGTTTTTTTTTTTTTTTTTTTTTGTGTTCGACCTCGAACCGTCGTCACTCGTGCATACGCGTATCACTGTTAACTATAATGTAATATAACGCGTTGTAGTACGTTATGTTTACAAATACGCGTCGATAACACACCACACGCGTAGATAGGACGACGGCGATGAGTCGTTTTATTTTTTTTTTCCCCGTAACGTTTTGTCATCGCGCGCAACAAAACGGCGCGCGATACGATCTTTTCGAGCTATCGTCGCAGTAACGTCCGGAAACGGACGTCCCGGGGCCAGCGCGCTCCGGCCCCCCGTGTTAATACAAACACGTATGTTTTTATCTACTTCCTGTCCCGAAGCGCAGCGGTATCGATCAGCTGTTTTATTATTATTATTATTATTTTATGCGCACGCGCGTGTTTGTGCGCGCGCGCGCGCGCGTGGTGAAGAGATAAGTTACGTTATGCAATTACGAGGCAACGGCAACGTCGGCTGCTCCGGGCCGGCGGCCTGGCGGTGGAGGGTGTTCGGGCGCAAAAACGTGACCCGCGCGCTCTCCCGACCGCCGGCCGTTACGTCACGTTATCGTTGTTGCCGCCGCCGCTGCCGCCGCCGCTCACGGTCCCGTAGCGTCGGCCCGGGGGCGGGCGGGGGCTGTTTTACGGTCGGACGGCGAAAGGGTAACGAACCGCGCGGCGATCCCCGTCCAACGTATTCGCCCGTTACGACCCGAGGACCGTCGCGCGACGCCGTCGGCGATTCCTCGTCGCGGAAAACTTTTTCGCGGTCGTCGTCTCCCGTCCCGTCCGCCGCCGCGTTCCCGCTCCCCCGCCGACCTGATAATCGATACTCGACGACACGTTTGCCGGTGTTTTGTTGTCTCGTCGATTCGTCGTGTTTACGACGTTCGACGTTCGACGTGCGCGGTGCGAATTCGGCGGTCCGCTCCTCCGGCCGCAAACGATCGTACTTCCGCCCGTCGCGTATGCCGTTTTCCCGTCTCCGCGAGACGATTTTCACTACGGGATTTTTTTTTTTTTTTTTTTTGTTATCGGCGGACGACGTAAATATTTCATTCGGCCGGTCACCGACTGCCGGCGCGAATAGACAAATCGACAAACGGCCATCGAGGAAAAAATCGTTTTCCCGTGCTCGGTGTGAAATGTGTATTTAACACATTAAGTTCTCGCGGACATCAACCCAAAATTGTAGTTATTTGGTGTTTTTTTTTTGTATTTTCTTTGTATACTCAGGTGCGGATTTAGATTTATACTACGAGGGGGGGGGCGAATATTGCACATTCAAAAATAAAGCGTGTGTGCGTTCAAAAATAACTTATACCAAACGGTTATGTTATTACGTCAAGTACAACATTGTAATCGATTTATAAATACCAAATAGTAAACTTAAAACCAATACTGATTGCAAATATTTAAAAAATAAAAAACATACATAATCATTAAATCTAAATTACAACATCTAGTCGCCTATTGGATTTTGCAAACACATCAATAACATACCAAGAGTTTATTATAATATCACGATGAGCATATAATGAAGACGGTTTCAATTCAATCGATCTTCAGATAGCCTTAGAGATGAAAAATTGTGTTCTGCTGTTGCAGTGGTCGCTGGTAACGTTACAAGTATATGTAACAGAATTTTTATCAGGAATTTTTCCTGAATAAAACGTAGGTTAGGTTACCTAACCTAACCCCCCTTCGTCCCCCACTGAATCCGCTATTAAAACTATTGTGCCCAAAGACCGTCGTCGATACATGTTTTGTGTACAAAACTCTTCTGTTGACGTGTTCGTGGCGATTTAGAATTGATTAGAACGTCTATCGTTGAACTCTGTATTCGTATTTATATTGATCGTAGATGATATTTAATAATATATGTATTCAGCATCAGACCTGTCGATATTCAAACGAATAAGTCGTTTATATAACTTCTCAACGCGTACATCATGTTTCATAATGCGAACCGCAAAATAACAACCGTTAATCGCAGTACATTCAATATATATTTATATATACGATACGAATCTTTAGCCAACTATTATACATGCCGGAAATTTAAATTGTCGTGGTCGTTTTGTTTTTCTCTAGCAATACAATGTTTATCGCGTTCGTTTTATGTGAAAAATATTCTTTCACTCGTGCACGGCCGTACCTACACATACAGGTGGGTCAATGGCCAGTTGATGAACCTATGCCGAAAACCCGTTTCTCATAGTGTTTTCGTGTCTTGATGTCGTTGAAAATCAAAACGACGATATTGTACGATAGCTAAAAAATGGTTAGACAAAAGAAATCACCACTGTTTACGACACCGTTACGTGTATATTATTTGAAATTGAAAATCACTTGAGTCTCAGTTGTATTTTTTTTTTTTTAATTTAAATTTAATTATAATCAAGTTATCAAGTAATATTGTTATTATTGTTTATGAATTCATAAACATTCACTCACGTCCACATAATTAATCCGTTTGAATGTTGATATCCAGTTATTTTACTCTTATTTTTCGACTTGTATAGTTATAGTATAACGTTTAAAAGTGTTGTTTTTAATATTATTTGGCGATTTTTGTAAAAAAAAAAAAAAAAAAAATGAAAACGATGTGTATATAGTGATAAATATTTTTTGTATTTTGCTTTCTTGTTATTTAGCGACTACCGGCCATTGGTGGTATGTAAATACGGAATTGATTGTTTATATTTAACAAAAACAAATGTATAATTTGTATGAAATCTTATTTTATTAGTTTGGTTAATCATATTTTCTATTATTTTTAGGGCCAATGTATAATGTTAAAACGTATACTGATTTTCGTTAGTCGTGGTAACTCTTAATATATTTCTTATTTAATTAATATGAATACCTGATATTGTAATTCAGATTTAGTTTACGTTATTAATTTTACAAAATCAATCAAACTAAACCGTGATCTCGAGCTTCACTGATATATAATGTATTCACGTACATACACGTACACAAATAATCCGAGTACATAAAATCCTTTGTGACTTATCTGTTTGACGAAAGCTCGAGTCATTAATTTAACAAAACATATGTTCATTTTTAGTTCGATATTTATAATAATAATAATAATAATAACGGGGTAAATATTTGCATAGCTGGTACGTGCAAATTTATATACTTTGTGATGCCAAACATATTTTGACGTGACAAAACATTTGATTTTATCCGGTTACTATAATAGTGGCATTTCACATTTCATACGGTGCATACTCGTATATATATATATACAGACACCAACGTTTCGATAGTGACTTTTTTCGTTCGACTAAAAACTAAACTCCGGTCAAAACTACTTTTTGTTTTTGTTTTTTTTTTTTTTAATAAATTATTACTGTTGTTTTCAGTATTTTAAGTGGGTATTTTATAACACTATAATATTTATAAATTTACTTTTTCAGTATTTCTGTTTCGGCGGAATATTGCTGATAATTATATATATTATTCATTATTATTGTTTTTACATTTCAAATATACTACTAAAGAGTACTAACGTTGTTATAAAAGAATTTTATCGTTTTGAACTCGTGTGTTTTAATTATGTTAAAAATATAAGTGTTCATTGAACGTAGATCCTCGTAAAATTGAATAATTAATAAAACAAACTTATCGTTTCGATGAGTTGTGTATAATAGATATGCGAGATGTCTACTGTATTATATTTGCGAGATAATTCGATTTTATATACCTGAATATTGCCTAGAGTTTTAAACAGTCAGGCTTGATTAAAGTAAAACAAATGATAAATATATACATATTTATTATTGTTAAATTTAAAGGCTTCGACAAAAACGGTTAGATACAATAAGTTTTATATAAAAAATTAATGATACTTGAAAATATTTAACAAATACATTTTGTGACGAAATGGAATGGTTTTTTGTTTGTTATAAAATGTAAAATTATGTTTTACGTCGCGAGTTTGAATAAAAGTCGAATTTTTATGCATTTTAATTGATTTGCCACGGTGACCAATTTATCGGAATCGTTACACGATTCACGAATCACGTTTGTATGCTATACAACTGTACAAAAATATTGTCGACGGGGCATTGCGAATTCGTGTACGAACGTTATAATAATTCATTGTGACATATTACATGGACGAACGTGGCGGATAGGAGATGCACGTATACATGTCATATTATATTTAACACAAAAGCCCAAAGTAAATATAGACTCTCATAATTATACTACGATTATTTATGTATAACGTGTACATTATACGCGTAATTATGTGACGACACGTCATTTCAAACAAACGTGTGTGCGTGTGTGGTGCGCTGAATGAAATTACGGGAAAGACAAAAAATGCCACCGTCGGAAATCGAACGTACGTCTGCCAGGAATTTTTTTGTTTTTTTCTACTCGCGTTTTCGGCCGGTTTTCTTGTGCCGAGCGGTAGACGACGGGGGTAGACGGCGGCGGGGGGCGGGGGGATGGAATATAAAAACAATATTTATATGTACGTATAATAAAACACGAAAAAATATCCGTCGGAAATCGTTCGGCTCAATAAGTACACGTACGGACGGCGTGCGTACCGCCTAAGCGCGTACCAGGTAGTGCGGGCGGGCGGCTAGGTGGTAGACGGGGCAGGCGCACTTGCGGTGCACGTGTACCGTCGTAACGCGGTGACATGTTCGAGCAAAACAAATATAATACGGTAAAAAAAAAAAAATACGTGGCGGCGGCGGCGTGACTCACGCGCTCTGGCCCGCGCACCTGTGTGTGCACATACGTCGTTTCGAACGTGGCGGACGACGGCGGCGCGCACGCATTGCCCGGGAGGCGCGAAAGCTGTGGCAGCAACACGTAAACCGGTTTCCGGTATAACGCGTACGACGAGAGGACACGCGCGCGCCGTGCCGTGCCGTGCCGTCCGCCCCTCGCGGCCGACCGGTAACAACCGTTTGTTGAACCCGGCGGCGGCGGCGGCGGCGTCCTAGATTCCTACGTTTCGGCGCCGTCGGGGGGGAGGGTGGAGGACGCGCGTGTCGACCGGGCCCGGCGGTCGTTACGACGACGGCCGCGGCGCGCGACGTTCACCCGACTGACTGCTGTGCGCCGCCGACCGCCCGAATTCGGCTCGATAACAACAACGCGCGGCGTCCGCCCGCCCGCCCTCCAACAGTGGGTCCTCGGACGGAGAACCGTGTTTTCGGCACAGCAACGGGGCCCAGCGGGTTGAACAACGCGACCGGTTCTCACTCCCGGACTTGTGGATGCCGCGGTCGTTTAAACGTGTACGATTTAATCGTATTCGCTCCTCGGGTTGTTTTCGCGCGTACCAGCTACCCGCTTGATGTGCTTCGAGTCTTCGCGGGCCGGAGCTAATGCGTTTTGCCCCCGCCCTCTCCGCAACGGTCTAAAGATTTGGGGATTTGGTCCCGGTTGATGCGATACGCACGACGCGTATCGTACAGTGTTATCGGTTATCCGTTATCTCCCCGCGGATCTGTAAATGTTACGGACAACGACAGTACACCGGATAGACACGCCAGCACGGCGACACTCGTCACGAACACGACGCGCGTTCGCACTCCGTGAACGAGGTTTCAAGCTAAAGCATATATGTGTATCACGTCAACGTTACGTGTCCCCTCCATCGACGACCGACGTATTTCGTCCCGAAGAAACACCTTCGTGATAATATTATTGTGACATGTATGGACGGACGCATTCTGTTTATCGTTTAAAAAACACGCGATGTAATATCACATTTTCCCCGGTCGATCGGGCGAATGATATCGTTCATTACGATTACGTATGTAATACGCGCGTATATATAGTTTGTATTTGTTATTTGTGTGTTCGGCATTGATTGCGAGTTTAAAATTGTACACGTCTTTGTCGACTAAATATTTTGTTTTCGCACGACTGTTTGTTTATGATATTTCAAAAGTCAACATTTTCCAACTAGACGATTTTGCGATTACAATTATTATTATTATTATTTTTAATTTTTTTTTTTAAACTAAATGTTTATGTTTACCCAAGTTTAGTGTTATTTAAATTTGGTTTTTTTTTTTTTTTTAGACATTATTAATACGTCCTTTCGTGTTGCCGTATGAGCAAACATATATATAGATACATTTATTTTGCAGACAACACTGTCTATTTAATCTACCGCACATGAACGACGATAGTTACCACATTGTTTTCCAACAATTTCGGTAGGAAGAACGTGACTTGTATATTAATACACTACAAACATACTTGGTCGCGGTGTAAAAAGACGTGTTTTATAACAGTTCTGTTGCTTATAGTGGTGTACACCATTCTAACATCCCGATCGGCCATCGCGAGTCCAACCAAACCCAAATCGACTGTTTCGCTATTCCGATAATGATCTGTTTACTTCGAACATGGGTTTATTATTTTTATTTATTTATTAGAACGTTTATAATGAAGTTTGCAAGTTCAGTCACAGTATTTATTTGTATATCTTCGAGTAAACTTGGTATGTTATATACCAGGGGCGTCAGTAATGTTACGAATAGTTATACTTTTGGAATGACTGGATAGGACGGATGTTTGAAGGTTTGATCGGCCTCAGATTTGAATGCCATAGGACCAGAGGTGATCTGATGATGGTGTTGTGTAGAAGTATTTTAGATTTAGATTTGAATAGAGGTCGGAAAAGGTGAAGTCCGCTATTGGCCGTTATTCTTTAGTTTTTGCGATGAGGGTCTCAAGTTAGTGGAAATATATATTATACCGAGACATTTCGTTTCATTGAAAACATAACAGGACATACGTCACGACGGTAGGAATAGGTAACTTCTCATTTATTTTGATCGTCCGATTTTTTGGCCACATTTCAATTGCGTAATGTTGTATAAGCGATGTGCAGCTGTGAAATGAACAGTTTATTTAGCTTAACTTAGTCAACAAAAAAAAAAAAACTCCTTTTTGTCTCCGTCTATACGTATTATAATAATAGCTCTGTATATACGATGCAATTATTACACACGACAGTATAAAAAAAAATACTTCGGATTTGCAGGTCATTGTAGACGGCGATAATAAAACAAATATGTTCATTTGAGTGTCGACCGATTTGATTCGTGAGCAACTTGTTGAGATAAGCCCGAACCCAGAGAACTATGTGAATAATTAATGAAAATAGAAAATAAAAACACCCGTGTGCATATGTATATAGTCGTATATGGTTTGAAGTATTGAGAAAACAACATGATTATAGATCACGAGGCGACCATGAGATCGACCCCTTACATCATATAGGTTATCTTATATATATATATATATTATTTTTTATTAGTTATCACGAAAACATGTATTTATGATATGGATTGACTGTTAAAGTACTTCTATTTTGTCTATAATAATAGTTAATAGTATAAAAAATGTTCAAATATAGATAATATATCGAGGAAGGTGAGTATGATATTAAAAATTCATTTTCTGCCCACACTTGTTTCTTAAACCTCGGATGCCGATGAAATTCTGTACACTGTTTATACCTAGGTAAAAATACCGTGAACGATAGATGAATTATTAAAACAAAAATAACACACCCACCATAAATGTTCGCCTGATATAAAAAAGCATACTTTAAAAAATACCACAGGCCGCTGTAAACTTAAAATATGTTGTTGGATAACTTCATGTTTAATCTTTGTGAATCGTGTGTTATTTTAATTTAGACACAGGCTAATGATAAATGCACAGCAAAAATCTAATATTTTTATTTGTTCATTTTAACGTCTTTAAACATTTAATAGAATCTATAGTATAACCAATTAAGCGTTTAAGTTATAACAGATAGTTTTATTATTCTAAATACAAGATGAAGATTACGTTATGAACTAGTATTGAATACTATTCTTATTATATATATTGTTTTAACTAGAAAAATATAAAATGTGTATAATCTAATAATCGATCTCTGAATTACTTATGATCCAACAAACAATAATAAAATAAAAATATTCTGTTATAAAATTTGTATATTGTGTAAATACTGAATACACAGTTGATTGACTAGATAAGGTTGTCTTTATGCAATGTTTATTTTATATATTCAAGATATGCATAATTATTATAAAAATAATTAATATAATTTTATCTTCTTGACGTAATATGTTATCAGCGTGATAACCTTCGAACAATGCTCCTAAGTATGGGTTTTTTTTTACATAATAAATATAACAAAAGTTCTAGATTCAAATACTTTTTAAAGAATACTGAGTAGGCATTATTAATATAGTCAGCATATTTAAAAAATCGCATGTTGCGAAATTAAAAAAAAAAACCTAGTTATTAATTAAATTATGTGTATCTCAATCAACATAAATATATATATATATTAATAAACAATTAATATATTCAATGGATTTTCTCGTGAATGTAATGTTTGTTTATAAATAATTTAAATATTAATAAAATAAAAAAACGTAATTACTATTGTTTGTGGTTGAATTACTGAATTTAATGTCGTAATAAATATCCGTAAACTATATGTATAGGTATGCAGAATATCTAATAACAGACAATTTAGCAAGTTAAATTTGTTCAAACGAACATAAATTTTACCGTGTCTCCATTTATCTACTGCCTAGGTCTACCTTATATATATATATATATATTACAAGCTGTATTTAATTTTAATATTTGACAGTTGATTTTTAATATCGTTCGTTTGACGTTTTGAGTACATTTTCCATGAATAATTTAACGTCATCAATTGTTTTATTATTCGTGTACGTGGATTACGTGTATGTACAGTTCAATATATATTATTAAGGATACGTAAATAATAAGACATGTCTGGGCTGTGGAATTGACTGCAGTCACTTAATTCATTTATTAGATCTTTAAATTATCTTGTCTCTTTATTTCTCTGTATTGAAATTACGTTTCGCGTGTTTATCACATACCAAATACCTGCACGCGGTTCACAATGCTAAAAAAAAATCACCATACTATTGTAATCGTTAAATAATAATAATAATTGATGATAACCCGCGCTATAAATATTTTAACAAAATCAAATCTGTATAGTACGTACTAAGTATATTACGTGGGGATCAAAATTCAAAATTCGTTCTGGGTCAATCCCACGAACAGAGGTAAGAGCCTAAATTTCACTTTCTAATTTGGTCGTATCGGTTATAACGCCAACGACGAATAAAATTCGTCTTTATATTCAGTGGTATGTGATATCTTTTTTGAATCGACGAGAAAACTAGTTCTATTACAAAAAAAAAAATCTACATTTTTTTTTTATCTCGATTATTTCACAGCCGCCGTATTTATATTAAAATAAATTATATCTATTTTTTGATAATTTCGCGCAATTTTATATTGTATTATGAAATATTAATGATTCTCATTCGCACAATTAAAAAAAATAATAATAAACACCCGTTTTTTCATAAATCCGTTTAAAAAAACATATTTGGAAACAATATGGAAAATCTAGATGTCCCAATGAGCCACAACACTCCGCTGCTCGTACTAACTACGTCATTAAATAATTATTTAAAATCAATTTTTTCACGTGTTTAAATGTACGAATTACCATCGGTTTTTTGAACGACGAAAAAGTATATTAAACTTTAAAAATTGTCCCCTTTTTGTCATTATATATATATAAAGATAGAATAAAAATCTGAGTTTATCAAATGATAATAACGACGTTTATACGTTGAACATTATTAATAGCGTTTTGATTAGAAATCATTAACGCGCTCGTCGAGTATGTCTTTAGTGAAAACAAACAAAAAAATTCGCCTTGTGATCCCGTTCATAAATGTTATGTACGTTTAAAAAAAAAAAAATATGGATCTTCGTTCGTCGACGTGTTTATGATAGTTCGGATCGTGTTCTGTCGATTAAATGTTTATCAAGACGAGAGTCGATTTCGTCATTAGCGTGGAACCGAACGGAAGGACGCGTAAGTCATTTCGCGTCCACGGGACAACGTAGTCGTATCGCGCCGATCCGATGATAACGTTGTAAACGCTAATAGAATAATAACGGACGGCGTGCATAACGTTGTTTACAACACGATAATCTCCCCCGGCCACGGGAAAATCGAAATCGCGCAAGAAAGCGATAATTTTTACATATTCCATTACACACGCGCGTAACGTACATTCGATGCGTGTGATACACACACACACACACACAACGATCGTTTATTCGGCCGATTGACGCTGAGCCAAACGACACTGAGCCAACCGCCAATAGGAACACACGCACACGCGCACACGCACCGCGACAGCGGAAGAGCGAGAGGAGGAGTGTCCTCCTAACGGGTTCGTTCTTACCACCGCCGCAACAGTCGAGGCGACGGCGGTGGCGGCGGTGGCCACCACCATTTGACCTACAACAACGCTCGTAATAACGTAACCAAGAACTTTCTTTCCGTTCCCGTGTGAATGTAGAACGTGACGTCACACGGCCGCACCGCCGCCGCGGATGTTCCTCTCCCGTATCCGCACCGTCCGTGGTCGCGGTCGTCGTCGTCGTCGTCGCCGCCGCAACCGTTTTACTCGCCGCCGGGTCGACGAACTCCACGCACGGACGGTACTATAATATATGATTATTATTATTATTATTATTATTGTTATTATTATTATTATCGTCATCGTACGAACGCGTCGTAGTGTGGGGCCGTGCGTTTAAACGTCGTGTACGTCGTTACGTGTACGTACGCCGTCTTCGTAGTCGGTCACGATCCGGCCGGTGAAAGCCGCCAGCGGACCGGCGTCCCGTTCCGAGAGTAACTTGAATGAAAACCGTCGGCCCGGTGGTGACGGGGAGAGGTGTGAAACGATAACGATTAATAGCCGCCGCGCCGCGCTTGTGGCTTTGCTCCGTCTACGAAACAACTCGTTACGGGGTTTCCTGTTATCCGTTTTCTTCTCGTCGGGACAACCGTTTTTCAAATACGTGTCCGGTGATGCCACACGCGTCGCTCGCGTCCGATGGTTTGGCGTGTGAAAGCCCGAGATCCCGTCGTCCGTCTTTCGGCGGCGCGTACGGACGACCGGACGACGCCGCCGCCGGCCGGGTTGACTGACCCGGAAATACGGCGACGGTCGACGGGGCGCGGCCTCGTCGCGCCCGTGTCAATGTCGTCGCTGTTGGTGCACGAGCGTACGCCCGGCGTTCGGCCGAGTCCGCGTTTGACCGGCCGCCCGCGGATTACGTCCCGGTTCGTTTCCGCGGAACCGTCACGGCGGATCTGTGGGAGGACGTGGTGGTTAGGTCACATACGTCGGTTTCGAACCAGTCGCCGCGAAGTATCAACACGGTTTATGTATTTTGTAATTGTTTTCGGGCGCGTTTGAATGATGACGTTTGGTCGCACTAACCAGTAATAAAACGGATATTGATTCGTAAAAACAACAACGAAACACCAGATTACGACGGGTTGTATTTATATTATTATAAAATTGGATATATACACGTAGATTGTGCGTTTTTGAAATCGTGAACATCAAGACCGGTTGTATGGCTTTCTATAATTCTCCGACGAAACGATTACTCGTCGAGGACACTTTGTGTAAGTGTTGGTTTTTTTTTTTTTTCGAAATACGGTTTTGTATCGCGACAAAAGATATACGGCACAAAACACAACGCGACATAATGGTAACTATATTGTGAAAACGAGAAGTTTGAAAATAATAATAATAATAAAGACCTATTAAAACCGGTTTCGACAACGTTTGTGAAAATCACAGCAGGTGAATACAAAAACGTATTTATCGAAACGGACGGACGAAAAAAAAATATAAATACGTATTCCGAGATTCTCTCACGAACGCGCGCTAGGGTTTGTTTATTATTATTATTATTATTGTATACGGTACTGTACACGGCGTGTATACGCGGTACCTCCCGCGGACCCGTAAGAGGGAAAAAGCGACCTTGACATTGTTGTTCGACATCCCTGTTATTCATAAACGCGCGGGAACCGCCGTTGGTGTTTTTTTTTTTTCGTCCCGTACCGTGTGCGCCTCGCTCGGGGCGGTCTTCTCCGGATCTCCATTGCTCTGCGCCGGTGTGAAACGCGGCCGAACCCCCCGCCCGTCCAAGGGGTTCGACGACGCGCCCGCACTCGAAACCCGAAAACGTATTTCGAATGTGATTCCCGACGACAACGGGATCTCCGTACACCGGGTCGACAAAACAAAACTAAAAACATATTAATATAACAGCACTGCCGTTCGGGGGACGATCGTGGGAAAACCGTCGTGAACGTTGGTACGGCGGCACGTTTCATTGGACCCCAATCCACGGCTCGCGCGCGTGTCGCCAGAAGATAAATGTAATCCGTTCTTTTCGTTTTTAGTTGTATTTTCCTTTTCAACCACAACGGCGCGTAAACGTCGTGATCACGTCAAATCGAAAAACGAGACGTAATAATAACATTGTCCGTATATGTGCGCGGCGCACGCGCGCGCGCGCGTACGTGTTTTTTTTTTGTTTTTTTTTTTTTTTCACCGTTGCTCTAGTGCGCACGCACGTACACGCGTCGCGGCCGATTGGTTTTTATCTCGCGTGACGTATTTTCCCCGCCGCCGCGCGTAACGAACACGCAGCGCCGCCGCCGCCGCCGTGTGTGCCCCCGTCGCTACACAACGCGCGTCGTCGTCGTCGTCGTCACGACCGAGAGCACCACCGCCCGCGAATCCCTTCCGCCCTCGGCCGTCGGTCGCCTGCGCGGAAGAATCGGCGGCGGGGCGGATCAATGATAAAAATAATAATACGACCGATTACGGCGCCGCGCGTCCCGGACGGTCGGTCACGTACGGTTTCGCGGGAAGCGGCCGGTGGGGGGGGGTGGGGTAGAAGATACGTCACGCGCGCCGAACCGGCGGGCCGCTCTCCAGCACCGGCGCGGCGTGCCGTGGTGTTTGTTGGTCGGCCGTGGCCGCCGGTTTCCCCGAGGTTGGCAACGCTGCGGCCGTCCGCACGTATACGTACGTACGGATACGACACGCACGCACGCACGCACGCGATCGTTAACGCAGAACGCCGCCGCTCATCGTTTCCCGGGGCGCCCCGCTCGACGTTCGTTGCCGCCGCCGCCGCCGCCGCCGTCGCCGCGACGATGACGACGACGTCACAGTCACTACGATTCCGGCTGTTCGATGTTCACGTCGTGGTTACGTTTAGACGTTTTTGGTTTCCGTGTGTGTGCGACCACGTACCGTACGTGCCGTGACAGTTTGAACGGGTAGCGGCGGCGTTTCTCATAATATTCTCGATTTTTCCGAGTGTCCGGTTTTTTTCGTTTCGTTTCGTTTTTTTTTTATTTTCTTTCGATCCGTCGGGATATCAACTACGGAAATTTGTTCATATGGATTTTTTTTGTCGAGCCGATTTCACCGAAAACAGCGACCACGCTAAACCGACGGTTTTCCACGAGTAAATAATACCGTTCGCGTCGTCATCACCGCCGTTGTCGTCATTCCGACCACGCCGTACAGCGTAAAACCGGCGGTGCAATCATGCAGATGGGTAAGCGTCAACATTGTTACCTGTGCGATTTGCCCCGCATGCCGTGGGCGATGTTGCACGATTTTACCGAGCCCGTGTGCCGCGGCTGCGTCAACTACGAGGGCGCGGACCGCATCGAACTGGTGATCGAGACGGCCAGACAGATGAAACGGGCCCACGGGTTCCAGGAGACCGCGCGGTCCACGGCCGCGACCGGCGGCGGCGGCGGCGGTTCGTCCGCCGTCAACGTGCATCATCCGAAAAACTCGCACCGGCACGAGAACGGCGCTCTGGAGGTGGTCGGCTTACCGCCGCAAGCGCATCAACTGACCGCGCGACAGACGCAACAGCAGCCGCCGCCGCCGCCGCCGACCGCGGCCACGTCGCATTACGCCGCGGCGCTGCACCATCAGCGGTCCACGCTGATGGAATACTCGGGGCGGCCGGGCGGCGGAGACCACGAGGTGGCCATGAGCCGGACGTCGGTGCGCTTGCAACAGAGCCAGCAGCAGCAGCACATGGCCCATCACATTCCTAGCCGGGCGCAGGCCGGCGGCCAAGGACTGAAACGCGGACTGAACACGCAGGGCGACGACGACGATCATCACGCGGAGAACAACAAGCGCATGATGGAGGAACAACAACAACAACAACAACAACAGCAACAACAACAACAGCAGCAACAACAGCGACCGCCGTTACAACGGGGAGACTCGCTTCCGGCCGTAAGTCTCGCCGTGCCGTTCGTCGAGAGAACGTTCAAAACCGATTCCAAACATCCGATCAGGACAACGTCATTCGACGCTTCCACGTTCAAGACGGCCGGTAAGTGTGCTCGTTGCAATCGGCTGTAGTGTTTTCACAATAACAATCGCTAACGTCGTTATACTCGTTGTTGTCATTATTAGTTTACGCGCGTTCGGACCTTTACAAAACGTTTATTAGAATGTTTCCCGATTTCGTTATTTATCGTCGGCGGCGGCGTGTCTGACTGAACGGGCCTTGACGTCATATAGAATCCGGTTCCCCGACCTGGTTCAACCGGCGGGCCGTTCAATTGAAGACGTTTGATTTATCTGTTTCCCGCCGACATTTTTCTAAAAAACCTTCGACGGGCCCACAAAACCATCGTGTACTTTCACGTTCTTTGTTATCGGCGGCGAGTGTTCGTTTATAGATTTGGCAACGTTAAGTGCGCGTATATATATGTAATAAGTCTGCGACGTCACGCCGTATACACGCGCGCGCGCGCGCACACACACATACGAGTTATACGATATATCACATTGCGCTTGCGCCGCTCACGTTTCGCGACGATCCGCACACCGTCGGGATGATACTCCTCTCCGTACGCGTTACTACAGCGGCGGTAGTTCCGGTGATTGATTATGCTATGTGACGACCCGCCTGTCCGCGTACGGTTGGCCGGGTGGGTGGGTACGTGGGCGGTCGGTCGGTGCGTTTTCACGTATTTTCTCGTCCGTGTGTTTGTACGCCGCGTGTGCGTGGTTCCCGTCGCGGTCGGGTCGGCTGTTACCGACAATGACCTATTAAAATACAAATACGTAACACGTGGGCGAAAACGACGGGTGGGTGCCCAGACGAATTCGGCAATTTGTTTGTTTTTTACGTTATACGATAGAAGGTCCCCGCGTGTTGTACTAATAATTACACTCGAGTATAACCGTTTGTGTTTCTTCTGTTCAAACCTTTCTTTCGCTTATCGTGTTAGTATCTGGCTCGGAGCTTTTTTTTTGTAGTAAAACGCTTTTAGACACGGCTTTTTTTGTTTTTTTTTTTTTTTTTTTTACTGATCCTCCCTTGTGTGTGTGTGCGCCAGGTGGATATGCGTCGGCCGCCGCGGCACAACAGTGCATGACCAACGGCAACGGTCCGCCGGCCGGATCGCCGCTGGCCGCCGGCCGGACCACCGGGTCGCCGACGGACGGACCGCCGTCCATGCAGCCCGGGATCGGTGCTGGCGGCGGCGGCGGCCAGCAGGGCGTTCAGAACCAACAGAACGGGCCCAACAACCCGATGGCGGCGCTGATGAGCGTCGCCGATAACCTGCCGCCCGGGTCGCCGCAGAGCGCCCGCGGCAGCCCGCCCGGCACGACCGGCGGTCCCAATGCCCAGGTGCCCGGCGGCGGCGGTCCCAGGTCCGCGTCCCGAGGATCTCAACACTCGCCGAATTCCACCGGTATGTATTTTACGCGCATCACGCCGCCCGGCCCATACACTGGATTGCATTCGATGCGGTCGGCCCTCCGCCACCACCACCACCACCACCACCACCACCTCGCTATTGACGGCCCACGTGCGTGCGTTGACCGAAATTCGGAAACCTACGACGCGACCACGTCGGAAATCGATTTATTATGTTTTTGTTGTCGTGCATATCCCTTCCGCCCGTAACCGTTGTTGTAACCGAGCATTATTTAGACGCAAACTTACTAAAATTCAATATTTGTAGTAGTAGTAGTAGTTGCCTGCTTTTTTTTTGTTTTTTTTTTTTCTAGTAGTACTTTATCTGTCTTATTATTATTTATTAATTTTTTTATTTATAATAAAAATATTTAAATGAATAATATTTTATTGTTGTGTTGATAAAATAAACGTCAAGTGGGCCAATGGCGGCGGCACCACCACCCGGGTCTGATAAGCGTGGGCTTGTACATCTCCGTTCCATGTGCGCCGAGCACGTCTTATCAATCGCTGTGCATGTGACAGTCTGTTAAGATTACCCGTATTTATAGATCGATAGTTTTTCCGCGTATTTATCATCACGCGCGCATAGTTCAAGTATTATCTACTACTTTAAGTCGGTCGAAAATAAAAACCGGCGTCCCCGTATCTTATCGGTGCAATTACTCGAAAATTCTCGTGATCCAATTAAAACGTATTTATACAACTACTATAAAATAATATATATTATACGTACTGTACACTTGCCGATGTCGGTGAATTTATTAATCTTTCGATTATTCGTTGTGTGCGTGTGCGTGTGTGTGGACGAGGAAAAATACTTTTATTTTCAAAAATTCCAACGATTAATTTAATCGTTACATAAAACCTGTATTTAAACTCTCTTTAATCAATGTTCTATTGATTACGAAACGGAATTAACTTATCGCGGATTCCGTACAATACCATAAAAATAACTATAGTTTTGTGTTGTGGTCATGAATCGACGAGAACTGTTTATCTCGAAATACGATAGTGAAAACCGTTCGAAATGTATTTAATGATGGCTTTATTATTATTATTATTATTATATATATGCGTGTGTGTGTTTTCTACGCACGTGTCTCGTTCACGGCCCGTATGAATGTAAAACCGATAATATATTATAATACCAATATGTTAATATTGTTGTTACGCTCGTATTAATGTTTGTATTGTCAGAAAGCATCGTCGGAAAAAGATTATAACCCACGAGGTTTATACCGGTCGTTTCGTCCTAAAGAAACTAGTAATACGTCTTATCCGTGTTTTTCTTTCTGTCGGTGAACCGATTTTTCAAATATTATCGTAAACGCAAGCGTACACACGGTCGTCAGCCTGGGTGGTGAGGGGGGGCGTTACGTTTCTCAAATCTCGTCGATGTGATTTGTTTCTCTTTTTTTGTCGTGCACGCCCGCATGTACCTTCAATTTCTTGTTGTTTATGTTTTACCTCGTACGTTTGCTTGAAGTAGATTTGTTGATTTGCTGTTGTTTTTTTTTTTTTTTCTTTTTAACAAGTCGCGTTTTGTAGGCGGTTCGTCCAGCGGACGTAGATCGTCCGGTAGCCGACACGTCAGTTCCACAACGGTGACATCGAGCGAGGCCAACGGCGGCGGTGCAGCTGGTGCCGGCGGCGGTGCACCTGGCGTCGGTGCGGGCGGCGGCGGCGGCGCGACCGTTAACGGTACCGGCGCCGGCGTCGGAGGTTCCCTGAACGCCGCGTCCGCACCGGCCGCGGCGGCGGCGTCGGTCCCGACGGCGCGCCCGTCGGCGGCACGCCTATGGACACCGGCGCACCGACGGTGCCTCTCGTGCCTCCCGCCACCGTGCCTTTGACCAACGCTTCGGCGGCGGCTGCGGCTGCGGCGGCGGCGGCCGCCGCCGCCGCCACCAACACTGCCACGCTCAAGTGTACGCTGTGCCAAGAGCGTTTGGAAGACACGCACTTCGTCCAATGTCCGTCCGTTCCTCACCACAAATTCTGTTTTCCGTGCTCGAGGGACAGCATAAAGCGACAGGGAGCCGGTTCGGAGGTGAGTCGTCTCTGACTAACCTAACGCGTTGCTGTTCGTCGACGCCCCTCGCTCGGTGTCGTCGTCGAGTTGTTCGTTACACCCGGTGTGTTGTTCTTTTTAACGCGTTTTCTCGTTTTCCTACAGGTCTACTGTCCCAGCGGCGAAAAATGTCCACTGGCCAATTCTAACGTGCCTTGGGCTTTCATGCAAGGCGAAATAGCCACCATATTGGGCGAAGAATTCAAAGTGAAAAAAGAACGAGACTCATAAAAATCATGTTATGTTATTATTATTATTATTATTATCATTATCATTATTTACTACGTATTTTTTAAACGTTCCATGTGTATATATATAATTATGAATTTATATTATATATATTTTATGGTACACGTGTAACACTTTCGGATCCTATCAGATTATTTATATATATATATCTATATATCAAACACCACCGCCACCACTACAGGCCTGAAGGATCAAGGCCTTCTCCCGAGTGTAAAATATGCATTTATTTTCTGAGGAACCCTGTAAATATAGTTGTAAAATTATGTTAACAATGTTAAAATGCCAATAGTTATTAACGGTATTTGTATGTCCCGTAGGGGCAGTCCTTTAATTTTTAGATGAAATTTAGAATAATTTTTAGGCTCGTTATTATATTATCTCGTCTGTCTTTCGGTTTTCTTTGATGTCCGATTTGGTGAGCGGACTTCGTTATCGATGAGTCTCCTCCCCATGACTGTATGTGCGGATATCGTACAAAGAAAATAGAAGATTGGATAATATTATTATTTTTTTTTTATTTTATTTTTTTGGCGTCAAGACTGACACTCAAGTCGTTTGTATTTTTAAATCTTTAACTAAAACAATTAAGAAAAAACGGTCCTAAGACCGTGCTAGTCAAAGCAAGTATATTATATATTATACATACTTTATAAATTATATAAGTGCACAAAATGTATATTACTGTTTTGTAGCTTTAAATTATGTACCTAGTAATGATTTGTAATAATATAATAATAATAATAATTAGGCCAATAGTGTTGAAACTACGTTTGGCATTTTTTTGTTTTCAAAACTGAGATTTTTTTTTTTTTTTTGTAAAGGAACTCACAATCTCGCTTGTTTGCATTTCGTGCGTGTATACATTTGTTAAAAAAAAAAAAATAATAATAATAATACCGTATCATACTAGATTTTGTGGTTTCTCCTGTCCACCCGTCTCATCCCTATTGTGTTTTATTGAGAAATAATAAAAATGTAAAATATATTGAAAAGGAGAAAAAAAACAAATCCTGAACGGAACACGTATTAATGATATTATGTAACATATATATATATATAGAAATTAAAAAAAATATCGTATTCTCCGAACGTATTTCGTGCGCGGACGGGGCGTGTGTTGAGACTTGAAACAAAAACAAAAAAGTTAAATTCTCGCCCACGTGGCGGGCACGGTGCGCTTTCGGATTGGTGGGATCCGGTCCAACGAGAGACGTCGGTATGCGCGCGATTCGACGGACTCGGATTATTATTGTTATTATTGTTATTATTGTTTTGCGAAACGCGGCCGGTCGGTCGTTTGTAATTAAAATAAATTATAAACCGCCGCGTACGCGTTCCAAAGAACGCCTTGCCCGGCCGCACGACAACGTGTTTTACTACCCAAAAGGTGTGTGTGTGTGTGTGTTAATTACACGTACGTACGCGCGCGTTAGCGGACACGTCGCCGGCGAACGAACGTCATTATTTACGACCGTGTTCGGGTTTTTGGCGGCCGTCGTCGCGTGCGCGTCGTTTGCCGTACCCGTTTTTTTACCCCACTACACGGCCGTGACGATGTCGGGGGTCGCGTGGACCGCGAACGTGTTACGCGCGTGACGTCACGTTTTTCGTGTACGCGACGTCGCCGTAGTAATGTTTGTTGTAGTACGCGCGAGAAACGTGTCTATTGAAACGTCGTGTCTCCTCTTATCGATCGCTTTCCCCGGCGGCGGCGCGAAATAAATAATAAGAGGGTCGGACGTTTCCGGACGCGCGCGATGCTGTTGCTGTCGGAACACGCGCGATTCGTTCAAAACGTACTGCTGTTGTATCGATCCGACGTCCGTTTGTGATCGCGTGCTTGGTAATGCTACACGAAATACAAACGCGCGGTGGCGTGCGATATTGGATATTTATTGTTGTTCGTCAACGTTACGTAACGACGGTAAACGTTAACGCGGCGTCCCCGTACGGGATTTGGTATGCGATGCAGTTTTCTGTTGTAACCCGGTGACCGATGGCCAGTGGCGTGCTCAGGGGGGGGAGGTTAGGGGTTATATCCCCCCTCCCCTCCATCGTCTATTTCGCTGATCTGCAGAAAACAACTTATTAGTCATAAGAGCTGTTCTAGAGTCATTGCTTAATACTTTTTATTATAGTTAATGGTAAAAAAGTACAAAAGCTAGGCGGTCGAAATTCCGTTTAGCAATCTGCTTCCCGTGTATTTTGATTTTATTTTTAAACGTGCGATACGTTTTTTTCCGATTTAACGGTGTTATGTTAATCGAACAACTTGGTATTAGTGTTGTGTTATAATTTAAATTCATTTCGATTATAGAACAATCCTTACAAACGTACACGATTACGAGCTAGAAACGATTGTGGACAGCTCGAAACATAAACGTTTGAGTTTTTGGTATTACCATGACGATTCATTAAAATGTATTATTACTATTTACTCATATTCGATGGACGAACATGACCGATGGGACAATGGTCTCGTAACTGATCGTGTTGGTTGACGGTGCAAATGATTTGAACTCGAAGATGTGCAAACGACTAAAATAGTGCAGGCACTTTAAGGGTTTTCCGTCTTAGACGATAAACACAATAATACACCCGTGCACGTATATTCAATAACACGCATTTATAAATATATTGGTTTAGTATCGCCCCATCGTTTTGACGGTAATATCAAAATCGAACTATGTCCGGATAGAATCTGAAAAATTCGACGTATTTCACGCGATTTATGATAACGGGCGATTTTACTCGTTTCTCGTACCAGTCGTTGTGATATTTGTTGAACTGTAGAGGAGGGGGTCTTTCGACGATAACCCCCCTCTCCGTAACTCGTAAGTACGCCTGGGAATGATAACAATACCCGTCGCCTTTTAATGAGATGCGTTTATTTTTCGTCCGGCCACAATCCGACGTAAACGTCTGAACGACTGTGTGTACACCGTGGTGTGTACGTCGTTCGTTTGTTGATGCGAATCGATTCGAACGAATAAGTTTGTTTTTCCCAATTAAACGATGAAATGTTTCATTTTCTTGTTCGTTTTCGGTTTCTTTGTGAAAAAACACGCGCGTTCATAAATCAAGGTTTCTCGTGCTCGGCGAAACGTTCTCATTCCGATTACTATTAAAACTTATCTGATGTTGATATTCTTAAAACGAATATTTTTTGTTGTTTTTTTTTTTTTTTTTTTACGACTGGCGGTTGTCGATAATTTACATTTTAAATTCGATCGTTTACTATGTATTCGGATTTGTTTACCTTCTCGAACGGTGAAATTGCATTTTAAGTAACGTACCGTAATGAAAGAAAATCACTTTTATACGTATGACATACAGCACCGTTGTACAGAATATCGGCCGCGTGTCTTTTATCGGTATGCAATCAAAATTGTTTCGTTTTCGACAAATATATGGTAAACACTGAACGACAATCGACCGGAGAATATTTAGAACGTTTAATGTCCATAAATAGAAACGTAAACCGCTCGTCGCCGAAAGATTTGGTACATACGGGTTTTAACGTTTGTATCGCGTTCAAATCGGGGAAATCGTCGTGGTCAAAATAGCGGTGTTTTCAGCGTTTACGACACAAAACCTAACCTAACCGTTGAAAGAACACACGGGGGGTTTTCCAAAAGAAAAATTCGAAATTTACGACCGTCGCGACGGTAAGCTATTATTGAACACATCAATAAAATATCAATGAAAGCTTATGAAATCGATCGTCGTCGAGACGAACACGCGTGCGAGTGTCCAGTACGATGTGAACATCACGGTGTTGTTGCGGCATGTCGCGTGATATTCGTTCTCGGTCGTGTCGTGTCCCGTGTTCGTTTACTACGCGGCGCGAGCGAT
The DNA here is from genome assembly GCA_019022885.1 of Schlechtendalia chinensis. NCBI lineage: Eukaryota > Metazoa > Arthropoda > Insecta > Hemiptera > Aphididae > Schlechtendalia > Schlechtendalia chinensis. Next base: position 477,486 of record CM032348.1, read on the forward strand.
AATAACGATCACGCGCTCGGCCTTTGGGTACGTGTTCGATAACGTGTTGTATCGACCGTAATTTTCGGGGCGTTTGACGGACGTCAAAGCTGGTGTACGTTTCACGTCGTACACGCGGTGATGTTTTCCCGGACCGGTGTCGCGTACAGAAATCGGGTGGTCAATAGACTTTTATCGGGGGGTCGCGTGAAACATTCGAACGTCAAAAACGTATATATTTTTTTTGAACCGTACGTTTTGATTTTAATGATAAAAATTAAGAATTGCCTTTATCGTACGAGTCGGGTTTTCGTATTGTTCTAGGACCCCCCGTCACCTAACCTTGAAAAATCCCGGGCGCGTTGCTGTTAATTCGTGTACGAAAAGAAAAAACGGAAAGAGATACGCGTCATAACTCTCAACCTGTTATAGAAATAAAACATACGAAACGCGTACCCGTTTACAACGTCCGACGGACGCGGTTCTTCGCGTAAGTTGCGCAGGAACGTGGTCGGCGCGGAGGAGAACGACCGAACCGCGTTACGTCACTGTCAGATTGTTGGCTTCCAGTCATCAAGATTTCTTTTTTAGCACACACACACGTGTATTATACGATACACATATATATATATGTATGTATATTTGTGTATTTATACGCGACAATACGGTCTTCGGTTATTTTCCCCCCCTCGACATTCTTGGCGCGACCCTCTGGACGGAAATAGACACACGGGTGTTCTTAAATTATACGTGAAGTGAAAGAGAGAGAGAGCGAGAGAGAGAGACGGACGAAATCGACCTCGGCCGGGCGGCTTCGATACATTATATCGTGTCGTTACCGCGCGGGCCGTTTTTACACGTACTTACCGACATCTCGAATCTCCGCGTCACGTGTGCGCACGATTTTTACGCACACGCACGATCTCGCGCGAACGCGTAATATCTAGCCACGTGTGTCGCGCGCGAACGGTAGGGAAGGGGGTGGCCACCACGCGGTCACGTTACCCGGGTATCCCCGGCAAGCCCGCCAGGTCGAAACCAACGTTTCTTGACACGCGGACGAAAAAATAATCGTCCGCGAGTTACGGCGAGAAACCGAGAAACGATTTTCATTGCGCGGGGCACACGCACGCGGAGGAGTTCGTTCGGAACGGTTTTGTGCATAATGTCTGTTTGATGTTCAGCATAGACCAAAAAAACCGCGCGCGTTCGCCATATGGCTGTTTGGGAAACGTCGCACTTGCTGCCGCGCAAAACGAACGTTTGTTGATGAAGGCGGACGTCGGTACGAAATTACCAAAAAAAAAACGATTTCAACTCGGCGACGACGCGCTCGTCATGCCGATTGCCGCGCGGCCAATCCAAAAAGCGAACGGACGTCGTTAAGTAAGTTCGACGCGCGCAGCGCACCATCCGCCAGCAAATGTTTATACGAATCGTTTTGTTTTCGTATTATTTATGTTCGATCACGATGCCATACGTCCGTTCGACAAAGCCAAACGTGTTTTTCAATTAACAAGTGGAAATACGCTTTTGTCTTTAACCGTGCGCGCGCGCGCGCCGCCGCCCGTCACACTCTCACTCTCTCTCTCTCTCTCTCTCTCTCGCGCGCGCGCGCGGGATCAATACGAGATCGGCGGCGCTGTAGCAGCACGTACTTACCAACGGCAGCTGCCGCCGAAAAGGAAAACTTGTACTGGCCGACCACCGAGCTTAGCGGACAACCGGCGGAACGATTTCGTAATCCATCTGTACGAGTACGAGTGTTCAACGTTGTGCGTCGTCCGACCGGGTTCATCGCGCTAAGTGATTGTGCGCGCACGCGTACATCGGCAATAACAAATGAATGTTTGCACGACCGAACGCAATATTATTTCCAAATGTTGGCGCGGACCATCGGAACGATGTTGTTACGGAACAGACGTTATAAACATTAACGGATCATCTCCGTGTATTATCGATATGACGGAACTGAATCGAGTTAGGAAAACGACTCGTCCGACTCCGATACGTCGACGCATCGAAATTGCATACGCCGTTCGCCTCGTTTTAATAAAACGTACCTGTCGAATCCCCAATGTCTCCCGGACGTTTTGTTTGTTCAATGAAATAATCTCGGTTTACGTTCAAGTCCGTTAACTCCGTGTGTTCATTTCACGCCGTTATTATCATTGAACGTTATGATAATAGTGTTGATAAACGGGTTGACAAGTCGTTAGGATATTACACTGAAATATTATTTTTATCGTCAAACAGTATTGTGTTGGAATATTTTTTTTTTTTTTTATTAGAGCTTCGACGGATTGGTCGTGTAAGTATGTCGCGAGTGACAATTGTGTGTTCTTTTTTATCACGAGCCAGCGATTATATTACATAACGATTTGGATACAAGAGTGGAAAGAGCGGGTAATACCCGTTTGTCTGTGTTGCATTCATACATTCGATAGATAAACATTTAACTACCGGGCTTAAAAGTTTCTAACAAAGAGTCTCTCCATTATGGTAATTTTTTCAATATCTACCACAGTACAATTTATAATTAAAACCTAACCTTGCCGTTTAGAAAAAAAAAAAATCGAAATTTGATACAGTTGTAGCCAAACGACGGATAGGATTGTAAATATTTATCAATTGATAAAAACAAATATCGGTTCGCCGTTACGCGGTTACGCCCGACGAACGTCGAAACGCGGGTACACGCAGGGACGGTAGTATCGCGGGTGTGCTGTGACGTCACGTTGTACGTTATAGTGTTGGAGAAAAAAAAACGCGGGCTGTTAATATTGATCGACCCGTAGAGAAAGAGCGAGAGACAGGAAGAGGCCTTCCTGCGGTTGGAGGTCAGGCCCGCGCCCGCGAACGTCGTTGCAATACGCGCGAGTTCGTTGGTCTCGTTGTGCGAGAAACTTCAAAACGTATAAGTCAGCGTGCGTATAATCTTAATACGTCACCACGACCTTCGTGCGAAACAACGAGCTGCAAATGGGTTTATCCCATTGTTTACGTACGACCAGCGGTTCCGTCGTCGTTGCGTTATTGTTTCGCGGGTGTATGTTGTGTTCTACCGGCGATCGTTATTTTATTTTTATTTTTTTTCATTTCGACTCCGTTGCCGGTTTCGCCTCGACGCGGAAGAAGCCGTTTTTTTGGCACGTTTGACGAATTGTTATTATTGTTACCGCTACGTTTTCACTCTTATTTTCCGTCGACGAATCACAATGATAATTGTTTTTCCGGTTTTAAATATACGCTCGTTTAAAACGTAAAACCCCTGCTAATCACGTGGGATATTTTTAAACATTCGGCGAAATATCGCAGATAGTAGTAAGCATTAATGCGTTCGGTTTTTTTTTTTTTTTTTTTTTACCGTAAAAGAGTATTTTATATTACCAACGACTCGCGAGAAAAGCGTTCCGAAATCCGGACTTTTCGATGGGATTATGATTGTTTAACTATTCCTGTTAGTCGATTTTAATTGCTTGGACCAACACTAATTGTCGTGTATGTATTTGTTGTTGATTTTTCAGCGACGCAAGTCTTCGAAATACAAAATTATCAAACACCGTGTTGCATGGTATGTCAACCGCCGACCCGCTCGACACGCATTCAAAACTTCTGGCAAGTACCCGCTTACTGCGAATCTGCGAATAAATGATAATAATTCGAAATCGTTGCCGAAAACGAAAAATTGTGTTCGGCCACGCGATGGAAAACCGAATCGGTTGACAGTGGCGATGTATTTCAGTACGATGCGTTCAGACGATTCGATTATTTTTTACCGAAAGACGTAGATCGATTCAATTAACGTTGCATAGTATGCGTCGTGTTTTTTGATTACAAATGTGCAATGGATGACACAAGTACTGAACTTCTTATGTCTTTTTTTTTTTTTGTTTAATTTTTCTTTTGGGCTGTTGCTTTTTTTCGTGTGTGTGACAATTCGTTTCTACTTTTCTCAACAGGTCGTCAAAAGTGAGTGTCGAGATTCTGAAATAATTGAAATGTTTGATTCGCCCCATTTTTATTGGCACACAAGTGTGCTAAAAGAACCCGGGACATATCTCTTTGACTGGCAATAGGATCTACCCAGTTATCTTCGAATTCTTTGGCGATGACGATACTTGCGGTACATTATAATAAATGTATTAACGTTCATCTTGATAATGACTGGATACGCTGCTGCGTCTGGGTGCGCTACGATTGATACTGACGTACGACTGAGAATTAAAAGTATATCGTTACAAAAACCGTCCGAACCGAAAGACGCCGGATCGTGAAAACAACCGATTCGGTAAAAACGCCAAGTCGTGTGAACGGGCCCTTTTAGTTGGTTTTTGTACTATGTATCAACCGGGTAATGCTGGGCTGAGTAATTTTATGGCTAATCGCCGAAAAAATTGACTTTGTTATTGTGGGTGTCGTTTCTTCGGTTCATTGTCGTTGCATTCAGTTACTGTCAGTTGCGATAGGTCGGTCAGGAACGAGTGTCGTTAATGAATGCAAAAATGCCGCGTAGATAAAATTAATGTTTTTTTTTTTTTTTTTTTAACTATTTAAAGTAGATTTTTTTTTCTAAAACCTTGATGACTTGAAACCTCGATAAGTCGAAGAAAATTCCATTTCCCTTCAACATCGACGTGTCGAAATTCGTTCTTATGGATTAATATTACATGGTTGATGACTTTCTAGGAATACCAACGCAGCGCAAAGAAGAGTGTGGACTTAGAAATAATCAAGACAGACTTTGTGAATGCCTCTTCTTTCATTAACAAAGCAAAAAAGATGGCCAGAGAAGCGGACATTTATTTAAATAAATTAAGTGATCAAGTATTACCTAGATGTCGGTCTAAAGATATTACTAGTAATATAATGAAAAGGTTATTTTGAAATTTACTATATTTATGTGTTTATTATATTTATAAATTATTTATAGTTTTAAAAAATATTCACATTACATAAATTGGCTGAATAAAAAAAAACGATCATCCAATTACATTTTTAATTGAAAACTATACTGCATGCCAATATGGTAACTTCCTTAAAGTTTCTGATGATCACAAATATATTTTATTATTTAAATTTTACCTAAATATATTTTGTTTTAATATTTACAATTTAAAAAGTAAATACCACGTGCTATTAAACCATTACTATACATAATATTTACAAACTGTAATGAAATATACTATAATTTTATAGAAATGTAGAAGTTCCATTAGAAAATATCACACAACAGTATCAACATAGTTCTAAAGAACAATTGGTATGTTATTTAATATTTAAATTTGTTTTATTATTTTATAAAATAAAACAAATATTATTTAATATACAAATTTCGTATAATATACAATTTTATTAATAAAATTGTATTTGTTTTAAAATATGTTTTAGGATAAAAATATCAATAAAACCTATGACAAATCAAAAACAACTATAAGACTTAAATCGGTGTTTGACAATCATTTACATTTTGACAGTTCTTCAGATAATTTACAAAAAACCAATAATTATTCTCAGCAGTTACTGAATAACTCGACTAATGTACCCGAATTAACGAAAACGTGCAAAAACAATGTTGGCATAGTGAATTTGAAAGCTAATATTCCTGAAGAAAAAGAAAATGACAATTTAAAAATCAAAAATTTAACAGTGCAACAAATTCCTAGAGTAAATTTAAAACCTGACCTAGTTACTCAAAAATTAGTCAACATTCAAATTAAACCTGATAGTACAAAGAACTCTAGGTAAGGAATAGCTTTTACATATATATTATATTTAGCATATAATTAATACAATTTTTTTTTTGAATATTATAGTAATTACAAACGTAATACGGCTTATTATGAATTTGCTTTTGAATTAGAACCAGAAATATGCAAATGTCAATCATTGGTGCAGCCAATAATAACTAATGATAAAATAGTAGCTCGTCGTGATATACGCAGAATTCTTTGTGGAATGTTAGATAATATATCTTCAAATAGTGATTCTTTAAACGATAATTTAATCAGTCGATTGCTGAAAATTATGGAAAAATTAGAAGAAACAAATTCGTTGGAATGTAATGTACCAAATGAACTATATGATCTTGTTGAAGAACACAGTTTGGTTGGTTTTAGTGAAACGATCATAAAAAAGAGGTTGTTGGAAATTGTTGAAAATGTATTAAAAAATGATTATAACGGTACCCAAATTAATAATTAATTTTCATCATGTTTATTTACTATATATAAATTAAACATAACTTTTTAGCAAATTCATTTGGTCAGATTGCCACAGAAATTGAGAATAATTTTCATCATGTACTGGACTTCTCATCTAAAATTAAAAACAAGAATTCATCGGTGGTACTTCCAGATACTTCAAATGATAAACATGATACATCCAAATTTATCAATGAAAATTCTACAAATTGTCTTCCAAACAATATTTTTCAATTAAAAAGTAAATAATTACTAAAGCTACATATTATTATTTAGCTTAGATTAAATCATATCCTACTTATTTTTACAGATTTATCTGCGTCAAACAATTATATTAGTGTTCGAGAATTTTTGCTTCAACCTTCTAACAACATTGAAAGTTCAAAAATATACAAGTATTATGGGTTATTTTGAAAATAAAATATTTCTTCTAGTTTATATAATCCTATAATATATACTAATTAATATATGTATTTATTAATAATAAATATATTTTGTTTCAGGTTTAAAAATTTATCTGTTGTAAAGACATTTGATTCTCAAACTGCATTAAGTTCTAAAGACAATATAATTGAAAACCTGAATATATTGAACTGTGGTACAAATACTCAGCATGTTTTAAGTAAAGAAAACATGACATCTCAATCAAAAGTAAAAATATAAATAAAATAATATATATTATATATTTGTATGTGTGTGTGTTGTTAATATTAAAGTTCTTAACAGAGGATTATATTTTTAATTGCAATTGTATATGCAATAAATTGAAATATCTGTTTCTAAAAGAAATTATATCAATAATAATATTAATTGTTAGAAAATAAGCAAACTGTGAAATATAGTTATACAGTGAATACCAGAATGTAACTCTGAAGGGGAATATAAAAAGAGAATGATATTTGTATGTAAATAATGGATACAACATAATTTACATTTCTTTCATATTCTTCTTTTCCGTAATTATATACTATAAAGATTAAAATTTGGTTTGTGTAGTCATATTAATGTTTTATAATCAGTAAAATAAGTGCTCAACATGCAGTCGTTGTATCTTTTCTGTACTTAAATATTTAATAAGGTTCATTCTATTATTATTATTATTATTATTATTTTAAAATGTATTAAAATTATTTTTAAATGATTGCTCAAAAACTTTAATTTATATTAAATAATATAAATTTAAAATTATTAACATATTGTATAATGAAAACTTTTTTTTTATTCAATGAAAAGGTTTCAACAACATTTATTTTATACTTGACATTTTAATTTTATTATTCTGTAATTTCCATTTAATTTTGAAATAAATATTATAGACTCATCAACTGGAATCCAAAAATGAAGATCAAAGCCAGACTACATTAATAGAAGATTTTATATCATCGAAACCTCTATATAATGATTCAAATATATTATTAAAAACTCCACCAAAAACATCTGATGAAAAATATCAAAATAAAAATAATAACAAAGTACATAATTTTTAATATTGCTGAACTCTCTTTTACATACTTATTTGTCTTTTAAATATGTATTTTAGAAACATCATCTTGAATCCGAAAGTGAAAATGAAAGTCGGATTACATTATTAGAAGATTTCATATCATCTGAATCTCTGTCTAGTCATTCAAACATACAAGAGTGGATTTCAAATTCTTTATCATTCACATCAAAGTCATCAAGTAATAATCAACTTACTGATTTAAGAATTCCACTCTCAGATAAAAAAATAGAGGATTCATCTACTTCGACTACGTCTTTAATGGTATTAATAAAATAACATATTTATATTTAAACTTTTTTTTATAATTTTGGCAAGTTGATAATACCAAATATGTCAGTATCTAATATATATTAAAATCTACATTTTATATTAATTGAAACTTTGGTGTACATTATGTATAGTGATCTAAAAATATTATGTTTTTTACACTATAGATGAAACAACGCAATCAAGAAATAATTAGTGATACAGAAAGTTCTGTCAGTTTGGGAGAAGTGGATTATATTTCTAGAGTCCATAAAGTTGATTCTAACTCATCTATTGGAGAAATTAAAAATTAAAATATATATTTTTATTATAAATTATAATTTAATTAAAAATATTCAGTTTGATTTATAATGCTACACAACAATGTATGCACATATACCTATTAAATTATGTATTTAAAATTATACTAGTTACATTTCATTAGAAATTAAAAAATAAAATAAAGTATTTCCTTGTTGAGTAATTTCATAAATGTGTCAAAAATGCATTAATCGTAAGTGTACAAGTTCAAAAATAATGTATGTTATATGGAGGCCAATTGCTTCCACCTATCATTTTAATTATGTATATAACCTATTAATACTTATGCACTTGTCATAGGAAAGTTGAATACAGTTCTATTCTAATGGAAATAAATAATAATATTTCCATTGCATTCCCTTTTGAAAACAGATATAACCATTTTCCTATAAAATTAATTAAAAACAGAAAATATAAGAAATATTTTAAAATTAGAATAACCGCATTTAATATCAAAATACCAAACGCAACATCCAAACTACAGAATAGGTTGTGATCTATGTGATCTATCACTTAAGGTCAAGATCCAAACAAAATATTTGATTTTGATAACAACTTCCACAGATCTAATCATATTTTAATGATTTCCAAACAAAAATATTGGGAACAAATTTGAGGTTATAAGAATGAAATGGTTTTATTGAATTTTATAATTTAAACACTAAGTTAAAATTGTTACGGCCCCAGAAAATTAGTTTGCACATATATTTTATATAAAACAACAAGGTTGTTGGAATTTATTAACAATTTTGAAAATAAATAATATAACCTAAAATGTTGTAAAAAACGGTTAACCCCACTCCCATAGCGTCATCACCGAGCGAGGCGCTAACATTACGTTCGGCCATCATGATTGTCGTGGTTCTTTTTTTTATTCTTATTATGTTTTTCGGTTCCCGCTTTATTCGTTGATTGTTGACTGTTGACATTTTTTTACGCGTAGTGAATACTTATTAATCTGTTATATCGAGGCGAAAATGTGTCGCGGAAGTTCGATTAAATCACATCCACGTTACGTTTGAAATGCTCATTTACTTTGTTTAATACGTGCGCTCCTAGAAAACCGTGTTGCGATTTTTGTACACGTCCGATTTTACATGTGAATCGTGTTTAGGCTACGACACGGCGTTACATTGTGAGTAGTACTTATTGTTTCACTGTTATGCATATGTGCGTGCTCGGTTTTTAAAAGCCTGTTTGATTTACTTGTGAAAATTACTTGTGCCCGCCTACCAAATGTTTTCTTGTTAAGTTACCGTGTTTTCGGACGATTCGCGCCAACATCAATTGCATAGGTACATTATTCTTTTTCAATATAAACTGTAAACATGTGAAAACTAATAATTATTAATCCATATATACGTGTGCACTTTGAAATGTGATGACACTGTAAATCAAACATTATCTTTATTCTTTAATATACAACTTTTCATTTAATTAGGTATAGTAGATTTTTTTTCTTCAGAACGAGTTCATTTTAATTACTATATTTTTATTACAAACTTTTTAATGATTATAGATGTTAATCAATGTTTCTTATTATTGTATCCTATCTCGTGTAGACATTGGTTGATATTCATTTATTGTTTCTATCTTGAATATATCTTCTTATATTAAAAAACAAAACTATTAGATGTCACATGAAGTTTTTACTTTGGTTTATGTATCGTGTTTTGTTCATAAGTAAACTTCATATAAAAAATAATTTATTTATTATAGTGTTAATGGAAAAATTAGTTACTTTATAAACGTTGTCAACATATTTGTCATATACATGTATGTAAGGAATTATGATTATTCTGGAAACCCAGAATGTAACTAGATCAGATATGCAACTAAATTGTTAAAAGTCTGCAAATTTAAATCTTTAATCTTCCTATGAATTTTTGTGGTAGGGAATAGGTTTTTACAAGACGATATAGAATAAAACTATTACAAGTTAAATAATTAATATAAATGTTTTGCTTGATGTTATATTATAGACAGTGTACTAATTAACATGAAGGTGAATTTATGTATATATCATATAACATTATTCCTTACAGCAATTCCTAAATATAACGTTTTGTTTTAAAATCTATAAATGGTATATAATATAACGTTTTATTTTAAAATATATAATGGTGCATTAATAAATTTATTTGTATTCTAAACAATTATCAGATTTAAGTCAATCTTATTAATTAATTTTTGTATAAAATTCAATTTTCAAGATTAAATTTGTATTTGTTTTTGATAACATTTTATTTTTCTTTATCGTATAGGTACTTGGGTTATCAAATGTCTATTGTACATAATAACTTAAAATTATGTTACTGTAGTACAAAAATTTTCCTTATATTATTATATGTTTCAACAATTATAGTAATAATTTAGAAATAGGTTTTAAATTGAATATGTGTATTATAATCTTTGAAAATTAATAATTGGTAATTTTGTGTTATTGTAGGTATCAAAAATGGAAAAATTAAAAGTAAAGAGTTATTATAACTTAAAAAAAAATAAAGTAAGTTATAGGTTTAATATATTATTTATAATAACTGTATTATTTTATAATGTTGATGTGTTATAACTTTTACTAACATAAATTTAGTTATTAAAAAGAATTGTAAAATTTATAAAAAACTAAAATACATCATTTATGTCATTGTGAATGTCGATGCGATTTAGTAATATTAGTATTAATTTATATATTACCCTATGGATTATGATATGTATTGTTATAAAACTTTTTGTTGTTTTTTTTTTTAATTTTTACAAAATAATGAATTGGTTCTACATTAGAGTTAAACATTTTATATATTCCTTAAACGTTCTTGAGTATAAAGATTGATATTTCTGTTGGTATCACTGGTACATATCTTACATAAAGTGTAGACAACTATACATCCAAAGTATTTTCTATAAAGTTAAGTTGTTCTATCACTTCTAAAATCTTATATTTTATTTTATTGTTATTATTATTATTATTATTATAATGGTTTGCAAAAAATTAATGCCTTAAAAGTTTAATTTTGTTACCAGTATAAATGTTATAATCAAGGAAAATAATTTCATAAATATATTTTTTATAACAAATAATTCTCAATTAAACACAATATAGACATTTTGCATTGTCTATTAATTTATATAGGTAATTATTTAAATTGAAAAAGTATAATATTCAATATTGTTTGTCAAACTAGCCTCTTACCTAACAAAATATGTCTTTAATATCTATTAAATATCAATATGATTAAAAAATATAATTATATTAATCTATTTATATTTTAGAAAATTGAATTTCTTAAGGCAGAAGAACATTTTATTGGCTTTGATATCCATGATGATTTATTAGATGTTCTTGAAAAGAAGAAACGCTGTAAGTTACTTCAATATGTATTGTAATTTAAACTTGTATTTATATGCATTAAAGTTGTCAAATATTCTGTAAACAATATATATTTATACATCCAAAATTCTCAAATATTTTGTCGAATGCAAAATTTCTCCTCAAAAAATAATTTTGTAAAAAAAAGTTCTCAACTAGTTTTTTTGAATAGTTATTTTATAAAAAAAAAATATACATATACAATATTTCATTGTACAATTATTAAAGTAAAAATAATTTTAGAAGTTCATAAATTAAAAGTAATATGAATATATTATTATTAATTTTTTAAATACAGATTACAAACAGATACTGTAATCATTTTATAATTGTTTATTAATTATAAATTGCTAAAATATGCATCAATGTATATTTTTAATTTACAACATACTAAATCATATTTTGTACTGCAAGTGTATAATATAATCAACTAGAAAATGTATGCAAATGCATACAAATTCAAGCCCTAATAATATTTAATTTTAAAATGTGAAATATGTTTTATATAAAAAAATTCTTATTATTTTTAGTTGTAAAACTGGAAATTGATAAAGAAAGAAACATTAATCTGGTACCAAATGAAGCATCAAACAGTTCACCAGTTGTTAATAACAATCACATTAATAAAAGAAATAAAACCAAGTCGAGTAGTAAGTTTTAAATGTTTTAACAAATAGTTTTTTAAATATACAACTAGATATATTGGTTTTTTTATCGAATTTATTGGTTCATCTATAATAAGATTTTAAAAATCTGTTAAAATTCATTTTAAACCTGAAATATGTTTTATCCAAAAATCACAAAAAATAATATTATGGTGTAGATGATACCAATTATATATGTAATATATTTTGCAGCGTTACATTAATTTAGTAAAATTAATATTATGTAGAAATAAACATTTTTTCAATATATATTTAGTTTCTTTTGTGTACTTCATAAAATGGATTCTTATTTTTGTACATTTGTTAAAAACAAAATTAATTTATAGGATTCTCACCAGAAACTAATGACGTTGAACATAATCGTAAGAGACCAAAAAAAAATCAAAGTGAGAGTGAAACAGAACCATTAGAATCTAATATTCAACATAGTTTAGGTAAGTAATAAAAAAATATACATGAAAAATATAACACAATAAAGTTAGCCTCTGTTTCTGACAAATTTTTTTATGTCATTTAATTAGCATTTTAAATAATCAAGACAATATAAATAATAATTTATGCTCGGTTTTTAAATATTTGTAGAACTTACAACTCCAACATTTAACCTCACCTCTACACCCAAAGCTCGTCGCAGTTTTGGGCGAAAAGTAAATACCGATATCAATGATCCAATTTTTAAACTTCCATTTGAACATGGTAAGTAGATTTTATTATTCAAGTATTTACACATTTTAGTTTTTTTTTTTTTTTAGGATGGAAGAGAGAATTAGTATATAGAACCTCAAACGATTCTACACTTGCTAATCGAACTAATAGAAGTGGTGATGTATACTATTATTCTCCTAATAATCGAAAGCTGCGATCATTAAGAGAAATTCAGGAACAATTGAACCTATCACTGATTGATAATAATCCTTTAACCATAGAAAGTTTTACATTTTTAAAACAGCCTATTGGTATAAATGATAAATCAAAAGAACTAATTAGAGAAGCTAATTCTAAATTATCTAAGGTAATCAAAAACCTTTATTTATATTATTGCATGTTTTTATAGCATTTTAACACACATCATATACAATGTAGTACTCTATTTAGATTTACATTAAGATTATCGTCTTAAAAATAGTAAATATTCTTAGGGTACTTGTAAATATATATGTATATGTATTATACTCGACTTTCAGGAAGAATCTTTTGTTGGTATTGCTGTTCGAAAATCAAAAACACCTATACGGCAACCATATGATTATGAATTATCAGACAATGAAAATAACAAGTCTTCAAACAAAATGAAAATTGTTTTTAAAAATGTGAGAAGATCAAGATCAAGATCCAAAAAAGATAAAAGTAAGATTATTTTGTTAATACTTGATAGTTATTCTTCATACTTTCCTAAATTATCTGATAATAACATATATATAGTTATTTTTTCAAAAAACATACAATTTTGTCATTAATTTAAATTATTATTTTGTTATATTATTGAATTATATTATAGTTTAAATTTTATGATTTTTAGGTAATTTAGAAGCATTATCATCTACACCGGAATATGTAAGTGAAGACTGGCAAGCTATTCAATCTAGTACGGTATCAAAGGCTTCCCCTTCAAAAACAGTTGATGTATCAAGCACTACAACAAGCAATAAAAAACCAAAACGGTAACATTTTACCTTTATTATATATGTTTGTGCTTAAAAAGTTCTTGCTTATTAGTTTTTTAATTGGCTTCATAAATTTAATGCAAAATAAAGGGGTTGTTATCCTTACGCTTCCTTCTTCATCATAATCCTTCCTCAATCACACGTGAATGGATAAAAATAGGTTATCAACATCGGATGGAGAAGTTGTAATGCAAGCTCCATGTGGGATACGTTGTCCTAACAATGATGAACCTGCCACTTTAATGTGTGCTCAATGTCTGGTCTATTATCATCCAGCTTGTGTCAATTTAAATGCTAATCTGAAAATTGTTGGTTATGTATGCATAGTAAGTAATTTTACAACTTTTCATTTTTTTTTCAATTTTTTTTTTATTTTTATTTTTCAATTTTATTAGAATTGTCGGTCATCTGTTCGACAAAGAAATAGACGCACACAATCATCACATACTGTAATTATTGGTGCTTCTGAACCAGAACAACTACGTGTTGAACCAATTCGTATAAGACAAGTTTATCAAGCATCAGACACACCTCCTAATTTCTTTATTGATAGGACACCAATTCCTAAAAATGAAGAAGAATCTGATGAAATCGATGAATGTAACTCTGTTGTAAATACTGTTGTATGCCAAGGGAATGTATATAAAACTTCAATGGTCGAAGGAAATTTTCATGAACAATATGTTTATGAAATGAAACAAACACGAGGACCTAGTTTGATGACCTGTGTTGTTCAGGAACCCAATAATTTAGATGAGTGAGTAAATATTTATTTTTCCCTTTATTTTGGTGGATTGTAATATTGACCAGGCACACAGTAGCGTTGGTCATTGGTCTTGTTTGTATGAATGATGAGAGTAAGTTTAAATTTTCTGTTTTAATACTTTAATCATTTGGTTGTGTTTGTTTTCAGATTTGAGCAGAAAGTCTACATCCTTAATTATATTCCTTTCAACCCCTATTTATTGTTTCATACATGTTCTGAGGCCTTATTTTGATTGCATGCTTAAAATTAGTGTTAAGTCTTTATATGTGCCTGGTCGAGAACATAAAGAAATTTATTAAAAGAAGCTTTTTATATATGTAATAGAAATTTTCAAATAATAATAAATAAACTTTTTTAAATTTATTAATTTTAGTGCTCTTGAAGTAAATGGTTCACTAAGAGAAATGCCTGTATCAGTGGCAACAATGCAATCATTCAATTACATGGTAAATGCAATGACATACGTTTTCAAGCATTTGAAAGTACATGAGCTTTTAGCAGCCTCTAGAGTATGTAGCGCTTGGAATTTAATTGCAATGAATAGAAATTTAGTAAGTAATTGTTATTATTTTAAATATTGCTATTTAATAAACTGCACTGAAAGTAGCCAAATTTTTATCAAAAATTGATTGGACTTACAGTGGTTTTAAAGTGTATGTTTATGTTTATTTTTAATAGAATTATAACATATATGTATTAATATTTTACTAATAGACTATGAAGGTGATCAATTTATAAATCTTTGATCTTTGTTTTAATTATGTGTTTACTAAAAAAAAAAAAACCAGTTACTACACAATTTCCATAATTATAACAATGCTTGTTTATGCACTATTAAAAAACAACGAACAATACATAAATTCTATTCTTTTAGGTTATTTATATATAAATATATATTTTTTTTCTTTTTAGTGGCAAAGCATTCGTTTAAAAAATTCTATGGTTCATGATTGGGATAGATTTATAGATACTCTCGATGCCCAAGGTTCAGTTTCATTGGATATGAGACGTATGTTAATACCTACAAAAACTGAAGAATTTGAAAGTTTTTGGTTGCATTTTTCCATAGCAATTAAGAGAGCACACAGGTTAAAAAACCTGGAATTATATAGATGTCCACCCCACGTAATTGAGGACATTATTTACTCATTACCTCAAGTTGAAATACTTAATGCTACTTCAATAAAGTAATACTCGGCAAAAGATCTTTAAATTTTATGTTATGGTTTTGAATATTAATTTTCTTTTTCAGAAATCCGCTGTTAAAAGATGTTAAAATTCAAAATGATTTTATGATTTTAAACTTAGGTTATTTGGGTCAAATGACAAAGCTCACTGAGTTACGAGTAAAAGGACTGACTGGAATAAAATTGTTGCCAATGCCATCATTTGAAAATTTGATTAATTTAACATTTTTGGTAAATACAACATATTTGTTAATATCAATAGAAAACAAAAATATTGTTTTTTATTATATTTTTCTTTTAGTCAATAACCTCGGTCAAGGCTTTTCCCAAAGATATATGCCGTAGTTTTGATACACTTCCTACAAGTTTAGAAATTTTGGAGATCGGTGATGCCGATTGCTTATCTAAAGAATTTGCGGTATCCTTAAAAAAGCTTATTAACTTGACATCCTTGAGATTAGAAAATTGTGTTGGAAGATGGGAAACATTTGCTGCAGATATTTTTGATGCAATTAGAAGTCTTGATAAACTTAAACGTTTAGAATTGATAAATATAGAATTCACCAGTTGTGTAGAAAATGAATTGGAAAAATGTCGAAATATTACAGCATTACTGATCATACCTGCTTATGTCAGCCAAGTAAATATATTATAATATTTAAATTAATATTTAACTAATACTATTTTGTTTTTGTAGTCTGCAACCACCAACTGTCACCTACTTGACTGTCTTAAGACACTTTCCTCAACGTTAACTCATCTAGTTTGGGGATTAACACATGAGTTACTCCGTGTTACGGAATTGTTTATTACACAATACCAACAGAAACAACATGCCATTGGCTATGATTTAGAATTATCAAATACTACAACAGATACTACCAACAATATACCTATACTAAGAGTAAGAAAACCAAGACGACGACCCGGAGAAGAGTCTACTTCCGATTTGGATAAAGACACATCAGATAATGTTGATATACTGTCAGTTCCAGCACTTGAGAAATTATTAGAAACAATATTTTTAAATGCTAAGACTAAAGTGGTTAAGGTTCCCTTTACAGCAACAACTCGAGTATATTTAACTGACCACTTTAATGACCTCGTAACTAATATTAAGACTTAAATATTTTTATTTAAGTGTTTCTTTTTGTGAGAAATGTAGAAGTGTAATTTTATTATTATATTTTAATTTTTTGTAACCACGATTGAAAAAAGAAATGTTTCAAGGTGGAGTTTAGTAATATTTAACTTATTGTTGATCCCATAATGGATATGCATGATGTTTTACTATTATGTAAAAACTGATTCATGTAGGATTAACTTAATGATAAGTTTAGTACATAAAATATATTGTATTGTAATGATTCTGTTACATTAATTTTAATATGTTTTTGTACTATAATTTAAAAAACTGTATATCTTGCTACCCATTGTAAAGTAAATTTATTTATAAATGAGAAACTTGAATAAAATTTAATTCAACTACTTTTTAGGAATTTTTAAATGTTGTATAGATATTTTTTATGGATAATTATTACTGTAAATTGTTTTTTAACCTCATTCATTACTCATAAATATGTTTTTTCATTTTTAACAGTCAAAGTTGTTATAGAACTGCAAATACATAAAAGAGACCCTATAATATTTTATAGATGTTACAATTGAATAGAAATTATATTTTTCACATGAACATAATACAGGTGCGGTAAAATACCATCCTAGTTTTGAAGAGTAATAAAAAAGGAACAGTTTTAGTTATAAGCTTTTTTTATACATATAATTTATTGAGTAATATGTAAAATTTTGATTTATTTAGTTTAAAATAAAATTTTGGGTCAAACGGTGCCCTAATTATCGACACATTGCTCCAAGTGAAATGAGAAATTTGACATAACTTTTTCAAGCATTTTTTGAGGTGTATGCCGAATTTCTGTATGAATTGCTTTCTTTAAAGCTAAGCTTGGACGATGTTTATAAACCTCAGATTTCACATAACCTCAGAAAAAAGTGTCAAATCCGGAGTGCGGGCTACAGAATATCGTTTCTCTTAGAAATCAAACGTCTCTGGGAAACATTTCTCTCAATACTTGCATTGACGCTCGTGCTATATGAGCCATGGCCCCGTCCTGTTGAAACCAAACATTTTCCATATCGATATCTTCAAGTTTTCCAAGAGCTGGTGCATAAAAATGCTAACGTATCGATTTAAAAACTAACTGTGTCAATGTTCTCGGCTGATTGATGTCGTCCACCTCCATTTCTGATAATATATATTGTTTCTCTAAAGTTTTTTACCCACAATATAATTGATTTCCGGTCCGGAACTGTTTGGCTAGGAGGAATTTTAAACTGAATATGGAACGCATGACGAACAGCGGATACAGACTTGTTTTTACAAAAATAGTTTTCCACAGCAAAAGCGCATTGCAGATTTATCCATGCCATGGTTATAAGTGAAACCTATCGTAACATAAATTACCGTCTTCTTACATAAATAAACACAATTCTCATTTTTCTACGAATTTCGATAACTGTATATTGTCATATTAAAACTAGGAAGGATATTTTGACGCACTTGTATAATAGGACATAATTGTTGTGCAATAGATAGATAAAAGATTTTTCTTTTTTCTTTTTATTCATACAAGTTTGGATAAATTTGTCCTACTAGCATGGTTATGTTAAATAAAGAAAGATAAATGTTATAACATATACCATTGTCTTAGGCAGATTTTAAATTTAAGGTGAAAGGCTCTATGGTTTCATTTCATTTTGTGGATGCCATTATTTTTGTTTTTCGTTTTTCAATTCAATTTGGTATTTAGTGGTAAACATATTTGTTTCAACAATGAGTGTTGAATTACATTTATTAATAACGGAAGCAAAAAAAGAGCGGATTTATAGTGAAAAAAACCTTTGTATAACACAACGTAACATTATTGACCGTACCTCAACAACTTAACTATTTTTTATTTTAATATATTTTAGCTAATACATTATTATTTAGATGAAATGTCATTGACTGGAACGATGAATGCAATAGATAATATGATCAAAGAAATACACAAAATTTACAATGAATATAAAAAGAAAAAAGAAAATACAAAGTATCAAACGAATCTTAATCGAATAAATATGGAAATTCAAAAGCAAAGTTAGATAATAAAATAATATTCTAAACCAAGTGTTATACAATTAACGTTAATTAATTTGTTTAGCGATTCATAAAAAAAAATTAATTAGTATGAAGAATAATATAGTCAAAACCAAAACAGAATATGAAGATGAATTGAAATATCATCATAATGAAAAAATACAGTTGAAATCAACAATTGATACTCAATTTGAAGAAATACAAAGATTATTGGGTAGTTAAAGTGTATAAAATGTACCATATTAACTGTACAAATTAATCCTCATGTTTTGTTTATTATGTGTTTAAATTTATAGCCGAACAAGACGACAAAATTGAATTTATCGACCGACAAATGAAAGTTAATGAAAATTGTGTCTACCAAAAAACTACACTGGTATTGAAGGTGCTTAAATAGAAAATGTACATATATTATAACAATAAAGGTACAAATAATTAATACATTTTAAATGATTTACAGAAAGTACAAAAAGAAAAAGAAATTGAATATTACAAATCATTGTGCAAAACAACATTGATAAATGGTATTCTATCGAACAATGATAAGTTCGTAAAAGCCACAAAGTTGACAGAGCAAAAGAAAATATTAAGCACACAATTTCATAATTCTGTTAAAGTATTTAAATAAGTGTCTCTTACTAGATAATTAATAACTTTTGTTTGTAATGTATAAAATAATATATGTTGTCTTATTATAGAATTTGAAAATGTTATTACACAATGTTGACCTTTGCAAGTCCGATATCCTGTTACAGTTTAATGGTAGTTACAATGGGGTAGATAAAATCGAAATACTGATGGTCAGTTTTATTATATTTATTTATTTAAATTTTAATAATTGTTTAATTTTTATATTGTATATATAGTTGATAAAATCAATCTTCAATCCAATCATCACTATTGGCTTTATGCACTGTTGGATGTCAGAAGTCGAATTAATCAAACGTAAAACAGAACTTTGGACAGTAAAAAACACCTGTGGAAAACCCGTTCATTTCCACTCGCCATTCAATCGGACCGTTATATCGTTTCCGACTGATGGCGTTCTGTCATTCAAGGATTATTATGTAATTCTGAACGCATTGCGCACTAAGGAGAATACAATGGGAAACAAGACGGATAAGAGATTTAAGCCTTTGCAGTTTAAGTAGGTTAGCTGTTTAATCACCTACTTTAATGATAATAATATTGTCATGTCATGGTAAAACATATTGTTCATTAATGGCTAATGGCCTCAAATATTATGTTTGATTACATTGATGATTTACAAATGCTTACATGTATATGTATTTTTTTATATTCAATATATTGGTATTATTATATATATATATAATAAATATAGATATAATATATGTATTAGTTATGATATAATGTTCCAAAAACGGTGCAGGTACAATCATCTTGGCAGAAAATTAAATTAATATTATTGACTATGTTGTGAACTTTATATCAGATTATTAATGAAAGTGAAGATTTCCGGTAATATCTATGTTTATTTTTCTAAAATACTCATATTTCAGACATGTTTTAATTTCCATTTTCTGATATTCTTGTTATGGATGTCTTCCGTTGTCTAGTGTTGTTCATCTTCTAATGTCATCCGCAAGAATGATTTTAAAAAATCCAAATATCCTAAATTCTTTGCATAAGCTAGAAACTTAAGTTGGACAATGTTGTATACATCACTGCTTGTTATACATTTAGTGTTTTCTGTGTTAATAATATTTGTAGTGTATGTTATGAACACCCTAACATATAATTATAAGCATGATATAAATAGAACCACTGAATGAGAAATGTTTAGTTAGCAGATAGTTAGTACGAATACATGAATACGTACAATGACCACAAAGAAACAGTAGTGAGTAATCTGCCAACTAATACACATGTACACTGTCGTTTAATCTATTTCAATAAAGTTCATAATAAATAGTTAATCAATTATTCTTCTTCTGGCAAATAAATCGATTCATCTTCCTCTGATTGTGACCTGAAGAACGAACTTAAAACGTTACTCGAGCTTCAACGGACCTAACCAACGTGCACCCAACAACTGGTGGCATCAGAGCTCACAACAGTGTAGTAGAAAAAAAAATTGTTAAATTATGATATAGTTTACTATTGATCTCTTTTTGAGAATCCTCTTCGTTATTGATATCAACGTGTTCATCTGACTGCTGAAATGCTACGTTCTGCTCGTGAACTAAAAACAAATTGTGTTCTATCGTGTAAAAGGTTTGACAGTTATTATTTATTCCTAATTCATACACGGTAAAATGTTCGGATGTATTAACTATTAATTTTCCAAAGCTAGGGTTGGTGTTATAGGAGTTTCAAATTCCCGCCCATTTAATTCTTATCGCTTTGTAGGTGAACTGAATGCGCGATTATAGATAAAATTTTATACTACATTTGATATAATTTTTTGAATTAATAAAATATGTTGTCGATCATTTTGTATATAACAAAAAAAAGAAGCTCAACATGACACTAAAAAGTTATATAACATAACACTGAAAAAAATGTGATTATTTATCTGTTTAATGCGCGTATTTACATTGTTTTTTTTTTTACGTCACTCATAACGATGACTAACGAGCACAGTGTAAATCGTTTAAAATACTAAAACGTGTTCACATGATGATTGCCCAGTAAGCCAGTTGACATGGCCAACTTCGTTATTGTCTCGTGTATTTATCTGTTTTATGTCGGCGCGTGTTCACCGCTGGTGTCTAACGTCGTGTCTACTACGTCCGTGTAAGTTTCCCAATCGATTCATGATTGTTCTATACTCGATATGATCGATTAAAAAAAAAAACACGTTGTCGTCGATTCTTGCAGAGATATATTGCCCGACGGGTGCGAGGATCTTTTGCAGCTGTTTGCAAATGAAACGGCCAAGTTTACACTGTGCGTCATTACTAATGCTCGGCCAATCACTGTGTGCGAAAATTGCGTCAATGAGTACAATCGAGTGCTTACACGATATGAAAACATTGAAAAGGTTGTTAAGTTTTCTTAACTGAATAACACCACCAACGTATATTTAATGTGTAAACGTTTTCTTTTTTTTTCTTCTGATACAGTTACATCAAAACGATAGCGAAGTCGACTGTCGAGCAGTTTTAACCAGTATCGATCGGCTACAAGTTGTATACGCAAGTTATAACTATGTGTTGGACATGTGGGAAAAAGCATCGTGCAAACGTTTGTATACATGAATATGATAATTAATGCGCTTTAAATAGATCATTTAAGTTTTTTTGATTTATTCTCAGTGTGTTTGGACGGCACAGTTTTGAATGACAAGACTAAGCAAGTGATGAGATTAGGAAAGCTATTGGATTCCTGTATATCGAATCATTCAAACAACAGTACAAATCATAATTCATCTCTTTGTATCGATTGCAAAGAAGACTATATGAATTTAAACAATTATTATAACATGCATAAAATTAATAATGAATTTTGCATGGACGTTGTGGATTTGGTGAGTGCAAACGAATTCGTTTAGTAATTGTAATTTTCAACAATTACATTTTTGTAGATTAATAACACCCAAGCCGACTGGAGTTTAGTGTGGAAATGTCATGTATCAAACTACGATTCTGAATGGGTGTTATTAGTAATTTCATTTGTTGTACTCTTGATGCCGTTTGCATTCTATTTCATCAATTGGATATTGTCTCGAGAAAGATCAAACATACTATTATTTCGTAAGTATTTTATGTTTATAGCCGATTTGTTCTGTAGTAAACAATTTATTGTCAATTAAAAAACTCAACACATTTTGTTTTATAGAAAATCGTTGGCACGAACGATTTACCAGTAGTCCAGCGTCAACTTCCGGGTATGTCGTCATATCGTGATATTATACCTACTAATTGTATATCTATATATATATATATATCTACATCGAATATTTAACATTAATTCATATTATTATTATGAAATTTATTACTGTGATATTTGTAAATGTCAAAAGCTAACAAATAATAGATGCAAGATATTTAAATTAAAATATACTGTTTAACTCTGAATACTAACTTTTAAGACTAAATTGTAAATTTAAACATTGTCATAAATGTTTTATTTTTATATGATATTAAATTATATTACACTTGTATTTTATTCATTTTCTTGAATTACTGTCCATTATTATTTTCTATGTATTTTATTATAAAATTTATTTATTCATATATACTTTACATGTTATGTTTATAAATTATTTGTTTGTTTGTATCACTATTGAAATCTTGTAGATTATAATGATTTAATACAAAACATTAAATATTCAAGAATTACTGTTAACCAGTCATAGAATTTTGTTTGATTTCATACAAATATCTATCACATTTATCTTTGCATTTAAAAGTAAATGTAGAGCAAGACGGTTTTCAACATGTGTGTACTTTATTTTAAGTTCAAATGTCATGAAATTTCACATAGTGATTTATTAAGTAAAATCACTAATAGTAGTGATGAAATAATGGTAATGGTAATTTTTGCTTATTATCAGTACTCGGATATAAACGAAATTCATTAAAATATGCAATTATATGCCTTTAAATTAATTTTAATGGCCTTCAAGACAGGTCAGTAGGGGTTAGTCAGCTAGACGTTTTTGGTTAACAATTTTTGTTTTAAGTGTCGTTTAAGCACCTTGTGAGGTATTATGATTAGTGTAAATGGATAGATCAGAAATTAAGGGATTGGGGTCATCAACCTTGTCATCGACAGTATTATAGGAAGTAGTAGGTTAATCCAAAGTTAATAAATTAAATAATAATGGAGCTGTAACAGCTCCTTGAGGTACTCCAGCGGAAATATTTTAGACATCGAAGATCCCGTACATACAATGAAATGCATGTCTTCTAAATAATATTTAAATAATAAGTAAAAGTAAATGGGGAGTATAGATTTTAGCTTGAAAAGGCCTTTGTACCAGACCGTCAAAAACCTGGCCTATGTCTAGGAATGCGTCTGTGCATATTAGCTTTTTTTCTAGTGAATTTTGTCAACTAGATGATAGACTTGATGGATAGTTGAGTGGTTATGACAGAATCTGAATTGGGTGTTTGGTAAGTTAGCTTCAGTAATAGGAAGTATACGTTTAAGAACAAGTTTACACTTTGTTATGTCCAAGACACAATGAATATGCTATATTTGACATAAACTGTTTGTAGTGTTTGTATGTCCTTTAAGCAACCCACGACTGCCTTAAGGATATACTTAATCATCTAAATATACCTTATATTTCCTCAATGTTCTCAACCAAATACCCTAATGATGTACATGCCATTTTATAATTCTTTAATGAAACTAACTTTATAATTTAAGTATGTTTTATACAATATGGTTAAGTAATAATTGTTTACAATCTAAATGTATACCATACCTAACGTATGTTTGATGTAATAGTGAAGTGTACGAATGTTTTAGTTTTGCTATTTAATTGTCAAAACAAATTGTATTCATACAAAGTTACTAATTAAAAAAAAAAAGTTTTCAACAATTTTGGAGTTATAAATATATTTAAAAAAAAAGTGAATTGGACAAATTTTATAAATGTGGTGTATTAACGTTCTTTAACAAACTAAATATTGAATGTCAACGAAAATATCAAAATAATAAAATGTTGATATTTGGTTATAATTTTGGTCGCACTAAACAAAAAGCACTCATAAACATCTAAGTTCTAGTTAATATTAAATGTTTTAAAGGCACACAAATACTTATTTTTTTTTTTCTATATGCTTGCCACTTTACACAGCATTTAAAAATTATCAATCACATTTGACAATTTTCTTATTTATAGTAAAATGAATACAATGGTAATTTATTTACATAAATTGTATATGTTATTTATAAAATGTGTAAAACATCATAACAGACAAGCAGCATTTCCATTCACCGAAATACATCTGAAACCGGACAACTCTAAAGATGGACACTGAAGGCATATTTGTAAATAGGTCTAAACTCTAATATGATAATTATTAATATTATTATTATAAGTTTAAACACATGTACTTTATTTACAAGTTTATCGGGTTTGTTAATTAACATAATATGGTGTTCTCACTGAGGTCGCTGGAACTGTTTCAAAACCTAACAAAATTAATTTCATTTAATATACAATTTCGTTAAATTACATAAATGTATACTATATGTATAATAATTAATGCACTCACTCTATTGAGTTTGTTGAACGAAGATCATCGATTCTTGACTTTTTTTGTACTAGAAGCTCGTTTGGCAGATGCCAATGGATTTCTGGGAGTAGACGGACCATTTGTCAAACTATTTGATTTTCCACTCTCTTTTGCCGTGTTGTCTTCACTACCACTGTTGCCCGTTTGTGACTCTGTTTCGCTGTTAATTTCGGCTAATAACGATTCAAAGTGATTAGTTTAATAATAAACAATACATTTTTGCTCGAGATTGATAAGATTGATTTATATAAGAATATAAATCAAGATGTATTCATACTTTTTTCTTGAGCTTCGACCAAGCCACTAACAGCCTGAAAAACAAAAATATTTTTAAACAATTAGTTTGGGAAAAAAAATATAAAAATTAATACTTACAGCCATAGAGGTAATGGAAGACTTTGAGAAAAGCCGTTCGGCTTCTTTAAATTTCCTGTTGCGCGGTTCGTTCTTGGTGTTGGGCAGTTTGTTGGCCGATGTGAGATACCTGTCCCAACCACGTATGATGTTGCCGTACAAGTGAGTGTCTTCCAGGTAACTGCCTTCGAACGCATAAATTTGACGTTCAAGATTGGCCAGAGTTTCCTTGAAACAATGCGTAAAACGATCAACTCACATTCGGCAACCAACAACAAAACACAGTATGTCTCGCGTGCATCTCCGACCGATCCGATTGTTCGCTATGGTGTACGATACTTACAGCGATGTCCGATTTGCGTTTGACGAGTTCGGCCAACTCGGTGCGTAGATCGTTGGATGACTTCGACATGGCCGCGTCGAGTCGGGTACGGGCTGCTGGCGGGACACGAACAAACAGGAAACTCGTCGAACGCGCGTAGATATCCACAGAGACGAACGTTATCGTATGATAACCACACGCGTTATGTATTATTATTATTTTTTGCTGTCTACGAAAGACCAATTAACCGTTGAAGACGGTGGATACGGTGAATCGAAGTCGTTGTTGTCGTCGTCGCTGGACGCGCGCAGACGGACAAGAGTGAACCGCTATTATCATCGCACTCGTGGAAAATATCGACGGCCCCGGGCCCGGTCGTTGGCTTGCTGGCCACACTGTTCCGCGTGTTGGCGGTGGCGGAAAGCTTTTTGTTCCGCCAAGCTGCATCCCGAGCTCGGAGTAGAGCTTTGCGCTGTTCGTTACCTCTCCGCCGTCCGGAGGATTGCATTTGTGCACCGTTATCGATTCGGCTCACGCCACACGGCGTACGGTGTACATTCCGTACTTACAATACGGGCGTGGGTGGGAGCGAAGGGCGGCACTGTGGTTTCGCGGGGTTATTGGGTGGTTGGTTCGGCGCGGTCGGTGTACACGCACAGTCCGTGGCGCACACGCGCGTCGATCGTTTAATCGGTATTCGAACCCGAAGTCGGTGCGGGCTTTACTCGCTGGAGCAGTTGGTTCCGGTAGACGTTGTCGTGTCGAAACGGGGTGGTGGGGTCCGTCCAGCCGCCGTTTCGGTAACGGGTCGTCGTCGTCGTCGTCGTCGTCGTCGTCGCCGTCGCCATCGTCGTCGCGAAAAACGAGGTAAACGAACACGTAACAATCGTAGTCCGTATCCGGCGAATAAATAATATTTCGTCGTTGTTTTCTTCGCGCCTGTTTGTCGATGTGGGACGGGATGGGGCGGGGGGGTTAGGTTAAGACGTATTAATTATTATTAAGACGTAAAATCAATGAACGTATGCGGTGGCGCTCACGTAGGTTACCCCGTGTAAATGCAACTGCATTTGTTCGTATACGCGGGCGGTTGGGTACTCGACGTCGACTTATTTTATAATCTGAGATGTCATACGCTCGTTTTTGAGTATAATGGGCGAGCCTCGTACTCCGTAGGCGCTAAACTGTCCGAAACGATAAATTCTTGTTTTCATTCCGACGTCGTCCATTTATACATCAAATTGAGGAGTGTACACCACCACGTGGGCGGGTGGATACAATTTTAGTTGCATGTGCTCTTGAAAATCCTCTGCGCGCCATTCGTGTCAGGAACGTGTTATTATTATGAATGCGTGTTTGTGTGTGGGACCTATCATAGACGTTTTCTATTATCTAACGTTCGATTTTCAATGTCAACACTGTTTACGAAATACGTTTTGTTTTAGTTTTTTTCTTTATGCATGTTCACTCGTTGGATAATACATTATTACATTTGTGTTCGAAACACGTACAAATATATATATATATTTCTTGATACTATCGTCAAACTTCCCAGGACATTTTCCAAGAAAGTATATTTAATTTTTTTCCGGTTTGAAAAATAATTGAACGTATATTCGCAGATGTATTCATATTTTAATTATGTTAGTTAAATAACAGATACATTTGTATTTCATAACGTTCTATTATATTATTCTTCTTCATATTTCGGAAAGCGTTTATGGCGTATTTCGCTTCAATCGAGATTTTATTATTATTTCTAATTTCGAACAAATGTTAAAAAAACAAATGAATACATCAAATTCCAATTTTTACAAAAGTTGAATTGCTTTTAAAAGTTTTCGATCCACTCTGTTCATTAATCGTAAATATAGTAGTTGAATAAATACGAACAAAAAGAAACGCGTACGGGAAAACTGTATTAAACGCAATTTTATTTATAGAATCAATAAAATCGAACTGTTTGGTGTACTGGAAAACTCACGTTTTGCATTGTCTAATATACCATTCCTTTAATTATTAATATTAAACATAATTATTTTTATCGAATTATTCGTATACATTGCATTATAATTGTTACGTAGAATGGATTTTACTCTTACGGATCAAAAAAGTATTTGGAGTAATTTTATGGGCTTTCACGTGGAATTATGAAAATCCTTCAAGATTTTTACTTTTGTGCAAACGAATTTCAAAAATTCAAAATTTTGAACTATGACATCAAACTCAATAGTCTATTAAATTACTTATAATTATTATTAGGTAATATATATATATATATGTATATACATTCACATAGAGAGTAGAGCATCAATTATCTGCACTAATTGGGACCGATGTGGGAGGGGGGGTCCAAAAAAAATAGTACGACAAATCAATATAAAAAAAAGTATTTTAGTATTTTTGATACTAGAATATGAACTGTTACAGAGTGTCTGGGGGAGGGGTCCAATACTCCTAGACCCCCCCCCCATCGTAAATCCGCCACTGGGTATACAGCAGTATAGTTTTAGTCACAAAAGGTATATCGTATATATATATTTTAAAATTATTTTGTATGTAACAATAACTTCGCGTTTCATTCATATAATCTAAATGTAATAGTTAAATCGATATTACAAACGTTTTCTAAAAAAATATTTTTTAAATCTTACAGTTGTATATAAAAAGAAGGCTGTAGCAAAAAAAAATTCAGGTGAGTTCATGACTTCATGTTAAAATAAACACGTAAAATATTTAAATTAAATTTTATTCTTATACTCTAATAGAGTATTTTTTTGTTATTTAAACAAAATTTGAAGGGGGAATGGTGTTCTATAGCCTTCTACGTGTATATATCTAATCTACGGCCATGCATATGTGTATTATGTATAAACATTAAAATATCAAGATTATTAAAATCACACGTATATTTTTTGTGTTTCAGATTCAAAATATCTATTATTATAGTTATAACTATTCATGAAACTGTTTAAGAAATGAATATGCTTAAAAGTCAATCAACTACTAAAATTATAAATTCTACTTTGCCAATGTTATCTGAGAAAACTACGTTAGTAACTATCCCGTCTACATCTTCCGTCCATCCAAACCAGGTACTACTAATCAACAATGTCGAAGGTCAACCTGTGTCTGGCATTTTGTTACCCTCCAATCATTTTATGTTGAAATTGAATCATAATCAACTTCAACCCAAATTAGATACAGACGATTATGTCGAACATGAATCTACTTCGAAATACTTTTCAATGAATAAGAACGAAAAGAAAATGTTTCGAGAAACATTTTTTCGCACGCTTCTCGATTTTATGCATCAAATCGTAAAAGACGGTCGTATTGTAAGTTCTTCTAATCCTATTTGGAAACATGTTGCTTTGAAATTGGATAATATACTAAAGCCAAAAAGTATTCACAATCGTTTTATTCTAAATAAAAATTCTTGTAGAACAAGATTAATTGAAGCATATCTGAAAGATCCTAAAAGTCAAACGACAGATATATCCGTGTTGAATCATATGATGCAAACAGATATGCATCCTGAAGTTGTTGAAAAGAGACCAGGCCATATTAATAATGAAACATTTTATGATGCATTGTTCGAGTTTAAAGATAAGATTCTTAAGGATGGGGAAATAGCACCAAGTGTTGACTCCGTATGGAATCAAATATCGGCACATTTGAACTATGCTTTAAAGCCCAATAGTATATATTTGAGATTAAAACGTAACATTCATAAATTTCATAAAATGTTGTTTACAAATTGTAAGCTCGATCCTTCAAAGGTTGGAAACTTTGATGTTAGTAGCCGAAAGTTTGTATTACCTACAAAAAAACCACCGAATAAAATAAAGAAAAAAAGTTTAAAATTTGAAGATTCTTCCAAATTTTTTAAAGCATTATATATACATAGACATATGATTATACAAAATGGTTCAATTGCAAGGTATAATAATTCTGTTTGGGATGAAGTCGCAAAGATGTTAGATTATGCTTTACAGCCATCAGATGTTCATTCAAAATTCATTCGTAATCATGATCTATGCCAAACTAAACTTATTGAAGCGTGTAAAGAAGATGATAATTTCACTCCATTAATCGTGTCTAAATTAAATAAGCCAAATTGTGTATCTGATGATGTGTTTTTCAGTGTATTATGTAGATATCGCAATGACATATTGCAGAATGGAAGTGATATAGCCAAATTTTCTCATCCAGTGTGGACTCAAATTTCAAAAGATCTTAATGATACCTTAAAACCAGCAACTGTATACTTTAGGGTGACAAGAAATTCTCAACTATGCTTAAATAGGCTTCTCAAGCCTACTGAATTATTAACAGACTACACTCATAAAGATATTATTAACAAAGACAAGTTTTTTGAAACAATATGTTTGTATAAATATTCAATAATGAACGGTGATCATGTTGTAGATTTAAGTGATCCAGTTTGGAACGAGATTTCTCTTCAACTACATTCTAAATTAACTCCTGAAGTCATTTATGATACAATTGTTCTAAATAAAGACATGTGTAGAACAAAAATGATCGAAGCTTTGAAAACCGAACGTAGTGTGTTTTCTGGTGAAAGTCCTGAAATATCTGAAAATATGACTGAAATAACACCAATAGTGGAATGCAGTGCTGTCAATGAATCTACTGAAGATTTTAATGAAGTATTAAATGAATTTAAAAATTCCATTTTAAAATCCAGTGGACAAATAGCTTTTAAAGATGATCTCGTGTGGAATGAAATATCTCGTCGTTTGAAAAATCTAAAGTCAGAAGAAGTTTATTCTCGTGTCATTAATGACTATGAAAATTGTCGAACTCAACTTCTTGGTGTTAATCCAGTTCATAAAAACAAGGTATTTGAAGCACTATTTCCATACCGAAAATTAATTGTGAGCAGTAAAAATGTTATTACAAATATTAATAATGAAGTATGGAGAAAAATTAGTGAAAAACTAAATAACGAACTAACACCTAGGGATATTTACATAAGAGTCATTAATGACATTGATAGTTGTCGTACAAAGTTGTTTAAATCATTAAAAGTATACTCAAATCGTTGTATTGATAAAGATACATTTTTAGATATATTAATTAGCTACAAAGATTCCATATTAAAAAATGGATCACACGCTAAACCCAGTGATCCAATTTGGAGGGAAATAGCATCTAAACTAAATTATTTAGTAAAACCTTTAACTCTTTATAAAAATTTTAGGTTAAATAAACATAATTGTCAACAGAAACTTTTAGAAGCTTGCGAAGTAAATAAAAAAGAGGTAATATCTTCACCAATTTCATCAAAAGTAACGTCTCAAATGGATCATGACTACACTAAAAGTGACGAAGATAATAGTTTTGAAGATTTAGTATCCATGAGACAAAAAGTTGGTTATGTACAAGAAAATGATTTCATTGGTGCTTGTTTGACATTTAAACATAGATTGGTTAGAAATAATTCTATAGTGCCTCCAACGGATAACGTTTGGATTGACATATCAAAACACCTTAATTATGCAATAAAGTCAAAAACAGCTTATATAAGGTTCAAACGTAATATTCATAACTGGCGAGAGAAATTATTTGGTAGTTTGAAATTAAATGACAATTTTTATGATAGAGATGAAGAGAACATTGAAAATGAGATGTTCTTTGATGCAATATCAATTTTTAAACATTCCATTATTAATAATGGTATATTTGCTATGGAGTCTAGTCCAGTATGGTTAGATGTTTCAAATTTAATGAACAATTTGCTTACTCCCGATGAAGCATTTTGGAAGTTTCGTCAAAATGTTGGTTCGTGCCGAACGAAATTAATAAAAAAATGTATAAAAGACTGGAGCAATGAACCTTCTATGGTTATTAAAAATCGAATACAAGTAATGAAGTCTAAAGAATTAGTGTGGAAAGCAACACTAAAGTTCGAACAAAATTCAAATAATAAAAAATATGACATAGAACCATTAAATGTGAATGATGATACATTCTATGACGCTATTTATAAACATAAATGTGATATATTCCACAATGACTTGATTGCCAATTGTACAAGTCCTGTTTGGACAGCTATAGCTAAAGAGTTAAATAATGAAATGGAACCATCAACCATATACTCAAGGTTCAAAAATAACATGAGTAAATGTAACTTGAAATTTACAGAAGCTGCTCAAAGACACAATCGATATAAATTAAAACAATCCCAAATGAAAAAACAAATATATCCAACTGATGAAAATTCTAATGAATCAAGCGATCAAAGTAATTTGATAATTGATTGTGACGATGGCGGAGAAATCGAATCTGAAATGGAAATAGAATGATGAATTTCAGATGTAATCATGAAACTGCATCTGTGGAAATAAAATCGATAACAAATAGAAATGAAAATAAATAGAAATATGAATTTCAATAAAATTAATTTTAGTCATGTTATAATGTAAAGAAAAATTGATCAGTTTTTACTGAAATTAGACTAGAAATGGAATAAAATAAAATAATTATAATT
Organism: Schlechtendalia chinensis; assembly: GCA_019022885.1. Taxonomy (NCBI): domain Eukaryota; kingdom Metazoa; phylum Arthropoda; class Insecta; order Hemiptera; family Aphididae; genus Schlechtendalia; species Schlechtendalia chinensis. The sequence goes on from CM032348.1 coordinate 509,956, forward strand.
ATATTATGTAAGAATCATAATTCTAATATTTTTTTTTTAAATTTATTATTATTATTTTAATATACCTAATGAGGACTGATTAATGTTACGTTAATATTTATGTAATTTTAATTTTATTTATATATAGATAGCTTTCATTTTATACTCTGACCAATAATCACCAAACTACAATGTTATAGAATAGGAGTGATTTGATTATTTATTTATTTTTTTTTTTTTTTTTGTGTTTATTGTTTGTGATTATAGATAATTATTTTTTATTTGTGTATAAATTATTATATTATAAATTATTATGTATATATTATTATTTTAAATGTTAGCTCAGTATTTATTAGTTTTACAGACCTGTCTTTTTGTCACATTATTTCATACATCATTTGTAAGTACTAAAAGTGTACACATTAAATGTACATGCATTTACTATACCTACTTGCTATTAATGTTATTTTAGACACACCCAATATAAATTGCTGTTATATTTATTATTTTGTGAACTTAAAAAAATATATTATATAAATATATCATACTCATGTATATGAACAAATTATGTTTATGTAAAACATTTCAAATAAGTACTAATGAATTAAGTCAATACCAATTTGGATTTGGTAAATACTAATTGTATTATAATCAAATTATAACAAAATGTTAATATACATTAATATTTAATAAATTAACATCAATTCTATAACATAAAATTCAATATTATTAAAATATTCAGTATGTTGAATAACTGGTGACTACTATTATAATTATATTTATATTAAATGTTTTACAACTTAATTTATAAAAAGTATAAATATAATACAATATTGTGTAGTAATTACATTTTAATGACTACATTTTAAAAATAGATTAAAGACACGAAATGTCGGCATTAAATTCAAATTTAATATTATTTAATATATATTATGTTTTCTATAATGATAATACCTATTGAACTAGTTTTTTTTAAGTTAAAAATTATCATTCATTGCATTTTCAAATTTTACAATTGAAAGTTTCGATTATAATTTTCTATAACCTAATTTATAACTTTGTACTTGACTTATGTACTTGAATATGTAGTAATTAAGAATCCGTTTCGCTCATATACGAGTATATTATATATCTATTTTTTCTCAATAAGTATATGCATTACATCTTGCATACATGTACGTATATTACATCTTATGATTTATGTATGTTGGAAATTTAAATAAATTTACGATAATTATCATAATTCTTACTAATGACAAATTATGTAATTTACAGAAAATAGTTGAATAGTAATATTTTCATATTAAAATCCATTATTTAAGATTTTGTATTATATCATTTCTTCACATCTAAAAATTATTTGAATTAAGTTTATGTGTTTAAATACAGTTTTAAAATAATAAGCTATGAGGTCACATAACGTAGTCACACCATATTTAGTTACCGCAATGTCAATAAGTAGTTAAATGAACGGACCTTAAGTCAATACTCATGCGTTTGGTTAAATTATTTATGGGACAAAATAATAAACATAAATAATGAAACATAGATTGAACCAATGAACTACGAGTGTGAAATTAAAGGTAAAAATCAGAAATTATTCTCGAAATGTACAAACCAACGTATCAAACCTTTTTAAAAAGTAAAAATGTTTTAAATAACGTCTAAAAACATTAAATTATTTAACATTATTGTTTTGCGTTTAAATCGGATAATTGGTGGACTCGTACGTGATATTTAGTTTGGAATAATTTTGTTACATAAAAAATAAATAAATTAATTAATAATAATAATAATAATAATAATAGATATTTTCTAGTCGTAATAATACTTTAATTTGCTTGCTTTCCTCTAAGTATTACACTATTGTTTATTTCTTTACGACATACTCGACCTCTCTCATGAGTTCGGTAAAATGTTACTAACGGGAGAGTGCAATGATTCCGGTATATAGTATATAATACATAGATATACATACAGAAGTACATTATACAAACACAGGATATCTCACGGTATGTTTATTTTTGTAATATTATTAAAAGTATGTACTATGTTCTATTGCTATGACGTGTCAGCAAGAATCCGTTAATTTTAATGTATGCAATGTAATTTTAACCGTAATTTGCTGTGCATATGAAATTCGTATTTTTTTTTGTTTTTAGTTACTCATATACTTCACCATCTTCAAATGCAATTGTATAATAGATATAATAATTTATAAAGATATAATAAGTACGTTACTTAACACTTGGAGTCCGAGTTCGGTCAATGATATGTAGTAGAATCGAGTTTTCGCTATCAGAATCGGTTTTTAGACGATTATATACGATGATTAATGTCGTATTGCATTCAAGTCGACAATAACAATGCAACTGTACAACACAAACGGCCGATCAAGTGATCCACTCGATCTGACATTCTTCTACTTCTTCTCCTTAACCTTTGTCCCAGCTATTTGGGGTCGACCATTCGATCTGATATTATTACCGAATCATTTCTTACGGATGGTTGTATTTGAAATCGTAAGAAAATGTATTTATGTATTATTTTAAAATTATCATTTATTCGTTAATTCACGATACGCCAACGATTTATTTATAATTATCAATATTATTGAATTCGAATAAAAGAAAAACGAGGGAATGCGAACGATTGCCCAATCAACGTTATTATATTCCGATAACAATGATCAAATTAGTGTGTTGTTCACGTATCGATATTTTACAGTGAAAATCCGCGACAGAGTGATACGAAAATAGTCAATAGTTATTCCACTTGAAATTTCAAACGATATTTTGAATAGTTTTTCAGTGCTACACCGATTATTATGCACAGCGAGCAGGAAACGCATAACTTCGTGCAACTGAAAAACAATATGAGCGTAAAGTACATTTATGTGATGCAGGTCGTGATATATGATTAGGGGAGATGAAATTCGAGTAAACCTGGCCTTTAGCTCGATTTTCGTTCTACGTTCGTTTCGGTAAAACGTCCACGCGCGCCTCCCCGTCGTCGCCGTTCATGGGACGACCGCCGCCGAACACGTACCACGTTCCCGACCAACACATTTCGGATAATAAACAACGTGATTTGGCGCGGCCGCGTCAACGGCGTATAAAAACGATAAATTATACGATCGTCCTCCCGTACGTCCGCGTACAGACCGGTTGTTGCCGTCGCAGATCGGTGTCTCCGCGTTCCGTAGACGACGGGCAGCAGCGGTGGGGCGGCGGTGGACCGCGAACGACCAAGGTAGGGGTCACGATCGCTCCGGTCGGCTCCGTGTCGCCGCCACGGCCGCAGAACACCACCAGCGCCAGCCATCCGACGAAGTCCAAGCCGGTCGTTGACTCCGTCGCACGCGCGCGCGTTCTGTTGCCCGACCGAAAAACACGCGTCGCCGTTTACCGGTGCACGGCACGGCACACACTTCGCGCGCCATACTGTTAACATCCGCGAAAACGCGCTCCTCGGCCCGGAACACGCGTAGTCCGCGAGTGTGCGCACCGACAATAATAGACATGAACGCTCGGCGCTCGTAACCCGACGTAACCGCCGCAATAGTCTCGTCCGCCGCGAGCGCCCGACCGCCGTCACAACCACCACGCGCGCGGCCGACAGCAAACCGGCAGTCCCGGCGCCCGGAGAGGAGCACCAGCCCCGAAGTCGACCGTCCGTCGCGATGACCGCCAAAGGGACTACTGGTCCGTTGTCGTCTACCAAGGTAACGTTCACCGCAGCCCGTAATAAAAACACTGTAGGGCGAGTACGTTTTTTGGTTTTTGTATTCGCGGTTTTATATGTATATAACGTGAAGTAAGTAATCGTCTTTTTTCTAAAACCAATCCAACGTTGGTAATAATCGGAAACAATTTTACAAAGTCGAAATATCCAAACACTCGTTTTATGTGTACAACAAAAGGTGCAAAATTTGCGTTTTGACCGGAATCGTTACGTCCTATACTATAATATATTAATGTCAGTAATTTTCCCTCTTAAATGATTTTAATTCGAATGCCCTTTTCTAAGTGTACACACTTCAACGACTAGCCTAACCGACAATTTGTCGACAGTACGTGTAACAGAAAATTTAACGTGTTGAAGTACTCGAAGAACTTACATTTATTTCATGGAAAATATGTTTGTCTAAAACGTACGTAATGACTCTGCAATAGGTAGAAATGGACATTAATACGGAACGGGTAAAATAATAACTGGCCCAAACGGCATTTATTTTATATATTATACTTTTACATTTATTAATTACAGTACTATATATTGTTCGGTTGTATATTTCTGTTGAATCGATTAAAAATTCGAATCAAATGATTTCAACTTTTATTCTTACGATAATGTTTATTAAATATTATAATTGTGTTGTAATGTTGTGTGTGCGTGTGAACATTTATCAGAAAACAATAGGTACTCAAATTTAGAAATTTCGAATTGTCACACTTATTGATTTAGATGATTAGCTCGATATAATCAAAACGAATACAATAGAATTATTGAGGTCCGACGAAACGTAAATTCAATGACAATGGTCCGTGTGTTGAATTCGTTCTAAGTAATAATTGAACATATCAAACAACACATGAGTAATTATTTGTATGTAATTTTAAAAGTCGCTGTATTTGTTATATTATGTATATGTGATTTTTAGTTTATATCATACAGCAATGATGTACAAATTTAGAATTCATTTCACATTTTACGTAAATTATATTGAATACTTTTTTATTTTCATCTTGTTAGACCTCAACAAATAACGGGTTTTTAACTCGCCGTAAAATAGATATACTGTAAAAAAACATAACAGAGTTATTATAATATATCCTCTAAACGAGAATAATTTTTTTCAGAAATTATTTACATTTCCCATAATAGCGGCTATTATGGGAAATGTAAATAGGCTATTTAATAGCCTATCCGCGATTAATCAACGGATATAATTGGATCGAATTTCCAATAAACTATGTTCGACGTGTAGTGGACACGTCACAAGCATAAAGTTAAATGGCAAAGATCACGAAGATTTTACGTTTAAAGAAAAATAACAATTAACATCAAACAATTTTAAATAAATTTAATACACGTTATATTATCATTCGAATGAGACGCGTGTGTTATTTTGATAACCATTTCATATTCCGAGTCGAAATACCTCCAACACGGTCGTAAACGATAATCGAAATTCCATGTAACTCTTTTTAATGCGTGTTGAAACGCCGACGAAGGGTTAGAACGAGTTATTTTTCTTTTGTAATCCTGATTAACGATGAACAAGCTTCTAATTGGTTGTTGGTCACGCACGATTGTCATGAGGTGAAGCAAAGAAAAAAATACACACACACATATATATATAAGGAAAGAACAGTAAAAAAAAGAATACATATATATATATATATATATAAAAAATAATCCTAACTAAATTATTTAGCATCGTTCATGTAGAAAAACGGCTGGGAAACAAAAACACTGCTAGTTCAATGACTGCAACACGAATGACCGCAGGAATCCGCGCAGACCGCAATGTCCGTATAAACGTGCGTCACGCGTGACTCAAGAACAATTATTATTATTATTATTATTATTATTATTATTATGATTACTGTTAATACTTAAAAGTTTCATTCATTCCAACCTCTTGGATATCATCGAAGGACGAATATCGTCGTCAGTGTCGGAATATTCATTTCAGAAATGATTTCGTCTTATTATTATTTTTAAAAAAAAAATCAACAGCGACCAGTTCAATAGTTATTTCCGAAGTGTTCTCATAAAAAAACAAACACTATAGTTATGTTACGATAAAAAAAAACTCAACAGGAAATTATTTATACGAAAACTACTATAGATGTCATACTAGACGAAATTATTTTAATAACTAATATACTATTTGCTATGGGGTACATGTCGTCGTTTACATTTTTGATCGGTGATCGTGGACAACCGAATTATCACTAATAATATGTTCATTGTTCAGCGGTGTTTACAACAACTAAAATGTATAAATATCTTATCAGTTCGTAAATCTTATTTTTGTATAAGATTTATGAACTGATGGTTTTAATGAACACGTTTTAAAACGTGTAAGAAACATGATAACACGCGTAATTTGTGTAATACGAGTATATATATATATATATATATATATTATATTCTAAAGCAAACAGTTTGTGTGGATCATAACTGTTGTAATAACATCATACTTGGAGATGAACGAAAATTTAAAAATACTTTGAATGTTTAATCCATTATGAGAAAGCATAAAACTAAGGGTTCCGAAGACGAAAGGTTTTATCTAAGAATATTATTAGATCAAATGTTTCCAATGACAGCAGCAGGTTATCTACCAACTGAAGTAATTAAATATTCAATATATTAATGTATACGTAATGTTTTTCATTCTCTACACTAATGCATTTATTATTATTATTTCACGAAAACCAATTTATTTAAATACAAAAACATTTTGGGGGGGGAAAAAAATACACAATTTACGATATGCGCTAAAAGGTAAAATGTTGGTTCTCGATACGTATATTTTTCGTTATAAACAATCGTTGATTCGTCGAAAGAATTCCGATGATTTTGTAACCTTCGTTATATACTAACACTACATCTATAGTAGTTCACTATCTGAACTAGTAAAACAGGAATAATAATATATTTGTATTAATCTTTAACAATAAAATAGCTTTGAACGACCATATAATCTATACTTCTATTATACGCGTGTAATATATAGACATGCATTACCAAGCTATATTCTACATACTATTACCAACGTAAATAATGAGTGTGACGACGTTTGGTCGGATGATTAGTAGTTTGAAGCATAGAGAAATAACGATGCATAGTAGAGATACCCGTGTAAATGTGTGTGTACACAAATGTATACGTATAAACTGGATCAAAAAACGACGGGGGACCCAAGACACAATAAATATCGTGGCTACTGTGCAGGGCAGTGTGTTTTTATATCGAATATCAAAACCTACCTAAAATCAACACCTATTTTCGAACGACGAATGCTTGAAATATTATTTATACAGTTACGTTGGGCTTAACTCGATTTACGTTTTAATTACATTTATGTGTAACAAATAAAGAAATCGATTAACATATTCAAACAATTATTCAATCATTTACCTATTATACGGATTTAAAAATATATGTACTCAATTGAAAAAAAAATTTATTACATACTACCCAAGGTTATTATTGTAATGAAAAATATACAAATTTACAATGGTTGTAATATAACACAAGTTTTCCTCCTGTCTTGTAATATATTTCAAAATTTGATAAAAATAAAACGTTGTTCTTATAACGGAAAACAACCGTTATATTTTTATTAGTTTTTTTTTTTTTACTATGTGTTATAATCCAAATTCACTATTTCACTGGCAATTTTTTTGTGTGAAATTCTTTTGTGAACCGTTTCAGATGTGTTGTGCCATCGATACCACAACATTTGTCAAACAGTAGGTATTAATTGAAATACACTGGATAACGAATCTATACAGTTCTATATTATATTGTTACACTGGACAATAATATATTATTTTCCCGCCATCCCATCGATGACCGAAAAACCTATCAAATTTTCAATAAGAGAATCGTAATATAGTATAAAACTTGACATGTGATACACACACACACACACACACACACATATATATATATATATATATATATATATATATATATATATTAGGTGTCATTTTCAATTATAAAACCAATAGAGTTTTTGCTCTTAAATGAAAACTAATTTGAGATTAGTATTTTATTAATTTTCTGTTATATAATTTCACAAAAGAGTATTAATAATAATAAATATATTAATGTGTTTAATTTATCACGGATACTAAACAGATTTAAAGTGTATAATGGGCAAATATTTACATATTATCTATCCAGTTTAGATGGTTTGGAATAAAATTTTATAAGTTGTAGAACACAAGTAAACCAAATTCATAAAAAATTATTATTTTCACTGTAATTTTGAAAACATAGATAGTAAATATTTCGCCTGTTGAACGTTTTCATATGAGTAGTTTACACTGTAATGTAGTGTGAAAACTAAAAATGTTTGATTTGCATAACACATCCGAATGGAAACATTGATGAAAATAAGTTTTTAAATTGTTGAAAAATGACTAATGGCTCCGAGACAGGTATAAACAATTGATATGAAGAACGATTGGAATGCCAACATTATATGTATCGCCGCTGTACATCTACGATGTACCGTGGCAAAATAAAAATGGAAAACAAAATTAATAGAATATAATTCGAAGACCATATTGTTTGCTAGAACAGCGTATTTCTGCAGTAATAAGCCGAATAAAGCGACGAAAAAAATTATACATTTTTTCCCTAAGCTGAAGGAGATATCTGCAAGCTCTATTTAATTACGTGGGTAGGTACGCGTGTGCCTATCGTTGTCTTATTGTATGTCTTATCATCGGCTGTAGTGGAAAACGATTAGACGAAAAAAAAAAAAAAAAACGTAACAGATCCTAAAATATAAACGACCTGTACCTAATGATTACGCGTCGGTGAGGGGGGGGAGGGGAAATGACCGTTTTGCGGTATACATATCGAACACAACCGTGTTGTGATGTTCGTCGGGTGCATACCGGTGCGCACGCGCGCGATCATCGACGCCGTAAAATCCCGTTCTCGCGAGTGAAACGACTGACGTGGTACACCGGACAAATCCGCGCGGGACATTACCTATATAGGTTAGGCGTGTACGCGTTGTTGCCGGCCGACACGGTTCCGATAAAGCGAAATACAACAACGACGACAATCGTAATAAACATTAAATAAACAACAACGATTACGTCTACGGTATATATATAGGTCAATGGGTCTGTCGGGCGATTGTTGCGTGAATCACCGTCCGGGTGTCCGCCGCCGTCAACCGGCCGGAGTGCTCGTGCCGCGGTACGAATGCCGATCGAGACGGACTTTCGTCTCAATACAATGTGGGTTATCCGCCGCCGCCGCCGCCGTCCGTCCGTCCGTCCTCCGGTTTCCGCCCAATCGCGCGCGGGCTATGGAGCGTTCGTGTAAACGTGTGCGACACACGCGTACGCGCACAGAGTGTATTCGAGACGTTTCGAACAACGTCGTCCTCCGTTTGTTTTCGGAAAACGGTGGTTTTTTTTAAAAAAATTTTTTTAACCGTCCGCTGCGAATAATACGCGTACGCGACGGTCCCGTTCACGACGAGCAAAACCCGGAAGCGAGAAATACGTCCCACGCCCGTTCAAACGTTCCGTACATTTTATCTCCGGCAATACCGTTACGGGCAGCCGGTCGCGCCCGTCTGTACGCGGTCCCCGTACCTATTACCTATATATACCTTCTAACGTCTTGTGTACGAATACATTATTGGTACCGCGGTCTCTGCACGTTCCCGGTCGCGACCAATACGTTTTCGGTGACTTGCGTGTTCATCCGCCGTCCGAAATAATATCAACGTATTAAATATCGCGAAATTAACTATGGAAATCGGCTGGTACGTGCCGTGGAATCCGCGTTGTGTAATTCACGCGAGTTAGAAAAACAAGATACGCCGTGTGTTGTCGTCTCCTTCGCCCACTTCGAAAATTCGAAATACCTAATATTCCGCAATGTTGTATTATTTTTCTTATGCGTATTGAATATACGATTCTCAATTCTGAACAGACCGCATTTTATTATATTTACGATTCATAACCGTATTCGTTATTATTTTCTCTTTTTGAATTTTAGATGTTCATGAAAAAAAAAAAAAATGCTTCACAAATTGTTTTCAAAATACGTTTGACGCACTAATACACATAGATGGTTCAATTCGTTTTGAAAATGGACAACGTACTAGGCCAACGGTTCCCAAACTTTTTCAGCCACGGAACTTTTTTTTAAGCAGTAGTTTCTCGTGGAGCCCCGAGAAATATTTAATGTTAAGTTTTATCTGCCTGTGTTCTATGAAACAAATTACACAGGATATGCATACGGGAGTAAGAAACGTCTTCGTTTTCTTCTTCTCTTTCGCTTCTATCCCAGCTATTTCGGGTCGACCACCTGTGTTCTAAACTTCCACTTGACACGATCATTTCGTTCATTTCCATAATCGTTCTTACAGCTTCCGAATTACAGCCTCCTCATAACATAACTAAACCATCCGAGTCTATTTTTTCTCGTCTTATCCACGATCGACGCTACTCCTATGCTTTCTCTTACATATTCATTCCTTATCCTATCGTCTCATGTCACTCCACTCATCCAGTTAAGCACACGGGAGTAAGAATAATAAGATATTTATTAATGAAGGAAACAATAGTATTAAAAGAACTGGAAAACATATTATTTATAATTTAAATTTACAAAATGAGAATATAACTAGTTAAGGTTATTGAAAAATAATGCACGTCTTGAAGTGTGAGTCTTAATGGGAGCAATGTGCCTGCTTTTCGCGAAAGTTTTTTGGTGTCCGTTGTCAGAAATCGATTGAAGACGATATACCACGTATTGTGCGTCCAAACGTAGATCCAACGATAATTTATATTATTATATTTATACACCTATACGACGGGCCGGATAATGCCTGAAATCTGAATTTGTATTACGTAAAATTCTAAAATTAAATAATTATATTTTCTTGACGGGATTTTAATATTGTTTGTGCACGTATGGGCGAATTATCACGTTCGACTTGACGGAGTCTTGTTAAAATATGTATGTTCGTTGTTTTAAATAACGAACAGTTATCAAATTATTACATTTTCACGGTGAAACGAACGGAGCCATTGAGAACTAATTGCGGAGCCCAAACGGCTTGGAGCACGATTTGGGAACCACTGTACTAGGCAATAACGTATTCAAATATATTTTTAACTTCAATAACCTTTTATGTGTAGCCGCAATTAGCACAAACACACCCGTATTGATATTATATAGTAGGGTAACAAATAATTATTATGATTTTAATGTACCGACCTGTGTAAGTCGTAAGATATGTGCGGCTCAGCGAATACGGTTTATGTGTGTGTGTGTATTGTGTATAATAATAATGTCGTATCTAAAAGAAGCGGTCCGGTCAAGGTTATACACGAGTATAAACGTTCGACTACGTGCGGATATTATTTAAATTATGCTCTTTTTTTTCTCTTTTATTTTTTTAGCGCACTAGTTCGAAAAAACATTCTACATAGTCACCGTTTTTCGGCATCACCGCGCCATGACATCGAATGATATCGATACGACCGTAATATAAGTGCCGGAGAAATAGTCTCCGAAATCGAAAATGACTGCAAATGTAAAAAAAAAAATTAATGGACAATCCGTGTAATGGATGTACCGTTACGCGCAGTGATTTTCTATTCTTTTTTCCGCCGCTTAATATAAACACATTGCGTTACAGGGAATCCAAAAACCGAACGGTACGATTCGATCCGGATAACCTAACGCACGCACCACGCGTGTGCCGGAGGATTTCCGCCGCCTCCGACGCCGTCGGTTTCTAATTACGCGATTACTAATTCACTTTAACCAGAGTGTCTTCGAAACGGACAGTAGGTCGTTCGTCACTATAATATCATACGGACGGCAGACACTATCTACACGTCGAGAGACTAACGAAATGCGGGGAGGGGTTCAGTCTTACGCTACAATAGGTTTCGATATTCGTACCGGGGGGGAAATGTCAACGTTGTGCATGGATTGAAATAATTTATGAAAGTCGCAGCGGAATAGCTGATGTTTAGAAACTGTTACAAGTACATTGTCGTTTGTTTCGCACACTTTGCACGTTGAAATAAAATAATACTTATTGGGGTGTTAGAAATTTAGAACGACGAATTCAGCTGACGATTATGTTTACTACTCGTAAATGATTTCTAACGAATATATTAACGTTTTTTTTTTTTTTTATATGTACACACACCGAACATATTTTTAAAACCATTCCGACTAAAATCGTAAATAGTACTTGAATGTTATTCTATTATAACGCGTATTCCATAAGACGGTCACGAAATATATTTTTTCAAACAAAAATATTGTAGAAATACATAAACCGTTTTCTTGAAAATCCATTATTAACATCTTTGTGCAGTCGAAACCTGAATATAATTCCGGGCAGTGAACTTCTCAAACATCTTTATTTTACATATTTATATTTTAGAAAACCAGTTTATTATAATTTGTAATACTGAAATTTGAACCAGCCATTAGATAATTTTTTCGAAATTACAGATTAATTATCAGTTAGTGAGTATGTAATTATTCTATGAAATATAAATAGAACATATTATTTTCCCCAAAAACTACTTTTGTAACAAAACTATTATTATGTTTTTATAGTAACAAACTCGACGTATAAAAAACATTTAAAATAATTACATGTATTACATATTCACATATACTGATTACGATATTGAAATATAAAAATTAATTAATTTATCGAATTTATGATTAATCCATTTTATAAATATATTTCTTACGTTATTTTATTACAATTATATTATGGTAATATGATATATAGAAATGTTTATGTGATAAACTGAAATAAAATCTATAAACGAGTTTAACAGAAAACTGTCGTGTAATCGTTATTTGATATTTTTTGTTTACGTTGAAATTTTATAAATTATTTAAAATATTTTACGTATTGTATTGTATTTTATTATTAAAAAATAATACATTTATCTTAAGAAAAAATATTTTAAATCAATATTAATAGAAAATAATAAACTAAGATCCTTTACATTTACTATTCTACATAGGTTTATGTGATTAAAACAATATATAGGTACATTCAAAAATAAAATTTTTGAACGGAATAGAATTTTAAGTTAAAAATAATATACAATATGATATAATTATAACAATAATCAGTTTACAAAAATATTGTTTTATGTACACAGTTATTGCGGTTAATTTATATCCTAACCTTATGCAAGTGCGCGTGGGCCGAACTTTGCGGAGGAAATGGCGAATCACTGAAATACTTGCGAGGCGACGCGCTCACCGATAGACTAGATTGTGTCGGTCCCAATGGTAAACCTTATCCGGAGTAAGTATAAACGTTTATATATATATATATATATTACATCTTTACACGTCGATACGGTTAGAATGTTAAATTAAATCGTAAGATTTGTTTGGTAAAAAAAAACCTATGAAATAGACATCGACATACGCGACCTAGTTTGTGTGACGTTTAATCCTCCGTCTATGCGTTATTACACAATTAAGTGATGCCGTTCCGTTTTCTCGAAAATTGCTATATTTTCGAAATGTCTGACAATCCGTGTCTAACGTTTCGCATTTCGTTCATTATTTTCCACGAATATTTTACAGGTCGATAGTAGCCGGCACGTATAGACGTACTACCAACTGGGGTACGTCCAGGACAGGACGCGATGCTCATTACGTGGACTCTAGACCCAGTCCCGAATCAATACGGGAGACGCTCTTAAACAACTATAAATTTAATAACCATAATGAAGATTACACAATTAGTAGAACTGGTAAGTGGCTTGTTCAAAAACTATTTACCTAACCTGATCGAATGTAATTAAGTAAACACACGTATTTAGAATCCACAAAATATTGTAACGTAATAAGACGTGATAGACGCGACGACTTTATTTATTACACAATTGAAATGGTAAATTCACATGTTTGCGGCAAAGAAATATAATATTATACATTAAAATAAAAAAAAATAATAAAATCTAATACGGTTATTCCTATCAGAATTGTTGACAAGATAATTGACATTTGTTCTGATTTTCTTTTATACGTTGTTCGTCCATTCAATTAGATACACGTATTTAAAAAAAAATTTGATTTTTGAGATAAATGTGATGCTTTAATATTCATATTCTAATAATTGTATGCAAAACGAAATTTGGATGTTATCATGTTGAAGACACGATTTCATAATTCATCTGAACAGACGAACAGCCATAGCTAATTGAGTTTTTTTTCGGATATATTAACAACGTAAATTATGAATTATTTAAAAGTTTAATAATCTGTATAATTTTGAATCTTAAATGAAATGGTTTAAACGATTCTGTTATGAAGTGTAAAACCCCCCCCTAGAAATATATACACATTGTATTACTAATGTTATTTTATCAGTTCTGCGGGTGTAACGAAAAATATATTGATTTTGTTCAAATGAATGTTATTGTCGAATTGGCGTTTTTTCAGCCCGAGAATACGGATCAACGCCTGCTAATCGTGAACTCTGCCAATCGCCAAACAGGCTGTGCCGCACCAGATATAATACAACTGCCCCCATGTACGGCGTGTCGTTAACGTCTGGCCAGCCCGTGACAATCGTTCAAAAATTCCCGGACTTGTTGCAGCAAGTCGTTTACGAAGTTTGCGAGTAAGTAGCACACGGACGGGCAGTAACCGCGGCTCGTTTACGACCGAAACGCACAAACGCGTGCGAGTTGCGGGAACAATTATCGTGAGACGGTGCCGTGGACGGTACGGGAAGAACGCTCCCGATTAATTGTCGATCCGTCCGTTTTCATCAGGTCGAACGAATGCGATCTGGTCAGAGGAGAATGTACACAGACGTACGTGCCGTATTTGTTCCTGGTGATACCTCTAGGACCGGTGACGCTGACCGGACAGGATTACGTGTTGGTGGAAAGCGGGTGCGTGTGCAAACCAAAGGGCTCCAGGGCCACGGCTCACGAACTGGTAGCTACCATCCCGGCGATGCCCCGTCCGTAATGCGTTTCCGTAACGAAGAGAACCGTGCAGACGACGTCTCGCCGAGTACCACCCGGCCGTGACACCGCGTTTTACTGTGCTTGGTACGTGCGGACGCGTATCGCTTACGCCTCCCGCACTGGGTACAGGCATACATTAACGCCGGCGTTAGCACGTATCACGAGAACCGTTCATGACATAATTGGTAAAACGTTTTGTATTTATTGTCTAATATAATAACAACGATACTGCGTCTCGTGTATACATTATATACAGTTAAACATATATAATAATAATATATTCATAGGTTATACGTGTAATATTGATAATGATCGGTAACACGGTTATTGTGCTCAACTTGTGTGTATTGGCGCCAAATATTTTTAAAATCTATTTACGTACAAGGTATTTCGTATAGGTGTATTATGATGAACGATTCGTTTTACTGAGAAAATCGGTAAACATATTAGCACGATAATTTTTTTTCTCTTCTAATTTATGTGATACTGTAATAATAATCGCCGTTTTATTTTTTTTTTTTTGTAAAATTTTAAATCACCCAACCTAATATTATCATAGGAATACATGTTTAATATGAACACTAAATGTATCGAGTTAAGATATCGAAAATGACAAAATTTACGTTGTACGTGTTCAAATTTAGATAAAACGGAGACGGTCCAGTATTATCTTACTTGCGCATTTATAATTTTATAATTTGTACATATCTATAAATTTATTTATAATTTGATAGTTGATAAATAAAAATGTAGAATAGGTACTTTTGTAATTTATTATTCGTAAATTATTATATATTTATATATATATATAATATATAGATTTGATAACGTGTAACTGTGTAAGTATATAAGGAATAGTAAAATGCTTGATAATATTTTCAGTATGTTTTACAAATTAATATTAAACATGACAGTTGTAATAAAGGTAATAAATTAATTCAAAAAAAACACACAATTTATTCCTTTTTAAATAACCTATTAAAATATAATTAATAAAGCATGAAAAGACATAGTGGATCGTAAAAATTTGATATATAATAAATTATACACATTACGTAGATACGTTTCTGATACCGTATATTATAGTTTTATAATTGATATCATGTTTAATCTATGCAAAGCAATTATACAATTAAAGTACATCGAATCATTAATATCCTATACGTGTACTGTCCAAATACGAACCCACGGCGCATCGTGATTTGTACACGGTTCGTCTCTTTGTCGACTGTAGAAATATTATGACAAACAGCGGTCGGTCGTGATATTATGCAAAGTGCCGTTGGAAAATTTGAAAATTATTTGTGAAAAACGACGTACGTATGTATCTGCCGAACCCCGTCTTGCCGGCGTCATAACTGTGAAACGCGTATACCATTATGGGATACCTAATTGCAGACATTATACTGCGGTTGCCGTAACGGCGTGCGGCACCGCACAACCAGTAATGTCTTGACGTTTAAGATTGTTCTAAAAAACAAAAAACAAAATTCGAACCACAACCATGAAATATAGTAGTCGCATTGAGTCGTCTGCGCGTACAATATGTCGATTGTCGTCGCGCTATATTATTCACATTGCTCGTGAGAAAATGTTTGTGGAAAAAAACCACGTAGGTCCTGCGCGTATACATATTATATTTTTGATACGGTTGGGTCGTGCGCACGTGCCCAATTATCACAGCCGACTAAACCGCGCAACGGTTATACGTGGCAACGTGAAACGATTGTAAACGACGCGAAAAATAAAAACCGAATGACAACGACACAACAATATGTAGTTAATGTGTAAACGATATATACGTTCACGTTGTCGGGCGGACCGGTGCAAAACGGTGTTTTTGTACGAACACGAGAACGGTCACGTCGAAAGCCGCGGCGGACATGCTGCCGAGGAAGAAACCCGTTCGTCATTGTCTACGTGGCGCATTTACGTTTTTTTTTTTTTTAGATTCGACGTACCCGTCCGGGACCACCGGGCCGCAGACCCGTTATACGTTGAAACCTGAGAATCGTATATTATTATTACTATTATTATTATTATACGAGTACAAGTAGAGAAGATTTCGTCGAAATCTTAGTTAGATGTTAGTAGAAATCTAGAAAGAAGATCTTAGTAGAAAGTTAGACGGATGAGTGGAATGACGAGAGAAAATTGGATAACGAATGAATATGTAAGAGGAAACATAGGAATAGTGTCGATCGTGGATAAGACGAGAGAGAATAGACTTAGATGGTTTAGTAATGTTTGAGAAGAGAAAATTCGGAAGCTGTAAGAACGATTATGGAAATGAACGTTGAAGAAAGAAGAGGAAGAGAAAGACCGAAAAGAGATGTTTGAATGCGATTGGGAGTGTGATATGAGGACTGCTAGTGTGTGCATAGATGATATGGGAGATCGTGTTAAGTGGAGGTTTAGGACACAGGTGTCCGACCCCAAATAGTTGTGATAGAGGCAAGGGAGAAGAAGAAAAAGAGACCATTTACTGTTAAACAAGGCAACTCTTTCTCGCTCCAATACAACATCGCTGCTGAGGTCTCACAAAGTAGTGATCTTGCACACGACCTTTTCAACATCTATACTTCTGATATCCCTCGAACTTCTAACACAGTATTAGCCACCATTTTTGATGACGATTATCCACACACAATGACATTATAGTTGCACACAATTTACAATATCATGCAAGCCTCATTGAAGTTTGGTGCAAAAACTGGTTAATCAAAATAAATGAGAGCAAGTTACGTGATCCTTTAGTCGTGATATACGTCCTTTAATCAAATCAAATTAATGTAATTAGAATTCTTGTTACATAAACGTCTCACCTTAAAATAAAAGAAAAATAGTCAAAGACTTCATCTTTTCCGATCCCTCTTAAAGTCCAAACTCAAACTTAAAATTAAAATACTCCTGTACAAACCCATCATCAGACTACTCTGGTCCTATGGTATTCAAATATAGGGTCCGGCTAAACCATCGAACATTTGTCCCATTCAGTCATTTTAAAACAACTCTTCGTATTAATATACTGGCGATCCTTGATATATAACAAACCAAGCTTTACACAGCGACTTACAAATAAAAGCTGCAAACGAACTTGTAAAACTGCATTATAAGCGTTTTCACACGAAACTTACACTGAGTACTAGTACTCAGTACCCTTAATTCAGATTATGTTTTCTAATCGTATTCCTTTGCATATTAAAAAGAAACTATAATCGCAACATACTACTTTGAAAAAAAAGTAAATACAAAATTATATTCATTTTTCCACACCTAGGTTATAAAGTCTAAGATGTATGTAGGGTATTACCAACGGGTGATTTCCCCTATCATGTGATTCATGTTATTGTACGAACACGAGAACAGTCACGTCGAATGTCGCGGCGGATATGCTGCCGAGGAGACCAGTTCACCATTGTCTACGCAGCGCGTTAACGTTACGTTTTTTTAGATTTGACGTACCCGTCTGGGACCACCGGACCGCAGACCCGTTATACGTTGAAGCTAGAGAATCGTATATTATTATTATTACTATTATTATTATACGAGTACGAGTGGACCGTGTAGAGAAGATTTCGTCGGAAACGCTTTTATTCGAGTTATCGAATGTCCGTTACTTTATGTGTGTCGTCGGCGCAGATTATTCCGCCGTCGCGCGGTCGCCTCGCCCATTCGGTATTTATTTATTACTATTTTTTTTTTTTTTAACTGTGACCAAACGAATTATAACACGACATAGCTGGTTTGAACACAATCGATAATTTTATAGAATTTCATATCGAAAAAATAATAATAAAATCGTTTCAATCAAATTGTCGTATGCATATTGGTAATAATCGTGGAAACAATCGAATTCGCTGTATTTAAACTTCAGTGTTTGAGTATAAACAAAACAATCAAACAAGTTTTTTTACTTTTGTGACAACAGAGACATTTATAGAGCATTCCGAAATTATAAGGTAATTATAAGGAATTTAATAAGTAAAATTTTATATTTTAAAATTAAATTAATAATTACAAAAATAACCTCTCTATAAAGTATATTCCGTGTTTTATTTCCGATCTATAGATAGTCTCAGACATATGATTTATCTAATTTGATCTAATAATTTTACGAATAATTAAATGTAATTTCGCTAATCTTTAGGTATTGCCAGCATTTCCTTTATGGCACCACAAGTTAGAAAATCATAAACCATATTGCTTTCTTTTGACTTATTCACTAAATACAAATTTCAAGCAGATTAAATGAAATTATACACTAAACGTCCACACGATTTTGTCATAGAAAGGCAACTGAACAAATTATTGATTTTGATGAAATCTAATTTACCGCATAATCATGTGAATATCATATATTTTCTTTGGCTGTTGATTAAATAAACAGTTAGTTCTATATACGGATTTAATAATATAATGTAAACTTAGGTTAGAAGAAAGAACATTCTTTTTAAAACAAAAGTAAATCTATGTTTATTGCTATTTGTTATTTTTTAATATTTTATAACGTCTCATCGATAAAATTGTGTCAAAAACTAAACATTATTTTTATACGATTTTATATATTACAATATCTTGTCAAGTATAACATTTTTGATTTCAACAAATACCTGGAATGTTCAATGATTATTTTAAAAGTTAATTAAATATAAATTGGCTTTAAGATACAAAATTAGAATCATTATTAATTTTAAACAATATATATTAAATTTATAAACATACTTGCAATAATCACTTGGCCCGGTTATACAAATCCATATATATATATATATGTATACTTCCTAATTAAAGCTTTTTCTTTTCTCATGACTGCATTTTAAAGAGACTTTCTTTTAAGTGGTACATAAAAATATTCAAAATGTATAGATGGTACTGGGTTTGTGAAAAGGTTGAGAGCTGCTGGTACCTATGTATATATAATTACAAATTATAATAGAAATTCAAGAGGTAATTCCACAATATAGTTTAATTACTTTAATGAAGCTAGTACACATAAAGTATATATCCTTTATAACTATTAATGCATAAAATAAATACAATATGAAAAAGTTAAATACAACTAGGTAATGAGATATATATTTGTCTTTTTTATAATATATATAGAATATAATAAACATTTATTTTGAATTCAAAATATGAATTTGACACTCGTATATAAATAAAAAATGATTACTCGATTTGGGTGAACAAAATAAAAAAAAGGTGGAAATAAATAAAACAAGTAAAAAATTTATAAACGCCCGGACAGGGACTTGAACCCTGGACCCTTAGGTTAAAAGCCTAATGCTCTACCGACTGAGCTATCCGGGCTAATGTTCACTAAGGGTGGTTTTAGTATTTTTCAGTAAAATATATATGTAACATAATATAGCAGTGAGATTAGTAAAGGTAGGTTGAATATGTTGAATATGTTGAAAAAAAGAGAGACAGACAGAAAAAGAAATGGCTTAATGTGATTGAGAGTGATATGAAGAGACAGGTGCGGATCCAGAACTTATTTACGGGGGAGGGGGGCATCTTAATCAAAACAACTTTAATCCTCATTTGTCGCATCGAGTAATGAAATATTTTCCAAAACGTTTTTTTGGAAATCGTTTGCGATACACCTAAATAAAACAATAAAGTCTGTCTTTATATCTTCATCAAATGTCGAATCGCGTGGCGGTCGCGGCTGCTATCGGAACAATTTATTGTCCTCTACGGAGATGTTCGAGATATTTAAGAGCCATACTTAGTAGGTATATTATATTATGTGTAACCCATCAATTTTTAAGGTTCACGTATCGTTCAATAATTAAACTGCAATACATATAAGAAAACAATTATACGTACTTTGATAAAAAGAGGTATTTATCTTTATTGGTTATCAAAAACGTTGAAACCGAAAAATCCCATAGCTACAACTTCATTTTAAATTGTCTTTCTATAGTATCATAGATAAGAGTTAGAATTATAAAACGATACTAATAAAAAAATTTAACAAGAGTCTACGGGGGGGGGCGATCGCCCCTTGCCCCCCCCCCCCTTGGATCCGCGCCTGTGAAGAGATAAATGCTGGTGAGTGTTGAGAATGTGGGAGACGGATTATGTGGAAGTTGAGAACATCAATGCATATACATGTAACACGATATATATAACAAAACAATTGATAGATAAGTGAAAAAGCATTTTTGTAAGTAAAAAAATATTGAAAAAAATTTCGCCGCCCGAACAGGGACTTGAACCCTGGACCCTTAGGTTAAAAGCCTAATGCTCTACCAACTGAGCTATCCGGGCACTTATTTCACAAATGTAAATTTAACATTTTTTAGTAAAATAAAAGTATAATATTAAACATAAAAAAATTTTTTTTCGTATAAATAAAATAGTTATATAACATATAAAATAATATAAAATTACAATTTCAATTAATTTTATATTTTTGCGAAAATAATAAATTGTTATTTATGTTTTCTAGTTCTCATGTTATTTGATAAGATATCATCAATTCACGTGTCTCTAACCAAGGTCCAAAACCTAATATTGTTTACTGTTGCCATTGCTTGTTGATTGATATGTAGATCCTATGTTGATCCTATGTAGATAGGTATCCGTGTTATAATTGCGTTTAAGAATTTTATAATCACATCACTAATTTGTATTTTAAAATCGAATGTTTAGTTTTTGTTTTTTTTTTATTATTATCACTTTCAGTCGGTTATTTTATGTTTTACATTCAGATAACCGATGCGTATTTACTACACGTTAGTTTTGTTGTGTAGTTTTCATTTTAATGTTTTACTTAATTTAAAGATTTTACCCACCTATGTTAAAAATGATGGATCCTGATAATTTACCAAAGTTCGTATATCTGCACAATAACTACAAATATCGATTGAAATTAGGCTTTTATGCAGCACCTAGTAATCCGAAAATATTTTCAACAGCAGTTCAAGATGAACTTAACAAGTTGAAATTTACATATTGTTCTGAGTAAGTCTCATTAAAATTCAATGAAGTTAATTTTTAATTATAATGTGTTGATTATTACAGTTTAAACGGATTGGTTATGGGATTTGGTAAAATAAAATCCAATGAACTTATTCAAGCCGATGTCAGACATTGTATTAATGTAGTTGTTAATGTTGATGTATACATATTCAGACCTCCAGTTGGATCTATAATTAAAGGTTAGTAAATATCAATTTTTATAAAATCTATTATTAAGGTTTAGTTGATGTTAATTATGCTATAACTGTTTAATGGATTTAAAATAATGTTAATGAGTTGGAAGACCATCTTACAAAAACTTCAAACAAAATGTTAAACTACCTAATTGGTTTTTACAATCTATTAATAAAATAATTTTTAAGGAAGTTTTATAAACAGGTTTTTATTTTTATACAAATTATGTATGCAAATAATAAAATTCCATAAATATTATACATTTTGTAAATATTACTAATTAAATAGTTTCATTTATTACTTAACTTCACTGACCTTTATTATTATAATCATTCTTCAATGATGTATATATATATATATATATATATATAAACATTCATAGCATTTACAATATTACATTTTATCCTATTAATAATTTAATCATATTATTTATTTATTTATTTTGTAGCTGTAGTAAATCAAACTAGTGAGAATCATGTTAGTTGTTTGGTGCATAATTTGTTCAATGTTTCAATTGTACGACCTGAACATCAACCATACAACAAATGGCCAGGATCTAAAATTAAAAAAGATGATAAAATTAATGTAAAAGTTTTATCTTTCGATCTTACAAAAAAACTTCCTCATATTACAGGAGATATTGTTGGCAATAAGTAATTATATTATCTTATATTAAAAATTAATTTCATTTATTTAATTATTTTTAATTTTTAGATATACTGATGATGAACCAGACAATTATTCTGAAAAATGCTCTTCATCTACAAAAGAATCAGTAAGTAAATCAATTAAACACATAGAAAAAAAGGATACTGATAGTTCTTCAAAACTTTTATCAAGTGATTCTGAATCATTTGATGATGTAGACAGTCCAATAACTTGCTCTAAAACATTTGAAAATCAATTGACTAAAACATTATTACTAAACCAAACCACTAATAGTAAGCATATTAAGGGTCCATTATTTAGTTCTACTCCAGTTTCTAGTTCTGAACATAGTGTAAATAATATTAACTTAATCAGAAATAAGCAGTTACAACAGTTACATAAACATTTGGCTAAAAATGCTGAAAAAGAGAAATCATTAGATTATGTTAAATCAGAAATTAAATTAAATTTACCTGCTACTTCAATTATTAGTAATGATAATTCAGACAGTATAAATAAAATAAATCGACAAAGAAGTTTGCAAAGTGATTCTGGTATTAGTGATGATGATCGGAAACAAATAAACTTTCCAATTCAGAATGCATTTTCAAATACACCCGGAACATCAACAAAAACAAATGAAAAGCATCAAAGTTCAAATAAAATTATTGGTTCAGTTTTACATTCTTTTAGTCAAAAAAACAAAATTAAACATGAAACTAATGTATCAAAACATAATTTATCATTTGATTTCAATACTGATCATACTAGTGATGATGATGATGAAAAAAAATCTGTATATACTCAACATGTAAACGATATGATTAATTCAGATGAAGATAAATCTGTTTATAATCAACATATACAAGATTTGAAAAATTCAGATGAGGAAATGTTTTATAATTGTAAAAGTACAAATGAACCAAAAATCAAAGAGTCTACTACATTAAGATTAAATACTAAAAATATTCAAAAAAGTAATGTTCCTCAAAATAAATATGTAGAAAATTGCAGAAAAAAGATAGTTAAAGAACATTCAAATAACATATTATCAATGATGTCTTATTCAGAAAGTAGTAGTGAAAATGAAAAATTACCAATAAAAGAAATAAACCATCAAAGTAATTTAATTAAAAAAATTGAAAAAAATACAATAGATATTTCATCAGGATCAAAAGTAGATATTATAAATACTCAATGCATAAGTAGTTCTGATGATGAAGTTTATACAAAATGTAGACAAAATATATCAAAAAAGTTAGATACAAAACTTTTAACTGAACAAACTAAAAGTCAACAAATATTTACTAGTGATAATGAAAATAACACATCTATAAGTTTTCATAATACAATTTCAGAAATTCTTAAAGTAATAGATAATACTAATAATTGTAATGTTAATAATAATGATAATAATATTTTGTTAGAAATAAAAAAAATGTGTAATAAAACAAAACAAGTAAAAACAAATTCTACACTTGAAACATTACAGTGTAGCAATGAAGAAAAAAAATCATCAATAATTGGACATAATATAGGAGAAGACACTAGTAGTGACGATGAGATGAATATTCTCTTGAGTAAAAAGATGTCGAAAAAACCAGAACAAGTAAATGAAAAAGAATCTACTTCGAAATTTTCATTGTCAAGCACTAAGAAAAAGAAAGTAACACCAAATGTAATTAGTGAGAAAAATAAAAAAAATGAAAACATTGGATATAAATTTGAGGAAGACACAAGTATTGACGATGAGATGAATTTATTATTTAATAAAAAAAGACCAAAACAAGTAAAAACAAATTCTACACTTGAAACATTAAAGTGTAGCTATGACGAAAAAAATACATCACCAAATTTCTTTATTGATAATAATAGTCAAAATGAAATAATTGGACATAATATAGAAGAAGCCACTAGTAGTGACAATGAGATAAATTTAGTATTAAGCAATGAAATGTTAGAAAAAGAAAAAGCAAAAAATGTAATTAAAACATCATCTATACTTGAATCATCAATTGGTAGTAATACAAAAAAGAAATTAACACCAAATTTGAATAGTAAGAAAAATAAAAAAAATAAGAAAATTGAATATGACATAGAAGACTCTGATAGTGAGGATGAGATGAATGTATTTTTTAGTAAAAAGATATCAAAAAAACTAAATCAAGCAAATGAAAAAGAATCTACTTTGAAAGCGTCATTATGTAGCAATGAAAAAGAGAAAGTAACAACAAATTTGATTAATGATAAGAATAAGCAAAATAAAAACATTGAATGTTACTCAGAAGAAGATACTAGTAATGACAATGAGGTGAATTTATTATTTAATCAAAAAAATAAAATAACACCAAATTTGGTTAGTGAGGAAAATAAGAAAAATGAAAATATTGAACATAATTTAGAAAAAGACTCTAGTAGTGACAATGAGATAAATTTAGTATTAAGCAATGAAATGTTAGAAAAAGAAAAAGCGAAAAATGTAATTAAAACATCATCTACACTTGAATCATCAATTGGTAGTAATACAAAAAAGAAATTAACACCAAATTTGAATAGCAAGAAAAAAAGGAAAAATGAAAAAATTGAATATGACATAGAAGACTCTGATAGTGAGGATGAGATGAATGTATTTTTTAGTAAAAAGATATCAAAAAAACTAAATCAAGCAAATGAAAAAGAATCTACTTTGAAAGCGTCATTATGTAGCGATAAAAAAGAAAAAGTAACACCAAATTTGATTAATGATAAGAATAAGCAAAATAAAAACATTGGATGTTACTCAGAAGAAGATACTAGTAATGACGATGAGGTGAATTTATTATTTAATAAAAAAAATAAAATTACACCAAATTTGGTTAGTGAGGAAAATAAAAATGAAAATATTGAACATAATTTAGAAAAAGACTCTAGTAGTGACAATGAGATAAATTTAGTATTAAGCAATGAAATGTTAGAAAAAGAAAAAGCGAAAAATGTAATTAAAACATCATCTACACTTGAATCATCAATTGGTAGTAATACAAAAAAGAAATTAACACCAAATTTGAATAG
Source organism: Schlechtendalia chinensis (assembly GCA_019022885.1). NCBI lineage: Eukaryota > Metazoa > Arthropoda > Insecta > Hemiptera > Aphididae > Schlechtendalia > Schlechtendalia chinensis. The sequence goes on from CM032348.1 coordinate 535,560, forward strand.
TAAAAAAAATAAGAAAAATGAAAAAATTGAATATGACATAGAAGACTCTGATAGTGAGGATGAGATGAATGTATTTTTTAGTAAAAAGATATCAAAAAAACTAAATCAAGCAAATGAAAAAGAATCTACTTTGAAAGCGTCATTATGTAGCAATAAAAAAGAGAAAGTAACACCAAATTTGATTAATGATAAGAATAAGCAAAATAAAAACATTGAATGTTACTCAGAAGAAGATACTAGTAATGACAATGAGGTGAATTTATTATTTAATCAAAAAAATAAAATAACACCAAATTTGGTTAGTGAGGAAAATAAAAAATGAAAATATTGAACATAATTTAGAAAAAGACTCTAGTAGTGACAATGAGATAAATTTAGTATTAAGCAATGAAATGTTAGAAAAAGAAAAAGCGAAAAATGTAATTAAAACATCATCTACACTTGAATCATCAATTGGTAGTAATACAAAAAAGAAATTAACACCAAATTTGAATAGCAAGAAAAAAAGGAAAAATGAAAAAATTGAATATGACATAGAAGACTCTGATAGTGAGGATGAGATGAATGTATTTTTTAGTAAAAAGATATCAAAAAAACTAAATCAAGCAAATGAAAAAGAATCTACTTTGAAAGCGTCATTATGTAGCGATAAAAAAGAAAAAGTAACACCAAATTTGATTAATGATAAGAATAAGCAAAATAAAAACATTGGATGTTACTCAGAAGAAGATACTAGTAATGACGATGAGGTGAATTTATTATTTAATAAAAAAAATAAAATTACACCAAATTTGGTTAGTGAGGAAAATAAAAATGAAAATATTGAACATAATTTAGAAAAAGACTCTAGTAGTGACAATGAGATAAATTTAGTATTAAGCAATGAAATGTTAGAAAAAGAAAAAGCGAAAAATGTAATTAAAACATCATCTACACTTGAATCATCAATTGGTAGTAATACAAAAAAGAAATTAACACCAAATTTGAATAGTAAAAAAAAAGAAAAATGAAAAAATTGAATATGACATAGAAGACTCTGATAGTGAGGATGAGATGAATGTATTTTTTAGTAAAAAGATATCAAAAAAACTAAATCAAGCAAATGAAAAAGAATCTATTTTGAAAGCGTCATTATGTAGCAATAAAAAAGAGAAAGTAACACCAAATTTGATTAATGATAAGAATAAGCAAAATAAAAACATTGAATGTTACTCAGAAGAAGATACTAGTAATGACAATGAGGTGAATTTATTATTTAATCAAAAAAATAAAATAACACCAAATTTGGTTAGTGAGGAAAATAAGAAAAATGAAAATATTGAACATAATTTAGAAAAAGACTCTAGTAGTGACAATGAGATAAATTTAGTATTAAGCAATGAAATGTTAGAAAAAGAAAAAGCGAAAAATGTAATTAAAACATCATCTACACTTGAATCATCAATTGGTAGTAATACAAAAAAGAAATTAACACCAAATTTGAATAGCAAGAAAAATAAGAAAAATGAAAAAATTGAATATGACATAGAAGACTCTGATAGTGAGGATGAGATGAATGTATTTTTTAGTAAAAAGATATCAAAAAAACTAAATCAAGCAAATGAAAAAGAATCTACTTTGAAAGCCTCATTATGTAGCGATAAAAAAGAAAAAGTAACACCAAATTTGATTAATGATAAGAATAAGCAAAATAAAAACATTGGATGTTACTCAGAAGAAGATACTAGTAATGACGATGAGGTGAATTTATTATTTAATAAAAAAAATAAAATTATACCAAATTTGGTTAGTGAGGAAAATAAAAATGAAAATATTGAACATAATTTAGAAGACTCTTGTAGTGACAATGATGTAGATTTAATATTAAGCAATAACCTTTAAAAAAAGTAAATAAACCATCATCTATACTTGAATCATCAATAGGTAGTAATAAAAAGAAGAAATTAACACAGAATTTAAACAATGAAAAAAACAAAAAAAAAGAAATAATAAAACATATTTTGAGTAATAATGATAAAGTGAAATGTACATCTCTTAAAAGTAATATTAATGATGAATATAAAATAAAGAGTCCAAAAAAATCTAATAAAATACCAACAAGTGTTTTGAATTTGAATGAAAATACTTGTACAGTATTAAAAAAAGACATATCTAACCCATTTATTAAACTATATACTCAAAATGTAAAAAGCTCAAGTTCAGATGATGAAGCATCTATTAATTTATCAAAATCAAAAAATATAATAAATCACTCTTCCAAAAAAAAATATTCTTCATTATTAAAAGATATAAATAAAAAAGAAGATATAATAAAGGAAGTTTTAACTTCTATAAAACATAAAAACAAGAAACAAAAACAAATGCTGCCTGTTAAACACATTAACTTGAAGTCTAAAGATTGTGACAGTCCTGTTAAAATTAAGAAATTAAAAAAAGAAGAGTCAATAGTTAGTACTAAAAATAAAAAATCTGTTTTAGATAAATTAAATAACCCTATTGATAAACTAAAACCTAATACAATGTCTCAAAATATTTATTTAAAAGACAGTCAATTACAACCAAAATTAGATCTTACTGATAGTACCGATGATGAGATTGATGTTATAAAAAAAATTTTAAGAAAAAAACAAAAGTTAAATAAAATCAACAATCAGAAAATTGAATTACCAGAGTTAAGTATGAAAAATGATATTGCATCAAAATCAAACAATCTATGTGAAATCTCAGAAAAATTAAACAAAAAACTAAAATCCAAAAATGTATCAACTGCTATAACAAATGAATTAATCAATAATATAAAAACAAAAAAGAAGAGACCTAAAGAAATTAAGGATTTACTTTTAGATAATATAACAACTTCCTTAGATGATTCTTCAATTAGTCATGTTCAATCTAAAAAGAAAAAAAAGGATCATAATGCAACAATTAAAATAGATGATGTATCTAAAGATACAATGTTTTATGGGGATCTATCGAAGGTTAAGAAGAAAAAGAAAAAAAATAAACATAATGAAGACATTAAATTGAGTGATTTAACTGTGAAAAATAATACAAATCAATATAATTCATCAATTAAATTTGAGCAACAAAATACTCAGATGCAAAAAGATACATTTATGGATATAACAAAAAAAAAAGAAAAAAAGAAAATAATCAAAAGTGATCCAACTCGACTTGATACTCAAAATATAATTACTGACAAAAGTAAATTAAATGATAAATTACCAAATAAACATATTGTAAATCGTCAGAGGAAAAAAGGGTCAAACAAAAAAACAGTTAAATTATTAACTAAAAACCAAATTCAAACATTTTTACTATCTCAAAATAATGATACTTTAGATAATTTGTATAAAAGTTTGTCATGCAATAAATTAGTACTTTAAAAAATGATTAAAACTAATCAGTTTTTAATTTGAATATATTTTTAATATGATTGCTGTTTTTAAAGAGAGTTAAGAATGATCAATATAAATTATCATTGTGCACCTATATTGTTAAAAATTTAGTTATGTTGTAGAATTAAGTATTCTTTTTAAAGTTAAGTCTGAATTTCTATGTAATAATGTTATATAATATATTGTTAATATAATAATATGGTTACATACTTGTATTGCTTTATTATTTACATTTATATTACTTAAACATTTTGTATTTTGATGAAAAAAGTGTTTTTCATTTGGACTGTTAAAATAACCTTTTTTGTAATTGTAAATTTATTTGTAAATTAATAAATAAAGGTCTATTTAATAAAAAAATTTTAAAAAATAGTTTTATTAAATATATTATGTTAATACATATTTGGTATGTGAAGCAACACATCTCCATAACAGGAATCAAGATACCGATTAAATGTATATCCTAATTGACAAAAATCATATTAATTTTAGATTCTATTGATTAAATAATGTCAATTCTTACTGAAACGATACACATTTCAAAATGTAATGACTAAAAGATTCTAGAAAAGGTGTTCATAATTAGTGGTCAATTTATTTTAATCGTCTTTACTTATACATTAAAACATTTATTAGATAAATTTCTAAACTTCAACTTGGATAAAATATAAATGTATGGAATTCAAAAAAATGATTATACCTCAATGTTGATAAATGTTCCAAATGATATTTTTTTTTTTTTTTTAATTTATTTTTAGTTATTATACGATCTGTAAGGATAAGTTTTTTACAATAAGTATAAGTGATCATATAGAGTTACATAAGAAAAAGAAAAATAAGATTAAATAAAATAATAAAATAAAATAATATAAATAAAATAAGATAAGTAAATTAAATTAACTGTGGACTGAGGACTTGAGTGAAGAAACCATCCAATGATGGGACTTCATGACATGTATTAAGAGGGTTAATCATTTAATAGATCACGACACCATGTTCGTTTTAAGCGCCTTCTGGGGTCACCAGGAATAGTGGGAATGGATAGTTCTGAAATCAGGGGATTGCGATGGTTTTGGAGATTGTAGTGAAGGCGTTTGTAGGATATCTTGGCAACGTTTTTTACTGTTGGGATGTTGAGATCATTGTGGAGAGTATCATTTGAGACATAGTATGGGGCTTTGGTTATTTGACGAAGGCATTTTGATTGAAAAGCTTGGATTTTATTAATATTAGTAGGTTTAGCAGCTCCCCATAACTGGATACCATAAGTCCAAATTGGTTTGAGGAGCAGTTTGTATAGGAGAAGTTTATTTTTAAGATTAACATGTGTGGATGTGAGAAGAAAATGCAATTGACGAGACCGGTTGTTTAAGGCAAGACGTTTAGAGTGGATATGGGTTGCCAGGTTAGTCGTCGGTCTAAATGCCGAATGATATTAAATTAAATTAATGACAGGTGTCATAGATCCCAGTATAATGTATGTTTTAATTTTACAATTTTTGTATTATTCTTGAAATCTAAATAATGGAGCATGCTCCATTAAAATGTTCTAGATAAAATAATAGTTATAATTTCTATATAGAAAAAATGTTAAATTTCTCTGAGAAGGCGGGCTGCTTTAGGTAAATTATTTAAGTTCGAATATATGTCATAATCATGTTTGAAACAATTTTAATCTAATAAAAATTAATCTTAGTAGTGGATAATATCTCGTTGGAAATTAAAATTGCGCAAATATATTTTAGTTAATTTCATGTTACTGAACTGCTTTCGCTTGTCGCTGTAGTGCAAAGTAATGTTAAATAGAGTCGTAAAATTTACTTAGTTATCAAAACAACGTTCTTGTTTTTATACCTGGTTATTCCATGAAACAACTTGTAAATGTTCTGTTTGATTCGGTTTTTCATCTATTTGTAACGAAACTAGGTATAAGGTTTTTTCAAGAGAACTATTTACTGTCAATGACGATGCAATAAATAATGGTACTATTAAATACTAAATTTACTATTAAAGCTATACAATTTTGTTATTGATGGTAAATATTTGTGAAACATATTTTCGTCATTTTATTATTATTGTACTAAAAACATTATATATGTTTCGTTAATAATACATTTTTCACTATTATGATGAGTACAAAAATGATAATAGTGTACAATCGTCCATTAAATAGAATGTGTCAAGTATGAAGTAATTACAGGAATAAAAATTGATTTTTAATCGTAATATGTAGTATCACTTAACATTCAATTTTCATGTATATATTTTGTGAATATTTTATTCACCATTACCCGTGATTTTCATTGTTCTGTATTAACGAGTATACTTATTTACGATATGTTGTTAACCGACACAGTCGCGGTCTAGTTTAAATGCGGTTTTTGCAAAAGTGAATACGTCAAAAAACCGTGAGGCACTCGACGTGCAGCGTTTTAATAATTGTAAAATAGGCACATAGACAGAAATGTTTTATATATACGGATAATAGCCATTAGGTAATAGGTTATGTAATATAACTTTACTATTTTTCAAATGAGAACGCATCGTTATCAGCGGCAGAACAACCAATTCGAATAAAAATCAATAAAATGACTATAAATTACATATACAATTTTTGAATTAAATATTTTTATCGTGGATAAGAGAGCAATTTTCCACTATGGGAATCAAGAATCCTGGACACATCTAAAGCGCACGTGAATGTTTTTTAAGTATTTAAATAAAATTTAAAAAAATTTGTATGTAGCTTTTAACTATACTTTTGTCATTTGGTTGAAAAATTAACAACCAACACAGTACCATTCTGAAGACTGAAGATATTAAATTATATAAATAATTTGATTAGGAAATCAATAAAAGAAAATAAATATTATTGTGGACCACTATTTCATGTATACATATTTGTATACCTTAATCGATGATACCTAAAACCACATAGATCTTCACTTTGTACCTATTGTAACCATTGAAGCACCTTTTGTTCGTCAGTAGTATGGGTTATAAGAAGTACATAGTGCATCAAAATAAACATTTTTTTTTTGTACAATTTGACCACTGAAAATGACCAGAAGATTTTATACATTATACATAATATGGTAACTGATGAAAGTATCAAATTATCACAAATGTAACAAAACAGTATTTAAAAAATCTTTATTAGTCATAACAAGAAAATTAATAAAAACAAACAATATATTATATTAATATAAAAATATAAACAGATAACATTTAATATTTAATAATTAATATTGATATGAGGTAACTAACTTTTAATATTGTGTTAAAGTATACATTTTAATTATAAGTAGTTCTAGAGATGTATGTTCATTAATCCTGTTTAAGTAATGGAGAACAAAAGTTGTTAGATAGTATGAATAATGTCTTTTAAATCTATCAAACAAGCTGCCCTATTGAGAAAGCATTAGTATTAGAGAATTGTAAATAACAGTTTATTAATTAGAAAATTACAAAGCATTTGCCAGATAGTTTTTTGATCTATCATTTAAACTACATACTGCCCTAAATAAACTTCACATTTAGGGCATTTATGTTCAACATTCAAACATTGATCCATACAAAATGGAATTAAACACGGACCCCAGAAACACCTATAAAAAAATAATGTGTGATATAATACATGTAGTATAATAGATTATTTTAAAATAAAGATATAAGTATTTAAATTAATGAGCTTCCACAATATGTATGAGAAATTAATTTCAATTAACTTTATTATGTAAGTAGACTAATATATACAATATAAGTAACAATCATTCTCACTAATAGTAATTTATTATTATTGATTTAAATTTGTCATTATAAAGCTAACAACTTGTAGTGAACTCAGTAACTAAAATACTTAACTAAGATCTAATATAAAAAAGTAAATTATGAACTTAATAAAAATGATTTATTAACATTATTTCATTTCTATAAATGTTTAGTCTATCTTCAATTACATTAAAATAATAATAATCAATGGATTTACATCCCAAACACTATATGCTCAAAGATTGCACCCTCCACATATTAGAGGAGTTGAAGTAGTTCTTGGACAAGCCAAAAATGGACAGGACGGGTAATTATAGCCGGCTTGCACTAGAGACCTGATGCCACCAAGGTAAAAAAACTTGTTAGATAACCTCGGGATCAAACCGCAGACCTCGTGTGCTGAAATGTGTGTTTCTACCAACTCAACAACAGCCGATCCCTTTCAATTACATTAAAATATCTAGATAATATAAAATAAAATAAAACTGCTTATTACCCAATTACACAACACACTAAACTCGATATGTAAGCCATTGTACTTGGCCTCTTATTTATTTTAGTAGTTATCTCTTTTCGGCAATTAAAACAGACCATTCGAGTACTATGTGGCCCAACTGGTACAACGGTGGTAATAAGTTCGTATGGAGCTTTGACGTCTAAAAATAAAATATATAATAGGTGTATAATATACATTGTATACGAAAAAAGATTCATTCAATGAAAGCTTACATTCGGGTTGTGGAGTGTAAGGACTTGCTGGTGGAACACTTGTTTGCTGGTTCCATCCATATGGTGCTGTTGGAACAGTACCAGGTGTATACGCTCTGCTCATGATTCTAAAAGTATATATTGCAAAATAAATTATTAAAAGAATATTATGTTTTACTTAAATGCAATAAAAAAAATTATCAAGATACACTTCAAGATAATATACTGCTATTACCATTTTGGGCAATAAGGTCAAACATGGATATGAGAGTTATTTTATAGGTCAACTCACACACACCTTCTGTTACTGTTATAAAAATTAAAATAAATCGTATTAAAAATCAAAATACTATACCTTTAAGTATTCTATAATTTAATACTTAATGTACAAATTTCGAATGATCATCGATCATTACTAAGTACAAGACGTAAAATTTTTGTTTTTAATTTGTTATTCGGATATCATATTATAAAATAAACAGTCGACCTGTCGTTTCACGTTTGTCAACTTGTTGTCCGATTGGTGATAAAATGTAAAATTTGACGGAGGCGTTTTTTCCATGAGATTCAAGACGACACCCACGCGCTATTTCATAAGGCTTTACAACATACGAAATGTTTTTTTCGGTATCGTGTCCAGCGGCCTCCAGCAGTACTTTTATGACAGGTGTGAAATATTTCTACCTCTAGTTTTTCCGATTTTATTTTCCAAAACGACGACTCCAACGTTTAAAAAAAAAAAAACAGTAAAATAATCGTATCGTAGCCCACGATGACTGAAATCCTTGACAATAACTTACAAATTAAATTACCTAAACTTTCTTATACATAAATCGTTTACGAAGGATTATGTTTTTCTTCTCGTCACTATGAATTATTTTTTCGTTCGTCTTCCGACTTCTCGGAATATTTTTTCTGTAACTGTAACTGTAAATTAAATAATCTAAATTCTAATTTATATTATCTTGATGTTTAAATCTGACGACTGGTCAACATTTGGTCGTTTCCTCAGCCATCCATACTGAAAATCACATACGGTGGGATATTTCAAGTGTCAGAATTCTCAAAATATCTATGTCGACCATTTACCACAATTTTACACATTGACTGAATTTCACGGGTGCTTCGAATTTAGAAAAACAAAAATTTTAATGTTTGGTCTACATTGTAAGCGCGTGTTCATGGAAGAATATACACAATTACTATTTTTTCTATCAGTAACAATAATTTCAAAATTAATGTTTTAGTCTCATATTTTAATTTATTTTTAGACTAACAATATTTCGTACCAATTTATTCAACGAGTTATTGTCATATTTATATACATCATAGTTATTGTTACATAAACATATTTCTCAGATCGCTTTGAATATTTGTTTAAACATAAATTTACGATTTTTCTCACTATAATTAAATACAACAAAATGTCAGAAACGAATTTAGTTTGTAACTATAAAAAGTGTCGTGTAGTGTTAAATACATTCGCATGGGTCACAAGCTGTTCACACATATTTTGCGATAACGATGGTAGTCGAACATTTAATCGAGAAAAAAAATGCCCGTGTTGTAATGAAATACTCAATAGAAGGATGGACATTGTTCAAATAAACTTAAATCCAGATGAATCTTTTAAGTCTGTACGTATTTAAATCTAAAATGTCTATACTTAACATATATATATATATATATATTTACAGTGGTTGAATTAGGAAAAAAATAGGGGTACTCTGAAGGCTTACAAAATAGTTGCGTCCTCAATACATTTTTATGAAACGGTGTAGGTACTTCAAAAGTTCATCACTGCTGTGTATCACATTTACCAATAATTTGAGCGTGGAAAATAAGGTAATAAGTAATAACTAATAACATAGAGTTGATCTTAATTCAAAGAATAATATAAAATACTAGTATGGGTAATTATAAACAGATAGTCGCGGTTGTGGACTGACAAATAGTGGAAAAACCCATAGGCCATAATCGGTATTTGCTGGCATATTATGGTGACTGGCGGTAATATTATTAAATATATTATTTCGTTAATATAACAATGTTATTTTATATTTTGTCGGTTGTGGAAAAGCGAATACCGTCTCCCGCTGCCACTTTAAAAAAATAGTAGAGGTACGCTCATATATTTGAAAAAATAGAAGGGATACTCAGTCCCCGCCTCCCACAATTCAACCACTGTATATAACCACTATGTATAAGTCTAATAATATTCATGTTGGTAAAAGTAGTGTAGTGCATAATCATAAGTGTAAATAGGGTTGTATTTTTTTTAGATGATATTATGTGGTTTGAGACCAGAAGTTGTGATGGATATATCAATGAGAGCAGTATCTTTTTGGAACTATCAGATGAACCAGGAAAAAATTATTCAAACAATAAATATGAAAAGACTGCAAGAAAAACTTAAACAGGTTAAAATTAATGTAGAAACTATGGAGCATCAATTTAAAAAACTTCTTATAATTGAGTCAAAAAAATATGAATGCAAGTATAATTTAAAAGAATTTTAAAAATAACTATTTATGACTAGCATACAAATTAACTTATAGCAGCAATGAAAGATGCCGAATTACAAAAACAAAAAACTTTAGAGATCGAAAAGAAACTTATGGAAAAAAATAGGATCTTACATCAAGTTCAGGTACTTAAATTATAAATATATCAAGTAAATAGAATTTTGTTTCCAATAGATTCAAAACCTATGGATTATAACTGCAATTAAGCCTGATATTAATATCACAAAATTAATACTTTAATATGAAATTATTTTTAAAATTGTAGTCCAAGTATGAATGTCTCAAGCTTCAGCTTATTACCAATAGAATTAAATCAACAAAACCAGAACTAATTTCTATGGCTCAACTTGAACCAAAACCATTTGAAGGTCAAAATGGTTAGTGAACGTGAATATAATTTTTTATCATAACATTATTTAATAGTATTTATTTTATTTTACAGAATTCATGTTTGCACCAAATTTTACCTGAGTCAAATTTACAAATAATTAAAATTTGTTTACAGTTATTTAAAAAACATTTAAGTTAACATTATCTACACACAGTAACAATTTTTATTTTAAATCAATTATTTCCAAAGGTTTAATTTTTAATTCTTTATGTAGTTCTTCCATTGGTTGTTCCCACCTTTTTTCAAAATAAATATTTAACATAAAATTACTGTTTAATCCAGTTTGAATGGCCCATGGTAAATAATATTTAACATATTGTTCTCTTTGTCTAAAATAATAAAACGAGGAATTAAAATAAACAAATAACTATAAATGTACATGCAATATATACAATTACTTTGGTTTTAGGCGTACAGCTCCAAAGAGTCCTCCACCTAATGTCATTGGTAATTTTGTTTGAAATGCTTCAACCCACTTTACCGTTACTTCTCCTAAGAAAAAATAAATAATACACATTAATATTCAATATTTAGGTTGGACAATTGTTGTGGTTTATAATTAATTGTCTATTATTAGCAATTAATTAAATTTTTTACAACTAAATTTAATCAATTGTTTTTCTAGCTCTAAGTAATACTTAATATTATATTAATAAAATAATTTATATTACCTAACATGTTAGTAGGCATGCCCAATACTGTATGAAACAAATCATGTACTTCTCTGTATCTCTGCATTACATATGCTAATTGAACATCATCAATAAATTGAACAAATCCTCGAGAATCTGGGGTGACTTTCTGAATAAGAAAAAACATTTGCTTGATATTTCATTGATTGGTTTAACAAAATATCTTATACATTATGATTCAAAAATTTAAAGTAAGCATGACCAAGTGTATTTTCTGGCATATTTTTTAACTTTATGAGATCCACCAAAGTACTGTTAATTCGTGGCTGTGACCTAGAAAAAAAGCATATTATTTCATAGGAATTGAATATACCCTTAAATATATTTTTAAAAAAATTTAATATTATACTGTAGTATTTCGTTGCCTTCAGGATTATTCATCATTTTATCTCTTATATATTTTAATGCGTGTACTCCAGTAGTTTCACCCAGAGTAGCAATCATATCTAAATTCATATACAAATATTAAATATTATTTTTTGCTTTTGCTACAATATAGTATGCAATTATTGTTGCTATTTTAGTAACTATTTATAGATGTATCATCTATAACTTTAATACTGATGGTTACCTATCGGCTAATAAGGTTACAACCATACAGACCATATACTTTATATTAACAAATTGTGAGAGATCATGAAAAACGTGGCTGAGTAAAATACTCTGTATAAGTCTTGTGGCTTACAAGTGTTATAGTGTATGTATTACATTGTATCAATAAATTTAATATGTATTGAGGATTATTCAAGCAAAATCACAATAAAATTTTATTTATTTGTCAAACATCATCAATTGAAATTGTAGTAAAATCTGTAAGGTAGGTATTTACTTTGGAATTAGTTGTATTATTGTATTTAGTTGTACTTTTTCTAATTAAAATTATACATATATATATATATATATTTAATATATAATTATATTATGCATTTCTGTTAATAATTAATTGTTATTGGTATGATATTGGTAGATTTCATACTATATAAATTTTTTTAAATATATGATTAAGTTACAAGATTATATAAATAACTTATAAGAAAAAGGGAATGTACAAAATTAATGTGTTACCTGCTCTTCGAGGATCTAACAAAGACACAGTTGCAGAACCAACTGTCAATAATATTTTTTGAAATGGTGTTGTACGTATATAATTCTCATTATATTGAGATGTAAAATCAGACATCGGTCGATACATATAATTATTTGGTAAAATAATTTTTTTTAACATATTAAAAAGTAAACTTTTGTAGACAGTATTTTAAAATCAGTTTATTTAAATATAATGTTATTTTTTCAATAAATATTGTTTAATACTAAATTAAATATAAAATTTGAATTTTTAAATATAATAATTAGTAATTGTATGTTATATAATGAATATTTTAATCATAGAACATTAGAACAGTAACTATTATCAGGTTACCGATTTTTATTTGATAATTGATATCGACATGTCAGTCTTGCAGTTTCAACATTTATTACTAAAATTTTGGTTGACTTTAATTACAAAATCATGAAATCGAGTATTTTAATTTATTAATTAAAAATAGATCAAATATAAAAGTACTATTATAAGAATTTTTCATTGAATCATTTTTTATACGCTTTGTTCGTTGGCTAATATTTATATTATTATTTTCAAGGAAGTAATTGTTATGAGTAAAAGTTATGCCAAACATATTTTGTGATCCATACTGATTTGTTGATGTTATCAAAAAACGTGTTATCGTCTCACTTTAATTGGCTGAAAATTATTGTTTACTTCTTTTTTCAAATGTTTTCCTATATATTTTATTATGATAATAACAATAATTGTAAAAATTTGTTATTAATTATTTTGTTGTATATGTACCTATGACTGTTAAGTTTTTAAGTTTATATTTTGATTTGTTTTATTTAATGCACCGATTGAAGTTTGTATTCACCTGATATGAAGTTTTTTAAATATATTACTGCAATATTGTGAACGCCTATTTTATCTGAATTTCATAATGTCTGACAATTCGGATGATCAAGTAAATACATTTTTATTTATAGTTGTCTACATTCTTGTGTTTGAATTTTATTAGTTATTCATTGATATGCATTTAATATCCTTTTACACATACTATGTATACTTGGTAATTATTTTGTATGACAATATATGTGTAATACAGTGGCACATTACAAGTATAAATGTATATGTAGGGCATAGATTAATGAAATGTATAATTATAGACTACATATTTTTGTTTCAAAAATATTGAACAAATCTTTTTTTACAATACTTTTTTAGAGGATTTGTCTATAATTGAGATAAGCACACATTTAATAATCATGATTCGCCTACTAATGTGTTGTAAATACCCTAAATGAGTATAAGTTTTGGCGCAATTGATAAAATAATATAATTGATGAATAACATACTTTCCATCTATATAAATTAATATAATTATAATAAAACTATATTTAATTTTCAATTATAACATAAACTAAGCTCTTATATTTTCATATTTTAGAATGAAGTAATTATAAAAATACATATTGAATTAATATTTTTTAATATTTTATAAATTAATAAATATTATTTTTTCTTGTAGCTGTATATTTGTGTAGATTTAGTTAATTAAATCAATCAATAATTGTTATTTGTATATTTTATTTCAGAATCCAAGAGATGCTGGTAATATGTGTTTGGAACTGGCCTTAGAAGGCGAAAGACTATGTAAAGCAGGAGATTGTCGTTCAGGAGTAGCATTCTTCCAAGCAGCTGTTCAAGCAGGAACTAATGATTTACGTACTTTAAGTGCTATTTACAGCCAATTGGGAAATGCTTATTTTTATTTAGCAGATTATACAAAAGCATTGCATTTCCATAAACTTGATTTGGCTTTAGCAAGGTATATATTTTTATAAAAATAACACAGATTAAATTTTAAACAAATTATTTTATATATACTTGATAATAAAATTTAAATTTAGAACACTCGGAGATAAACCAGGCGAAGCTAAATCTAGTGGGAACTTAGGAAATACATTGAAAGTGATGGGCAACTTTGACGAAGCTATGATTTGTTGTAAACGTCATTTAGAAATTGCAAGGGAGTTGGGAGATAAAGTTAGTACTTATTTTTTTTACATATTAGGTATTATTTATTTTATTTTCATTGTACATATTAAATAAAAATATATAATTGTTGTAATGTTATACATTTCACCTTTTTTAATGAAACTATTTAGTTGAGTGAAGGACGAGCCTTATACAACTTAGGAAATGTATATCATGCCAAAGGTAAACATATAGGAAGAGTGGGTCAACAAGATCCAGGAGAATTTCCAGAAGAAGTAAAAGTGTGCATTGAACAAGCTGTTAAATACTATGAGTATATATATTTTGTACATGTATCTTATATTATAATAATGTATCATGTATCATTTTACTGGTTAAGTTTAATTGAATTATTATTTATTATGAATAATAATATTTTACAGAGAAAATTTAAAATTAATGAAAGAGCTAAATGATCGTGCAGCTGTTGGTCGAGCATGTGGTAATTTAGGAAATACCTATTATCTATTAGGTAACTTTAAAGAAGCCATTCAGTATCACGAAGAGGTAATATTTCATAATTTGTTTATATTTAATTGTATTTTACACATTCATTATGAGTAGAGATTAAAAATTGCTCGAGAATTTGGTGATAAATCAGCTGAGCGCAGGGCAAATAGTAATTTGGGAAATTCTCATGTTTTTCTGGGTGAATTTGAAGAAGCTGCAGACCATTATAAGTAAAATAAAAAATATATTAATTAATTATCTATAAGTAATTAAGTAATTATAATATTAAAATAGGAGAACTTTAATTCTTGCTCAAGAATTGGAAGATCGAGCAGTAGAAGCACAAGCATGTTACAGTCTTGGCAATACATACACACTATTAAGAGATTACAATACAGCTGTTGATTATCATTTAAGACATTTAGACATAGCACAAAAGTTACATGATAGGATTGGTGAAGGTAAAGTATTATTGATAATATGTAGACAGTATTTTAAGATTTGTTATTAATTTTTTTGTCATTTAAATTAATTTTATTGATAGTGAAATGAATAATATGTTTATTATGTATAAATATAATTAGCTTTATATATGTATGTCATAAATACATAAATTAGTATGCATCTTGTTAATATAAAAATGTGCTTGAGTTAAAGATGTATATTCACTATTGAGGTACAACAAAAGTTAATTACTCCACATTTTTCTCATCAAACTTTTGTTCATCTTTACAATAATAGTATATTAGTTCAAATTGAAATATTTCAATTTTTTTCTTAAAAATTATTACTCATGAAATTGGTTTAAATAATGTTATTAATACCTTACATATAATTAATATTTTTTTTTTATAGAATTCTATAAATTAAATATTTAATCTTATTGTTGTATTATTTTTATTAAATAGGAAGAGCATGCTGGAGTTTGGGAAATGTTAATCTAGCATTAGGAAATCATGAAAAAGCATTATATTTTGCTTCAAAACACTTGGAAATATCTAAAGAAGTATACTCAAATATAAAAGACAATAATTACTATTTTAAGTGTATTTTAATTTACATTTAGATTGGCGATACAGTAGGTCAAGCAACAGCTCAGATAAATATAGTTGATATTAAAAAATCTTTAGGTATATCAAATGGTCAACTGTCACCCGAAAGCAAAGAACTATTGGATACAATCTCTAACACTCAGCCATCACCTCAGTTACGACGTTATAGGGTGAGACGTCAAAGCATGGAACAGCTTGATTTACTTAAGGTAGTGTGTGCATGTTTATGTGTGTTTAGTTTTTGTTTGTTCATGTATTTGTTGTAACATAATACATTAATCAATTTTTATTGTGTTTGGTTAAAGTTTAAATCATTTTTGGCAAACATTTCATCAAGTTAGTATTGATGAATGAAGTAGTATGAAAATTTACAAAAAAACTGCTTTTGTCTTATATGCTTGTAAATATTTTATTTTAAATATTATTTGTTAAACATTTTAGTTGACTCCAGATAACAAGGGTAAAGCACCTAATACTAATGACAAGATTTATCAGTCTACTTCATCAGGTTCTAAAAAGGTATATGGTTTTTTATTTCGTTTATTGTGTGTATTATAACATGTTTTTGTTTTTACGTAGTCTGAAAAAACGGAAGATGATCCATTCTTTGATTTGTTGTCAAGATTCCAAGCAGGGCGAATGGATGATCAACGTTGTACTCTTGGTTCTTCAAGAAATTTAGAAAATAAAGAAAACCAAAACTCAAATAAATTAGTTTCCCAGATTGGTAAGCATTTTATAATTGATAGATTTTCGTTATCATTTGTTTAATTTTTATTTATTTTATGTAAACTACGTAACTATAACTTTATGAAATACAAAAAATTTCACTACATTAGTCCAAATTTCTGCAGAAATACAAGATTTAGTGATTCACCTTCATGCAATTGTTATTTATTTTTAGAAGTTTTTTGTATTATGTCTGATAAAAAAATTCTGATAGATATTTACCCTACCAGTAAATTGAAAATTACATAGTATTTATAAAATAATTAAAATTGTAACTTAATTTCATCATAAAAATAATGGGCTATTTGTATGTTTTCACTTTTGTGTAATAGGACATGCTGAAAGTCAAGATGATTTATTAGATATGATAGCAGGTATGCAGAGTAAAAGAATGGATGAACAAAGAGTAGAACTGGAACAACTTCCAGGCATTCCCAAATCTGATAGTGAACAACCAGATGATAATTTCTTAGAACTACTAATGCGATGCCAAGGTGAACGTTTGGAAGATCAACGCAGTGAACTACCTGTATCTAATATTAGCAGTGATGGAGAATCTCAACGTACACCAAACCGTGGACCAACTGTACCAGATGAAGACTTTTTCACTTTAATAATGCGTCTTCAATCAGGTCGTATGGAAGACCAAAGAGCAAGTGTGCCAATACCAAAACGAAATTAATGTACACATAGTTATTAAATATTAGCAATAAGGTTTAAACAATATTTAAATATTTTTCATGCCTACATTTTGACATTTTTTTCTATAAAATAATTTAATTTTATATATTTTTTTAAATGTATACCTACCTATTAATAGTATTATCTGTTATACAAATTAATCTAAATTGAATGTCCATTATATTTTTCCATTATTGCTATTATCTTATTTAATGACTGTCTGAAAATGACTTCAAATTATTACTTTTGTAAGCAAATTACTATTATTTATTTATTTATTAATTCACCAATATAGTTTTATCGTAGTATACTATGCTTTTATTATGAACATTTCTCATATATTATAGATAGTTAAATAAAAATTTAGCATTAATATGCTAAGATTTTAAATATTATAATAATGTAATCAATATTTATTCAATTCTATGCCATATTAGTTTACAGCATAATATAGTATATTAAATTTAATTAATTAAGTTATCCAAATATTTAATATATATTATTTTAATTTAAAATATGATTTTAATATTACACGATATAAAATATTCTAATATGTAAATTTAACATAAATAAAGTTTAGTTTTTTATAAATGTATTTATTATTCTAAATTTTACCATAACAAAACACAAACTGTAAATCAAATAGTTGATCAATCAATAACAATATTGATAATTTTTGCATTAACTGAAAACCAATTTTTAATTATCAGTATTCATTTAATAATTGATCTTAGTGCGTGTGAATATTTTGTGTACCACATACATCCTGTTGCAATGGCTAAACCATACCTGTTTAATAAAAAATTATTTATTGTACAATAATACAGCCATTTAAATTTACATTTGTTGAGTGTAGACCATATTGGTGTGTATTATGTATGCTACTATATTTAAATGGTTTAGTTGTTTTAAAACTATTTAAAAATATAAACATTTTTCTTACCATGTAATAATATATGAAACATGTTCGTTTCTTAATGAAATATTTGTTTGACCACCAATTGGTCCTTCAGGAATATTATAATCAACCACAGCGTCAATCAAAATAGGTTCACTGTCAACTAGTTTTGACATTGAATCTAAATCTCTAGTTAAATAAATACATGTATTAAATAAAGTAATGGCCATAAAAAAATGACCACAAATATCATTTTTAGTTTTTTATTATTATTGTTAGTCATTGATTTATAGTATTAAGAAATTTTAATTCATAATAGTCAATAGTCAATTGGTTATTCAAAATCCAACTATATCAACTCTTAAGAGTAAAAGTGAATTTATATGGTAAGTTTATAAAAAATAATTTTAAACAACACATTGTATTCTTTGGTATTTAATTAGTACATTATTCTAGTATTTAACTAAAAATAATAAATATATACCTATAAGACCAAAAGCGAGAGTCTGATACATTCTTTGATACAAATTGAGGTCTAGGTTCTGTTAAACGAACAACACCTTCTAATTCAATTTCACCAACAACTTGACCAGAAATTCGTGATGAGGGATCTTTATTTTTCATGGATACCCAACCACGGTTCACTAGAATTGTTAAACTAAAAATAATAATTATTTATATGTGAAAAACATAAAGGAAAAAATCAAGTCTTACGGTCTATTTGACAGCTTAAATGGTGTGATGACATAATAACCACTTTTTGTAGATCCAGATGCAGAAAACAATCCATTACCACTGTCGGCTCCACCATCAGTTAAACAAGACCTTGGACCTAAATATAACTCCTTTGAATGATCAAATTCACCAACGACTTTAACTCTACGATATTCAAGACTTTTAAGTTCATCTTCACTATAAAAATTTAATAAATTATATAATGTTTTGTTATTAAAATAAAATAAAAATTCTAACTTTTCAGGAAAATCCACTGTAGGATATGTAGTTTTCAATTTAAGTTCTTGAATTAGATTTTCCTTCCATTTTTTTCGTCTAATTTGCCATGTACCCAAGCCAAACGCAGAAATTGGTATTACCTTCAACATAAATAACAATATTTATTTTCTAATAATATATTATATATGAAAATTGTTTAACCTTACTAGCAAAATCCACCCAATTTCTGTGTTACTCCCTTTCCTTCTACTAAATGAATTTAGTTTAACTGATTTAGCAGTCATACTGCAATTTCTGGTCAAATTTATTACCTGTAAATATAATGATGAAATATTTTCAATATTGCAAGCGATTTAAAAATAAATTATTTTGAGTAAAAATGTTATTTTTGCTTTATTTTACAAAAGTTATACATTCCAACAATCAATGGTACTTATAACTTTATATTTATTGTTTCTTTAAATTAAGAATTTCTACCATGATTGTTAATTAGTTGGTAATACAAAATCGAAAAACCAAACATGTAATATACTAAACATTTATTATTAGGTAATTCAAATACAAAAGCATTTCATTACAACTTAACTTTAACTACTGCAATTATTACAATTGTACAATCTATGAATTATTGCCTTAGACCATTTAAAATTTTAAGTGATAATTATTAGTTAATATTGTACAATATTATGTTGTGCAACAGATATTTCTTTTTGTTTAATCGTAATTAAAAACAAAATAATAATAAATATGTATATAGAAATATTGTATAGTTACATATTACATAAAAAATGTATTTTTTGTCCAAATGAATAAACACCAATATACAAATAATCAAAACTCACATAAAGTTTGGATGAAATAAAATGTTTAAATACATTTCTGCAAATCATTGTAAACTTCTATAATTTACAAATTACAATTACTGCAAGATGTAAAAATGTTCTGAAATAGAACTACTGCAATTGAAAACTGATTAAAATTTACATTTGTTTATTTTGTTCTGTTGTTATCTATAGCAATTCTGCAACAGTGTTATATTCTATAACAGTGGTAGCTTCACAGAACTAAACATGTGAACACAGATATGATAATACAGATTTATAATTTTTAAATTTTGCTGTTTGTATTTTGTTAGTAATATAGTATTTAGAATTTAAAATTGTTCACATTTATTTATTTAAAATTGTTATTTTTGTTTGGAGTTAACATAAAAATTATATTTTTATTTAAGTAATTGTATATATGAGTATTAAATTGTGTAGTCACTTATAATCATAAGTTAAAAATTATTTTTTAACACTTTATAATGGAATCAGATGAAAAAGGTATGTAACAGGTCATTTAATGTTTAAAAATATTTTTGTATGATTAATTTACTGAATTTTAATTAATGCTATATTTTCAAAATTTATTTATTTATATTGTTACATCTTGTCTATTAAAGAAATATACATATTTTTTAATGTCTTAATTATTGTAGATGAGTTAAACAATATTAATCAAGAATTGAAAGATATTAATGCAAAAATTATGAAACTTACAAAACGTAAAACTGAATTATTAGAAAGGAAAGATTATTTGAAAGAGCTATCTTATCAAAAACAAACAAATATTATTAGTGACCAAACAAATTGGATTCGTACAGGTATATTATATTATTTAGCTTATAATTGATTAATTTTTTTTGTTTTGTTAATCAATTTCAATTTTTTTTTTTTTTTTAGATTTTCCTTGGCATAAAAATGTACAAAATATATTAAAAACTGTTTTTCAATTAAATAATTTTCGTTCACAACAACTTGCCGCTATTAACATCACATTATCCAAACACGATGCTATAGTAATTATGCCAACTGGTGGAGGAAAATCCCTTTGCTATCAGCTGCCTGCTTTACTAGATGTTGGTATGTTTACCCTTATGTATTACATTATATGTTTATGGCTTTACTCAAATTGTTGAATATGTAAAAGTCATTAATTTACAAATTTTACAAATTTAGTAAAATAATCCCTTTACTCAGTACTGTGTTAGAGTGATTTAATTTTGCGCGTATTAAATGACCAGATAATTCTTTATTATTATTATTTTTTTTTTTTTGGTCTAATTTTCAGGATTTACTCTTATTGTTTCTCCGACAGTGTCACTCATGGAAGATCAGTTAATTCAAATGTTAAACCTTAAAGTCAATGCTAAAATGATAAGTTCCTTTTCATCAAAAGAAGAAACAAAGCTATTATTTCAAGTATTAATGTTATTAGTATTACTTAATATTATTTAATATGAATAAAGTAATAATTGAAATATAATTGTTTTATTTTTTAGATGATGATCGATATAAATTCTGGTTTAAAACTTTTATATTGTACCCCAGAAAGAATAGCTAAAAGTAAAACATTTATGAATAAATTACAAAAAGCATATAGCCTAAAATTACTATCAAGAATAGCAATCGATGAGGTCCATTGCTGTACATCATGGGGACATGATTTTAGACCCGGTATTTATTTGATAATTTGTTTTCAAATAATTGACTTAATACAAATTGTATTTCAGACTATACAAATTTAACTATTTTCAAACCATGTTTTCCGGATATTCCTATTTTGGGTCTTACAGCAACTGCAACAACAAAAGTAATTGCCGATACACAAAAATTATTACAAATACAAGGATGTGCATTATTAAAAACATCATATAATAGACCAAACCTGTATTATGAGGTATGCAATTAATTTAATTTTCATATTAATTTAATAAACCAATAAATGTATATCATTTTAGGTTAGATGGAAACCAGATGGTAAAAAAATTGTTAATGAATTAGCATTATTGCTTAAAAATAAATTCAAAAATCAATCAGGAATTATTTATGTCACAACTATAAAAGATTGTGAAAGTTTACGAAAAGATTTGAAGTATTATTTCTAAATAATTAAATGTTTATTTTATTCAATTTATAATATTGTTAACTTATTAATTACTATATTTTAGTGTTTTTCTTTTTATATCCATTTTTTTATAACTTATTATTGATAAGATATTATATTTGTTAAATTATGTGTACTTATATGTATGTTATTTAGAGAACAAGGATGTAAAGTTGGTGCTTATCATGCTCAATTAGAAGCATCTTTAAGATCAAAAGTTCATAAAAAATGGTTAAGTGGCATTTATCAAGCAATTGTTGCTACTATTGCTTTTGGCCTTGGTATAGATAAACCTAATGTTAGATTTGTTATACACCACTCTCTATCAAAATCAATGGAAAATTTTTACCAAGTAAGAATTTGTTTAAAACAAATCGACATTTTTATACCCACACTAAATATTATAAGAACTTAATTTAATTTTGTTACTTTATCAAACATAATTTAAATATATTTATTTGGCACATCATTTATTTAGTATATTTATTATTTACAAACATTTATACATTTTGATTATTATATTTATATTTACAATTCTATTGTTAATATAGGAAAGTGGTCGTGCAGGAAGAGATGGTCAATCCTCAATTTGCATATTATATTATAAATTAAGCGATGTGTTTAAATTAAGTACTATGGTGTTTACAACACAAACAGGCTTACCTAATTTATATTCGATTATAAAATATTGTTTGAACACAAATATGTAAGTATAAGATCAATAGATGTTAAACATCTGTTATTGTAAAACTATTACTATATTTATCTTTTAAATAATAGATGCAGAAGAAAAATAATAGCATCTCATTTTGATGAGTCATGGGAATCAACAGATTGTAATAAAATGTGTGATAATTGTTCTAATCCTAAACCTGTGAAGCGTATTTGTATAAACAAATATTGTATAGATGTATATAAAATATTAGATGCTGCATCAGAAAATGATACAAAGTTTACTGGTATATATTCCTTAAGTATAAATTTAAAGTTTATGTTTGTTATATACTTTTTAAAATGCAATTGCTTATATTTTGTAGCTCAAATGTTATTAGACACCTGGTATGGCAAAGGTAATAAAAAAGCGTTACTGTTTGATGTAAAGTCTCCAATGTTTTCAAGAACACAGGCAGAAATTATCTTAAGTGAACTTATAGTACAAAGATATTTATCAGAAGATTTCCATTATACACCATATTCTACTATTTCATATATAAAAAAAGGTAATAATATTATTTAATATTACTAATTGGTTTTTAATTAAAATTGTATGTTATAATATATAGGTTCACTAAATTGTAATGTGACAAGTGAGAATAAAATATTCATAGAAGTAAATGAAGAATCTGAAATTAGTGAACCAGTTTTAAAAAAGCTTAAATCACAATAATATTTATTTACAATTGATTAGTTGTATAATTCTGTTAAAATACATGTATAATGTATGTTTAATAATATGTGTTTGTTTATTTATTTAAAATTAAAACCATTTAAATATTAGATAAAAATTCTGGATAAATTAAATCTAAAGAATTTAATGACTTAAAATTGATGTTTGATAATTAGTAAATTTAGATTAAAATTGTTTAGGTAAAAATATTTATGCTTGCATTTAGTTTTATCTTAAAGATAAAGATAAATGCATGGGTTGAATAATTTGGAAAATTGAACACTTATAAATATGTAAAATTCTGCATAGGTTAATTTTTTTTTTTTGGAATTTATTTTAACATTAATATACAAATTTGGTTTTCATTCCATTACTTAAGAAGATATCTACTGAGACCGTGTGATACATTCAAAAGTTTACAAATAACGAATTTTAAAAGATTTTTGGCGCAAAAAAAAATTTCTATCCATGATAAAAAGTATAATAGAGTAATGGTGTAATTGTGATAAAAAATTGCGGTTTGGTCATGGAACCATAGAACATAATTATGTTCCATGTTTTGGTCTGTCCATATCATAGAGTAATAAACATACTATATTATATATAGCCCATATACTATAATCACAGATTAGATGAATATTCATCTAATCTGTGCTATAATATTGTAAGGTGACTACCACATTGTTATTAGTTATTATTTAAGATTTTCCCATGATATGATAACATTGTTGATAACAAAATGACAATGAAGTGTTCAATATATCTTGAATTTAAGTTATATTTGAGGAGTTGCTGTTTGAGTTTTATAGCGAAATTGAATTAGCTAACGTAGATCGTACTGCCAAAGAATAGTATAATTATTAAATGTAATTGTATAATTCTTATAATCAGTTTGCGAACTTATTAACTCATTCATCAATTATTTTCTTATTAAAAATGTTAAGACCTAAAGTTTTATCTCAAGTTCTGAGCCAAGCTAATACCAATGGCGTTGAAAACACAATGTAAGTTGTATTCTTTTTATTAAAAATTAAAAATACTTAAAAGATTATTTCAAATTGTTATCATATGATAATATAATTTTTTTGTAAACCAGTATACATTATGTATTATAAATTTAGTTATATTAACATTTTAACCTGTAGGTATTCATTAATCAGATACAATGGTTTTTCTGATTAAATGATCAAGAGTTCTTATCCATTTCTGTTTTTACCAAAATTATAAAACACCGAAAATGTACTGAATCCGATTCATATAAGATTGATCAAAACTTTATTTCCACAGTATTTATAAAAAAAAAAAATTGGTGAGGTAGTTTCATTTTAATGAAATAGTTATTTGGGTTTATCAATAGTGTAAAAAAGATTAATGAAATCAACAAATATTGCATTGTGTTAATTACTAAATATTCATTATTTTTGTCACTGTTATTAATAAAATTGAACTACAATATTATAAACACGATTATAAATGTGTATTCTTAAAAAAAATTCTCTTGGGGGAAAACCTCGTATACCTCTAATAAATACACCACTGGAACTTTGTATATATGATAAATAAAATGCTGAACATTTTTGTATTATAAATACAGGTTATTGACACATGAAGGATGCTTATTAGCATTTAGTGGATATGGTGATCGAGATTCAAGCATCACAGCCATTATTGCAGCTAATTTGTGGAATACATATCAAAAAAATGGTTTAGCTACATTGAAAGAAGATCAGTTACAACTGGTTCTCATGGATTGTACGGTAAATAATCTAGTAAAATATATAACCGATCCAATATATATATATATATAATATTTCTAAACCAAAAGTTATAAACTTAACCATTGATTATATATACATTCATTAAATATATAAAGTTGTATATGTTAAATCGTTATTAAATAATACTAGAAGTGTGGGTTTTTTATTTTACCTATTAAGTAAACATTATTAGAAAATTGTCACTTAGTTTGTTGTAGCTATCATTCTGCATAACAGTGGCTGACTGAAGAAATTAAATTTTTTATATTTAAATTGATATTTTTTTTAAAAAAATGTTTTTAAATACTAATTTTGTAATAATCAGTGATATACATGACTGTTAATCTTATAGCATTTTGCTCTATGCGGAATCTAAAATAATTTTTAGACTTTTAAATTGTTTCAGGAAGGCAGAATTGCAATTAAACAAGTGGCCAACATTTTATTATGTTTATACGCAAACCATACAGTAGAATTTGGTTTACTCAAAGAAAAAATAACAGCTTTATCTACATATCTAGATGGTCCACTCAGGCAAATTTCAGGATCATAATGTGTTATTTTATCATTTATTATCTACAGATGATTACATTTTTGATTCCTAAAATTATCATCAAAATAAAATAAATAATTTTTTATTAGCAAATTCATTTTTTTTTTTAATATATATAAACCAACTTTTATTTTTTTACAACTTGTATAACATCTTCATCGTTCATAATATGCTGCAAACCCACTCTTTGAGGTGAATATTTTGTACTCGTACCCTTAAATAATACATATGAAATAATTAGTTTTATTAAAATATTAGTGGTTAGAAATACATACCCAAACCAAAGCATATTTAAACTGTTCTGCTAAGGTACGATGAATAGAATGACATACATGTTCTACTGAAACACCCTTTCTTAGAATTAAACAATCATCAAAATCTGGAGGTTGACCAGGCTTCTTAGTATACACTCGAATCAATGATAAATATTGCCATAATACTTCCAATAAATAGTCAAGATTTAACTTCATATTACAGCTAAAATATAAATATATGTAATATATACCTAATTAGTATATAGTATATTTGTATACAACTTAAAATATTTTCATATTATTCTTATTTAAAATACTATTCAATAAATATTCAAAATTAAAATTAATACCTAACCACAACACTATTTGGTTGTCTAGCAATCCGGTCTACTTCCTCAATAGATATTTGATCAATTTTGTTGTACACGTACATGCATGGTAAATAAACACGATTTGCAGAAATAACGTCAATAAGTTCATCAGGTGTACAATCTTCACGAAATAAAACTTCTGCATTGAATATTTTGTATTCATGTAAAATAACTTGAACAAGTTTTTCATCAACCCTGGTTAAAGGACATGTAGCATTAAAAGCTAATCCGCCACCTTTTTTTATCTAAATAAAAATATTTAATCATATTATAGTAATAATGAAGCATTTAAAAGTCATATTATTACCTTGAAATAAATATTTGGTTTTCGTTTATTTAAACGTATTCCTACACTTTCAAGTTCTTTTTCTAATAACTGACGTTGGATATCTTGTTTAGTAGCATCCAACATCATCAATACTAAGTCAGCAGTTCTAGCAACTGCTATAACCTATAATTACATAATTTAAATATTTAAGTTCAAATTATATTAATAAATTAATTAAAAACCAATAAATGTTAAATTATCTAACCTGTCTACCACGACCTTTCCCTTGAGATGCACCTTCAATGATACCCGGTAAATCCAATAACTGGATATTTGCATCCTTATATTCAATTACCCCAGGAATACATGTTAAAGTTGTGAATTCATAAGAGGCTGCTTCACTTTCAGTATGTGTTAATGTACTTAAAAGGGTTGACTGAAATGTAATTTTAATAATTAATTTAAATAATTTGAGAAATGGTACGTAAAAATGTCAAGAGTTTACTTACTTTACCAACAGATGGAAATCCTATCAAAGCAACTCTTGCATCACCAGATTTTAAAACATCAAATCCTTCACCTTTTTCTTGTTTTTTAGATGGTTCTAACAATTGAGCTCGGTACTTGGCAAGTTTGGCTTTTAATAAGCCCAAATGGTACTCGGTAGCTAATAAAATGATAAACAAAGTTGTTACATCAACATAATTACAAAACGGTTTACCGAATTAATAATAATCAAATTTAGTTTACTTCAAAGAAAACGTTTTTTATTTACCTTTATTTTTTTGAGTTCTTGATATTTCTTTTTCGATTTCCGATATTTTTTCTAGGATACCCATGGTATATTGAATTCGTTAACATACAAAATGAATATATATATTTCTGATTAACTTAAAATTAAATTACAAAACAAAATAAAATATTAAGAATTTTGAAATGTATAACTCTAACCTCATCTGCAGTATACCCAATATAATATATTGAAAACTTTTAAAATAACCTTATCAAACTTTGAACAACAAATATCATAGACTTATATAATTCTATGACAAACACCATTTTTATCCATTGATAATGTTATCTTAGGTTGTATTATTATCGCGGTATAAACCATTAAAATGAATAAATATGTTATCAATGATGTTTCAAAATTATATTTGTGATATGTTATTACATGTAGTTTACAAACTGTTATTTGAACTTAAATTTAAGTATTTAAACTATCAAAGTTTTTAATTATATATATATACATATTATATGTATTTGTTATTGTTACGATATATATTCCTTAATTTTACAGATATATAATTAAATATAATATTTAAATAGATAAATGCATTTAAATTTTATCTCTACTGCATGTAAATAATGAAATTGAATGTTTCAATTTAGTTGTAAAATCAAATTTCCAAATATATTTCAAAATGTGTGTCGAATATGTATTTGTAGGTACTCAAATAAAAAACTAAACACCAAGATGAGAGTTTTAAATGTTGCTGAAAAAAATGATGCTGCCAAAAATATTGCTGGACATTTATCTGGTGGCAATCTACAAAGAGTAATGTTTGAATACTTTTTTAATTTTCAAATGTTCAATATAATATTATTTTACCATATATAATTTCAGAGAGAAGGTTTTTCAAAGTTTAATAAAATATATGAGTTTAACCATACTTTTCAAGGTTCAGTATGTACAATGATTATGACTTCTGTTTCTGGTCATCTGCTCGGTTATGAATTCCAAGGATTGTATCGTTTATGGAATTCTTGTTCTCCACTTGAATTATTTGACATTCCTGTGGTAAAAGATTGCCCAAAAGATTTTATAGATATTAAGGTTAGTAATGTTTTTTCATTTGATATATAGTTATTTCATATCCAATGATCTATAATATCTCTGAGTTATATTGTAACATCATTTTTAAAATCAAAGCTAATATGATACAGAGAATTTATTATAGATTGATAATAGCTGTTGATTGCATTTTTATAAGTATTCTCTCTATACATAATTAAAATTTATTAAATTATAGAAAACATTAATTCGAGAAGTTAGATCTTGTAATACTTTAATAATATGGACTGATGCTGATCGAGAAGGAGAAAATATTGGATTTGAAATAATTCAAGTATGTAGAGAAGTTAATCCAAGAATTCAAATTTATAGGTATACCATTGTGTTTAATACATTATTATATTACAATCTACAATACTAGTTTATAATATAATTTATATATTTATATTATAATTTTAGAGCTACATTATCTGAAATTACTAAACAATCAGTTCAAAGAGCTATGATAAATTTGGGACCTCCAAATAAAAATATCAGTAATGCAGTTGATGTCAGAAGTGAATTAGATTTAAGAATTGGTAAGTCAAATTTTATCACGATTTTATAATTTTAAAATAAATGTTGATATATTTTAGGAGCAGCATTCACTCGCTATCAAACAATGCGTTTACAAAAAGTGTTCCCTGAAATATTAGCCAAGAGTTTGATTAGTTATGGTAGTTGTCAATTTCCAACATTAGGGTTTGTTGTTGAGCGGTACAAAGATATTAAGAATTTTATACCTGAAAAGTTTTGGAAAATAAAAGGTTTTAAAATCAATTCAACAGATTTAAAATTATGTATTCTTCTTCTCTAACATCTATAACTCTATTATAGCCATCACCACATTCCTGCATGCTTATGGTCTTGGACTATTCCCTTCCATTCTTGTACTTCTATAGCTTTAAGATCTACCATGTCTAACCACATCTTCTGTGGTTAACTTTTTTAATACAAAATGCAAAGAATAGTATATATATATATTTTTTTTTTTTTTTGTAATACAGTTCATCACAAAATTGAAGATTTAAATGTAGAATTTGTATGGCAACGAGTACGATTATTTGATGAAGGCTTTTGTAGAGCACTTTATGAGCGTTGCCAAGAAAATCCAACTGCTTTTGTATTGAAAGTTACTAAAAAACCCAAATCGAAATGGCGACCAGTACCTCTAGATACTATTGTAAGTAGTTTAAATATTATAAATATTATTAGTATAAGTATATATCATGCATAGATTGAACGTTTGTTGTGTGATAATTATGTTATTTAATACCAATTCATTTTGACTTGATAAATTTATACATATGGAACCATATTATATGCGCTTTATGTTTTTTATAATGATTTTCTTCAATATAAATATGCATTTTGCACATATTATAGGAGTTGGAAAAAGCTGCAAGTCGTAAACTTGGAATAAATGCTAAAGAAACTATGAAAATTGCTGAAAAACTATATAGTCAAGGTTTTATTAGTTATCCTAGAACTGAAACAAATATATTTCCTAATGAGTTTAATTTATCTAATTTAGTTCAAATACAAACGGAAGATAATAACTGGGGTGGTATGTGTTAACTTTTATTAACAATGAATAAAGACGTATATTTACAATGTAACATCTAACGTATATTTATGAAAAAATAATTTACTTTGCTTAGATTTTGCACTAAGGGTTCTTAATGATGGCCCTTCTCCACGACAAGGAAAAAAATCTGATCAAGCTCATCCTCCAATACATCCAACCAAATATACACATGGACTTCAAGGTTTGATATATTTAATTTTAAATAACTTATAATCTGATCAGTGTTACATCGGAATGATCTCAATCTACCACGTTTTATCTGTGATTAAATTGTACACGTATATTATATCTTGATAATTTTTATGTTTAGCTATTATTCACATATTTAAAATATGCAATGTTTAAAATTGTAATAATATATATTTACAATTGTATATAATATAAATATTTTTTAGACAAAGAGCGTAAAGTTTATGAATATGTAGTGAGACATTTCTTAGCATGTTTATCTAAGGACGCTGAGGGTGAAGAAACCATTGTAAACATTGAAATAAATGGTGAAAAGGTAATTTTGTTATTATATACATTATTATATAAGATAAATAATTAGAGATATAATTACTTTAGAAGAATTCATTTTCAAACATTTAAAAATGCTAACAAATTTTTTTGTTTTAGTTCTTAGCCAATGGACTTCGAATTATAGCATTAAATTATTTAGAAGTTTATCCTTATGACAAATGGTCTAACAAACAGATCCATAATTACAATCAAGGTCAATCCTTTATGCCTACTGGATTAGAAATTACTGATGGACAAACTAGTCCACCCAATCTCCTTACAGAAGCTGATCTAATTTCTTTGATGGATAAACATGGCATTGGTATAATAAACCGTACTTACCTATAGTATTATACATATTATAGCCATATTTTTTTCGAACTTAATAGTTTGAAAAACATATATTAATTTTATTAATTGCAATGATGAAGGTTTAAATGGTCCTAGTAACTAAAAAGAAAATGTTCCTCTGTTTAACTTGTCAGTTCAAATAAAAAATTGTTTTAAATGGTAGTAATAATTACATATTATATTACAGTAATATAAGCTTCATTAATCATAATGAATGTATACTGTTCATTATCATTGAGGATGTAACCAATTAATGTCTTCATAATAATGAAACTATTAATAACTTAAATTATTTTAATAGGTACTGATGCTACACATGCAGAACACATTGAAACTATCAAATCACGCTTATATGTTGGACTAGAAAATAATAAATACTTTGTTCCTGGAGAACTTGGAATTGGTCTTGTTGAAGGATATGATAATATGGGATTTGAGATGTCCAAACCAAATTTAAGAGCTGAACTTGAAGCAGACTTAAAAAAGTAATTCAAATTTCATAAGTTAATGTTTAACTTCTTTATTTTAAACGTGGTGTACTTTTAAACTTATAGAATATGTGAAGGAACCAAATCTCCATCAGTAGTACTTAGAGAACAAATAGGAAAATATAGAGAAGTGTTTATAAAAACAACTCAACAAGTATATGACTTATGTTTTTTCTATCTTTATACATAATTTAATTAAATTTTGATCATTATAATTTAAACTGTAGGTAGAAAAATTAGACCAATCTTTAGGAAAGTATTTAAGAACACAACCAATTGCTTTCCAAAATAATGGTCAACACGAATCTATGTTAATAATGCACATTCGCAAATGTCTTGTATGCAAACAAGCAACTCTGATATTAAAAAAAAAACAAAATAATCAAGGATTTTTTATTACCTGCAGTTGTTATCCAGCATGTAAAAATACATTTTGGTTACCTCCTAATGTAATTGATGCACAAGTCAGTGACAATGTTTGTTCCCAGGTATTTCATTATATAAAAATACATTTTTCTAAATATTTATATTTTATTTCATTGTATGATTTGTTTAGTGTCAAGGAGGTATAAAATTAATTAAATTTCAATTCAGTGCTAGAAGTATGCGACCACATTATCCAGATACATATGAGGGTTGTATAAACGGCTGTGACTCTACACTGTGTGAGATTCTTCAAATAAATATATCACGCACTTCATTATCTTCGTCATATACTCAACAACCTACTATCCAAAATGTAACAACAAATCAAAATACGGGTGAGAATACTTCAACAAACATATTATATTTGAATCGTTTTTATTATTCATGTATATACTATAACTATTTATTTTATAATAAACATACATAATCCATGTTATTACCAATAAAATGGTTTTATTAATACTCTAGGTTCTTCTATGCGCGCAAATAATATTCCTCATCCTACAAATGGTTTTACAAGGAATATAAATAACCAACCACTTAATAATGGTAGGTATAATTATGATTGAAAAAATATTTATTAGGTTATTGATAAATAAGTACAATGTAATACATTTTATTGAAGTATATTTTAATATTTATATTACTTAAGAACAAAATTGAATATGTACTAACTTAGTACACAACATAAATCAATTTTATCTTATTTTATTTTTCAATTATTTTCAATTTTTTAATTAAGTTAAGTGATAGTAAATATCAAGTAACAAAACCCTTGAAAATTTCTACTTAAAATTATACAATAAAATGTAAAATTAAAATATGTTCATATAATTTGACTTAAATATGAAAAAGATTTTATTTTATTGTATGCATAATTATTCTTTATCTCATTTATAGATCAAGTTTGTTGTCAGTGTGGTAGTGGTGCTAAACTGTAAGTATTTGAAATTAATAATTGAAACATTTTTGTAATTGTCATATTTTTATGTTAGATTAACAGTTACTAGAGAAACAGCAAATAAGGGACGTCAATTTTATGGATGCTCAAAGCCAATCACAGCATCCGATAGATGCACTTTCTTTTTATGGGCAGACAATCAACCAGTACCACCACCTGGTCCTCAACAGAATACACAATTCAACAATAGAACTAATGTTCCAAATAATAATGGGCGTATGAATAATTCATACAGAGCCAGAGGTGGAAACAGTTAGTATTATTATTATTATTTTTTGTTATTAATGTAAAAAATTTATATAAGTATTTATGTTAATTGTTTGTAGATCAAACCAATCTGAATGGACCAAGACAAAGAAAATGTGGACTTTGTAAGCAAACAGGTAAATAAAAAAATTCCTTTTTAATTTGTCTTTTATAAAAAAAAAGAATGTATATATACTTTTAATTATTTAAAAACTAGAAATTTTTTATTTATCAAATATTATTTTTATAGGTCATACGAGAAGAAACTGTCCACAAAGTTAACAAAATTAAGTATTTCCATGTTCATTTTGTGTATTATCAGAGAAAATATATTTCTTGTTTGTTAATTAAAATGAGTATATTTAAAAAATATATATATTTTTTAATTTGCACTTAATTCTTCAAAAGTATTAAAAAACATACTAATCTATCAAATATATGATGGACATAACACTGGGTATTGGGTATATAAACATATATGTGTGTATATAATGTCAACAATTAAAATCTACCAGGTGCTAGACAATAATTACAAGCTGATTTGACTTTCTTTTCTTTTTCTTTTATCAAGGTTACATTAAAATGTAATATGTATTAGAAATCATTTGAACCTATTCATCTAATCCATTTTATAGTTTGTAATTTGTGTATAGGAAAAAATATTTTTACTTGTCAGTTATAAAAAATAAAATAGCAACAATTTCTTGAAAAATATAAAAAAATAATTTATTGGCATAAGAAAATATATACTTTAATTTAATTTGATATTCTTTTTTGATACAATAAAAACAAATTTATTTATAAAATTACAAAATATACACATTTTACATAATTTAGTATTTGTGATAGTTGTTCCCTTAATTAGGTAAATCAACATTGCCTTTATCAAATTAGGCAAATTAAAAGTGTTGTGTACAAACCATTAAATGCTAAAGTTCTGTTGTTATTTCGTCTTGTGGTCTGAATCCAAGGGTGAAGAAATCATCATCATCTGTAGCAGTCGAGTAACAATTATAAGGTGGTGTTTCAGCATTCCACTTAGCCACCAGCATACTTTTAGATGCATTTGCTTCTAATAATGAAAGAGAAGCAGGACTAGTGGATCGACCAAAGCTCGATACAGTTTTTTCTCGCAACATAATCACTTCATCATTCTCATCTGGATGTCTATAAGAATTTTAAATATTCAATTAAACATTTTTTTTTTTTTTTAATACGTGTAATTATTTATTACATGCTTAGGTAGGTCATCTCTTACCTGTTGTGATCATTATAATTATCATCAAATACTGAAATTGCAAGTTGTTTAATACGAGATGGTGATGATGAGGACGCTGATAGCGGTCTATGTTTTTTACTATTTGTAAATGTAGTTAATTGAATTGGTTTATCACTAAAATGCTCATTAGTATTTGTTTGAGAAACCTATAAACATTTGTAATTTAAATAAAAATGAAACAAAATTTGAAACAAAAAATATATTCAATGTATACCATAATAGGATGCTGTTTTTTGTATCTTCGTAGAACTCTGTCGCCCCAAGCCAACAAAATTTCCCAGTCGGTTGGAGGATTCAAAAAGCAATCTTTTTTGTTTAATAGTATTAAAATTCTGGATAAATCTTTTAATACAGGTCTAAAATAATATGTTTAAGAAAAATTAATTATGATGCATGAATAAAAATTGTATACAATTTTAATGAAACATATGTTTACCGATATGCTTGAATTGCAGAATGTTGTCTGCTAGGACCTCGGAGTTCTCGAACTTGTTTTCTTGTTTCATTTAACATTGATAAGAAAACTGGTGCCTCAGGTCGTAACTTTTCCAGTTGTTTGAAAAACTCTAGTCTATCACAGTCGTCACTTTCTATGAAATGATATAAATTAGCTATTAAACATTATAAAATACAAGAAAAATAATACCTTGACTTCGATGAGAACCATTAGTTAAAGGTCCTAAACTAGGTGACATACGAGATTTTGACCTAATATTAGAACATTTTTTATATTTGACAATCATTCCTACAATTAATAGAATAGTTGTAACTATAAGAAATCCAATAACAACACCAACAGTGATTGCTGCAACTTGACCAGACAATTTTATAGTTCCAAATATTGTTTTGTCTAGTAACAAAAAACAAAAAAAAATTTATATTTATCCTAATAAAAACGTTCTACATAATAATATATACACAAACTTGTTATAGAGCATACACGGCCCATTTGGTGATCATTTGTAGACCATGAGTATTCATATCCAGACGGACAAGTTTCAGCGCATTGACCAGTGGGCATAATCAATACTTTCCGGCATTTTTTACAAAGTCCATCGCTATCACATTTTAGACAATCTGAACGTGTATTATTACACTTTTCAATTGCACTGTTGCTACCTTAAAAAAGAAAGAATAGAAATTATTGTAATACAAAACGTACGATTTCCATAGAGAATACAAAATTAAACACGAGCGGTAAGTGAATGGGTTCGATTTACTTACCTGCGTTTGAATACAACACTGTATCGGCTATGACCAAAATCGAAACGATTACCAGTTGTATATTCCTTTGAATCAAAATCATAATTTTCGCTCATGGTCATTTCCCGAGATCTGGAC
The DNA here is from genome assembly GCA_019022885.1 of Schlechtendalia chinensis. NCBI lineage: Eukaryota > Metazoa > Arthropoda > Insecta > Hemiptera > Aphididae > Schlechtendalia > Schlechtendalia chinensis. Next base: position 571,427 of record CM032348.1, read on the forward strand.
GGCAAACACTCATGGTTGGACGAAGAGTACACAAACGTTTCATGCCTTCGTTTAAGTCTTCTACGAGAGAGGGCAGTTTTCGCTCCGAACACGATTAAATGTCATTCGTTCATAACAAAATTCGACTACTGATATCTTACCGCGATTCTAATTCAATTCGGATATTACATTTATTATTACCACCAATATTCAATGGTACAATATCCTTCTATGTTACAAAAATAAATAAACGTAGGCACGACAATAGCGTTACATCCTACATAATAATATTGGTGTTGCTATCTACACATAACTATACGAGACAAGACCGTCCCTTTCATATTATACACGTACATGACACATGCAATGCAATTTATCATTTATCATTCATATATGTATATTTACATACGCACGCACGCGCACGAGCACGCACAAGATGTTATTGTACGTGAGAGATTCATATTATTTTCCACATCTTCAGTTTTCAGTCGCCGCGCGCACCAACAATTCCCCGTGTACCACCGGCAGTAAATTCTTGCGTTGGTCACACTAGACTCTCGATGGATAGATAAATACAATGGACCGTGTATAGCACGTCCGTAGACCAATGTGGCAACGACACTCCCTCTCGCCGGCATGAAATTTTTGGCGGGTACAAACGTACTTTTCTGTAAGGGTCGTTCTTTTTGACTAATCCTGTTAGCCGTATTAGCGAATATTAACCGTAATTGTCATCACGAATACTAAATGATTGTTCGAGTGGCGCGACAATGAAGCGGGCCTTACAGTCTCAAAAGACCACGGTTTCAGTGTATTGAGATTAGGTGGGATCATTTTCTAGTGTACGATTTTCGTAAGTCGCGACGGTCATGACCACTGTGGCGGTAACATTTTATGAAATCGGTGGTTCTACGTTTACGAAAGCATTTTTATTTTATTTTTTTTTCACACGCCTAACCATATACTTGATTTATTAATTTATTTTCTAATTGAAATTTTTTTAAACTTTAATATACAAATTCGGTAGATTTTTAAAAGAATATTCAAAAATAATTTTTGCCGCGAAAGTAGTTTTTGTAACCATGAAAAAAAATTGTCTCTTGGGCATAACCATCACGGATCTCTTTTCGCTGGCCATACTGTAACGAACGGAATGATTCGTAAATAATAACAAAAATTGACAACTCATCTCCATCTTGTTTAACCTCAATGTCTTCTTCTTTTCCGCACCTACACGAACAATAAGGAGTAGGAGATTTTGTCACTAGTTGAATCGGTTTTCAGTTTGTAAATTACGTGTAGGTAGTTTGTTTTCAACTGTGTTTTTTTTTTAAATTTCAAATTTTATTTTAAAATTCAATCTAAATTGGATACCAATTGTCTTCGTGTGTGTGAACACTTATAACGTATTGTGTAAACATATTCGCTTAGACACATGGTGTGACTGAAACTGATTGGCCTAAACAAGATTTGAAACTTTCGTTGTATAAACGTCATAGGACTTCACAAGCAATAGGTAAACACGGATAATACGTAAATCGTCATGTCTTCTCAGAACTTACTCGATGAATTGATGTGCCCTATATGTTTAAATATGCTCGAGAACACCATGACTTCTACAGAATGTCTTCATAGGTTAGTATTTGTGTTTTGGCCATTCAATATAATATTCCTTTAGTTTAGTACGTGTTTAATACGGACGCGATAGAATAGTATAATATAACTCATTTTGCTTTGTTTGTTTTAGATTTTGTTCAGACTGCATTCTCACTGCTATTCAGCATGGTAATAAAGAATGTCCTATGTGTCGAAAATTAATAGTATCAAAACATTCATTGCTTCCTGACCCAACTTTTGATCTGTTAATATCGCAAATTTACTCTAGCCGTTACGAATACAATGCATATCAAACCACAATGTTAAAAGAACAGTATAAAAGCCGTAACCAAGCAAATGTAGTACAGGCAATCAATGACGGTATACAAATCCAGACACAAAATCTGAATCCAGAAACAAATTTGCAATATACCAATATAAAGAACCAGGAAGATGAACAAAATGAAAGTGGTTGTTCATCTACAATAAAAACGCCTAACAACATTGAATCTGATAAAGATGTCACTAAACCTGTGGTTCAAGCAAATGTAGCTCAGAAACCTAAAGCTATAGTTGTTTCTGAAGAAGATTGTTCAGTATCTACACCTATTGATGAATCAGATACTTCTGAACAAGATGACACTATAAGTGGAGTAACATCAGATGAAATTGTTGAATTAGTATTAAGACTACATCCAACTATAATGTCAAGCGATAATCCATTACTAAGATTTTTTTATGCGAGTACTGTTCGTTACTTAAAAACTACAGCAAATGCTACAGGTGAATATATTAATTTTCAATCGCATAATAATTTAATACTAGCTTAGGAAATATATACTATTCTAATATTATTTAAAATGTATTTACTAATTCATTTATAATTTCCTTTTTTTTTTTTTTTAGTTAATCATATAAGCAAATATATGTCTATGCGATTTGCATTTGAGGGTGCAGAGATTCTACCCTTTTTAATATATATTGACTCACCGAATGATCAAGATGTCCCATTAAATGGAAATCAGACTCTGCGGCAGATACTTAATAAATATCCGAACATGAACACACCTTTGGAAATGTTTTACTCATTTCATTAATTTATATAAAAAATAATATTTATCAATTATATTTTTTTGCCTTAATTTTACAAAATGTATTGATAAAATTATTATATTAATTATTTTTCCAATTCTATTATTTTAAATAAACCCTATTGATAAATGTACAATTAGACATAAGTTTCCAGGTATTTTAATATTATAAGTTCTACTTATCTCTACATATTACAATATAAATATATGAATGCATGAAACTTATTAAACCGATAATATTTTGAAAGGCCATTTTTGTTCCTAAGTATTATTATTATTATCTTTAATGGTTTTTTTTTATACAAGGTTTAATGTATAATTTTACACTTTTCCGAGAAGTAATTGATTGGTCAAATAATAAAAAGTTTAAGAACTCAAGTAATTAAAATTCTTGAAAACTGCCTAACCATTGATTTCACAAAAATATATTATAATTTATCCTGTATTAACTCTATTTTATTGTATATTTTGATTGAATGAATGAATATTGTATTGTTTTCAAAAATATTTTTTGTGCTCATTTAAAAAATAAAAATAATATTGATTATATTATGAAATATAATTTTTTTTATCATTGTATTTATACTGTTAACAGCAGTATATTTGATGCTATGAGTTGTCTCTGACCTAAATAGAAGTATTTTATTATAAAATAATTTTTTTTTTTAAATACCTGGTAGAGGTGGATCTTTTTTAAGCAACTCAGTAATTATGATGAATAATACATTGTCAATAAACTACTATATAACAAAATTTAACTTTGAAGCTAAAAGTTTTATTTATTATTTAGTAATATGTACATGTTTATTACCATTACAATTTATAATTATAAACGAGTTTTAGGAAAACTGAAGAATTATATATGTATACATGGTTGTGACATAAAAATTGATTTTATTCTTCCTCAACAAAGACAATCTTACTGATTTTTATACATGTACTATGAATTAATGAAATTAAAAAATAAGAATTCAAACTAAGAAAATGCCAAAAAAAATAATATATGTATTATATTACTAAATGTATTTAGTACCAGAAAACATGGAATCAGACCTGAAATGTAATATTAAAAACAAATTTTGTATATGAAAAGATAATTGTTCATAAAAATCAACTTTTTTTTTTAACAAGAATTTATACATATAAACCCATAACATAACGAACTGTTTGAAATTACTGTAAATAATTTACAAATTCATAAACACATTATATTCTTAAAACAAAGGTGATTCAGTACTACATTTTTATTTACAATTTAATTCGAGTTTTCTCTTCTTTTAATTTGAGTTTATAACATTTTGCTTCCATTTCTTCAAAATGTTCTGCGAATATCATTTTAAGTGCAGGATACATCAATGGTAATTTGTGTAAACAATTTGGAGCGATCTGTAAAACCGTTTAAACTTTAATATAATATAAATCTAATGACATTTTATTATTTAGTTGTAGATTTTTGTATTTTGTACCTAGATAACAGTAAAATATAAAATAGTGGTCATAATACAATTCAAATTATCTTTATTTTGTATGAATATAAACATAAAAACTATTTTAATCAAAATTATATTTGTGAGATAGTTTATAATTACTTTTTAGTTTTTCAAAACTAAGTAGTTACAACTAAATAAATGATACTAGTTATTAAGAACAGTAAAATTTACATAAAAATTGATAATTTCATTATAATATTTAAATTTAGTTCATATAAATTATAGTTTTATATTTTTATATTTAATAAATTAATTGAATATTAATTAATTTTGTATATAATAGAATGTACACATTATTATATAAGTTGTGTGAAATTAAAAAATTAAAATATTAGCTCCGTATCTGTCGGCAAATTTAATCTTAAATTTTTACCGTCATCAGAGAACTATTTACTTTAGGAACATCACACAAAAACCAGAAATATCTATAACTATAATATTCTGGTATTTAATTGATTTCCAAAACATCATCAAATAAAAATTAAAGCACTTTTAAAATTAAATCCGGTTCAAACTTTTATTAGTCAATGATAAATAATAATTTATAAAAGTATGGTTTGTAGTTAACCGATTTAATAATAGTACCATCATTTAATTGATTTAACATTAAAATTTATATAAAATAAAATTATTTTGACATCAATAATACCTCCATATTGTCAAATGCTATGCCAACATTACTAGGAAGATCATTATTTGGCATATATGGTATTTTTGCATAGCGTTGACTAAAATGAGTTAAAATTGTAAATTTTGCATTCATTTGTTTGCCAATATTTATTGCTTGAGACATAGTTGAATGCATTTTACGTCTAGCTTCAGACACTAACTGATCTTCCATCGTTGCTTCGTGTATTAAAAGGTTGCTATTTTTTCCTACATTAGGAAAAAAATTAGTTTAATTTCATATACTTTTAAAATATTACAAATTTACAGGCAAACCTAATTTGACTAACGAATCACAAGGCATTGTATCACCAGAATAAGTTATTTTCCAACCATTAGTATGAATAAATGATACACCAAATGCATTCGGACAGTGTTTGACTAACGTGGTTTCTATGTCTGACATATTAGTTTGTTTTAATAAATCTTTTATTCTTATCTTTGTTGAAGATTCAAAGTCCTAAAAAATGTTAATGTTTTCACCAAAATAAATTTTACATTTCTATATATGTTTTATTAACATCAAAATGTAGTTTTACCAAATCCGAGTTGGATACAATTTGAAATTCTTCATTTAATTCTGTAAACCTTCTGTGATAGAAATTTAACCACGTCATAATTTGCACTGGGGCTAATAAATATACTGGATCCAGTTTAGGCAATTTATTTATTCGCATTTTTTGACGTACACTTAATATACCAATTAAACCAATATGATGATCAGCATGCAAATGAGATACATAAATAGCTTTCAAGTCACTCAAAACTTTTTCAGCTCCGGCTACACCAAAATGCCGTACTAATTGTCCATATGTTCCTTCTCCTAAGTCTAACAATACACATTCGTTCTCACTAAAACAAAATTTAATTTTAACACTTTCACACATAACGAATTAAGCAATCTCTTACCCAGTATACATTAGTATGCCACTAGTATTTCTAGTTTTGCTTGGTATACATGATCCTGTACCAAGAAAAGTAATTTTAGGGTATATATTAGTATCTGTGAAAGAAGCATTTAAGATATCTTCTTTCACTTGAGCCAACTTTTCTTTGAAACCATCAACTTTAAATGTTTCTTCAATAAACTCATTAACATCTAAGCTTAATGTAGCTGTCCTGCAACATGTTTAGTAGGTTAGTGAAAAAAAAAATACTTTGTAGTACACAAATAACACTTACTTACCTGTCTACATATTTTTTTGGTCTCAAATTAAATGTCAAATTGGTTTTTCCATTTACTATTAAAGAATTACTATTTAAATTTGCATCAATAATTTTGACTTGATCATCACTTTTAATAACTACATTAAATATACACATAATTTAATCATACAACAATTATAACACAAAATAATAAATATAACTGAATCATGAATTTTAAAAAGGGCTCATATCAGAAAATTAAAATTTTTCCGTAAACACAAAAACTGATTTCCTTTTGAGTCTGACTTATTTTGGCAGTTTATTTTTTTTAATTACAGACTACTATGTAACGTTATGTTCATTTAAAATAATATTCTTGAAGTGAAATTTGATTGAAACAATGAACAATTAAGTTTTTCGAGATGAGTCCTTTTCGAAATTCATCCGAGGACGTTAATAATTTTGAGGGTCAGGAAGAGATGGACGATGACCCCCGCTCTGGATGGCCATCAACAAGCCAAATTTATGGAAATGTCTCGTGTGCGTAGTTTGTTGAATTCTGATTGTGAAATGAATGTTGTTAATTAACATTCAGAACATTCCAAAAACCGTTATAAATTTTATCGTTACGGACAAATTAAACATGCGAAAGGTGTGTGTCAAATTGGTCCTCAAATTGTTGACGAACAAGCAAAAGTCCAATCGAATGTTGATCTTGAACAAACTAAAGGTATGTGTGAAAATTGAACCTGATTGTTTAATCAAAGTTATTACCGGAAATGAAAAGTGAACATTTGAGTATGACCCAAACTGAGTGCTAGAGTTCTAAATGGCATACTTCGGCATCCCCAAAACCAAAGAAGCCGAGGATGAGCAAATTCAAAGTGAAAACAATGTTGACTGTTTTTTTTTATGCCAAGGGTGTGATTCAGAGGTTTTACCTTAAGGACAGACCATCAACACTGTCTACTATGTGGATGTTCTGGAAAGATTGAGGAAAAGAGTCATTTGCGTGCGAAAAAACATTGCTACTACCTGTGTGCTGCATCATGACAATGCATGAGCCAATACTCACGTCTCTGCGTTTCAGTGAGTTCTTTGCAAAGCATAATGTGGTAACGCTGCCACAGTCACCCTACGGTCCTGATCTAGCTCCACCCGACTTCTTTTTGTTCTCGAGGATCAAGACCGCACTCAAAGGACAACATTTTGATAACATAGAGGCTATCTAAGTGGCTATGACAACAACTTTAAGCTAGGTTCATGTCGAAGCCTTCAAAAAGGCGTATCAAGTATAGGAAAGTCAGTGGAAAAAATATATAGATGCTCATGGACAGTACTTTAAAAATTACAAACATTTTGTACCAATATTTTTAATAAAACTTATAAAAAAATAAATATTTAATAATATATTTCATGACTTTTGGGACGCACCTTATATATCAAACAACTTTGAAAAGGTCTAATCTAACCGAGATGAGTCTGTATGTGCAAATGAAAAAAAGCAGCTAAGTCTATTTTGTTAGAAACTCGAGATAAGTCCTTTCCAAAATTCACGATTCAATTAGTAATTAGTAATTTGTAATATAATATATAATAATAAAATATATCCATGAATATGTTATTGAAACTATGTAATATATTAATAAGTTTAAAAATTAAAATAATTGTATTATAAAAATATTCTTACTAGGAATTCCTTTGTCTTTTAATAATGGATAAATATGTTCATCCAACATATTCAGCTTGTATTGAATTCTATGTATTGCAGTACTACCCAGGCATTTATTTTCATTATTTAATAATAAATGATATGTTTCAGATGGAAATAAATTCATCCATGATACATATCTTTGAAAAAAACCACAAATGTAATTTATTACTACATTAAAATTGTAATAAAATAACAAGAATTAAAAATATATTAGTATTATTTTTTTTTAATTTAATATTTACATGTTTTAATACCTTGGATTATTTCGTACCTCCTGTGGAGTGAAATGCACAACCATAAATGCAATATCATTTTCATTCATTACACCTTGTTGATGTTTTGAAAAAATTGTTTGATTCAACAATGAATCAATGTAATCTTCACTTGGACATTCAATAACTAAAAATATATATATAATAAAATATAAATTAAACATATAAAAATAGCGAATATATTACTTTTACATTTCAATTGAAAAAAATATTAGTTAATTAAAAAAAATAACAATATGAAGTGACTTAATAAAAAAAATCTTAAAGAAATTGAAAATTAAATCATATCAACATAATTATTTTATAGTACACGGATAGACTATATCACTTAAATTAAAGTTATACCATAATACAGCCTACATGTACATTATAAAATCAATGCTAACATATACAATTTAATTATTATAATAAAGTATTCATACCAATAAAAACTGGTCCTGGATCATCAGGAGATGTAACATCACTTGATTTTACTATTGTTCCATCAGATAAAGTTATATCTTTACCAGACTTTAATAGACCCAACAATGGGCCCGGGGGAACATTATGTTTAACACATTCATCTAAATCTAAAAAACCGGGTTTTGGTTTAAGATGACATACATAGGACATGGCAACATCATTGATTCTGTTAATAGAATTATCAGCGATAAATTGTTTTTTATCTAAAATCAAATCAATAAAAAAAAATGTTATTATTTTGTGTCATTAAAACTATTATAATTTGCTAACCAGATCTAGGTTCAGAATTGCTTCTTTTACGTTTATTTTTGTCTTTTTTAGATAATCGTTCTATATTTTCATAATCATAATAATTTGTTTCATCTTCTAATGAAATATCCATATTTTGTTGAGTTTGTGAATTATTGATTTCAATTGAGCTACAAGAAAATAATAATCATGCTATATTTAATTTTTCCTTTTAAATTAATTAAAATATATTACTTTTCAGACATTGATCGAAATTCATTACAACGTTTATTTGATATTAATGGCACATAATAAACAATAATTGCATTATCTTCAAAGGGTTTAAATGGATCACTTTTACTGGCCGTAATCTTAAGGTCGCGTAACACTATAAATCTTTTTGTAGCATAAAAAAGTTCTTCCTGTGTAAAATAAATAAAATAAAATTTAAATTATATACTAAATGTCAAATTCTAAAATAATAATCTTAATCTTCAATAAACATATGATTTACAAATATCAAATTAAAAAATCAAATTTTCATAATATTCATTGATAACAAAAATATATATCTTTGTATTTATGATTTTTTGGTAATATTTGTGTTTACTATATGCACTTAAATTATTATAATTTAGAAAATTGAAATTTATCAAGAACTAAAAACCAATAAGAAGAAATAATGTATCATATTTAAATTTGATAATAGGTCCATTGCTGCTCATATTTATGACAAAACTATAGTGACTATGTGGAAAGTATATTTTCTATGTTTTTGTATATCAGATAAATGCAATTAAAGCATCCTCTAAATAAAAAAAATTAAAATTACATTTTGTATATATCAAAAAAATTAAAAATTATTCATTAATAAACAATAAAAATAAAACTTTACTATTCCTATTGGTCCATGTAGTTCAATGTTTGGCACACCAACATCCTGAACAGTTAAGGCCAATCCTGGTAAACCACCAATATTAAACCAATTTGAATGTGTGATAAACACATGTTCCAATTTTGACAGTTTCATTTTATGTTCATGTGCCAACCTTTGTGTCCCTTCACCGCAATTGAAAAGATACCTAAAATGAAGACATAAAACAAAACAAATTAATTTTATGGATTTATTATTTATGAAATTATAAATAACCAAAAAGCATTACCTAGAATGATCTGTAAACAAATATAAACACCTAGGAGCGCCATTTGCCCCACTGCCAAGAACCTGAAATTTCACAATACCTGGGGGAAACTTGGACTTGCCTTTGATTTTAATTCGGTTTGGTTTACTTGTAGCACTAAACTGCGAAACATTCTTAGCCATTTGTTTTGGTAGTTTAATAATTGAAGTATTACAATAAAATAATTGGCAACTTGTATCTACGAATTTTAAATGAAATCGATTGTATAATTTTAGCGACATTAATCATAAAAATTACTTAATTGTAATAATGACCCTATCGTATTTTACCAAGAAAACAACTTCATAATTTTGAAAGTAATAGTAGTACTTAAGAAATACGTTTTAGTTAAGTTTAACGTTTGATATTTGGTTATCATTTTCATTAACCATTCCGGTGATACGTGATTCAGTGAGCGTGTTGAGCGCTGACACAGCATGTGGCGAGTGACGACCATAGACCAGGTCAATGGTATTATATGATAAACTGATAAGAGACCACAGTTGCCATGAACAAGTGACAAGTTAATATGTGAACAAGCCTACTGCCATAAATTACTATAATTTATGAAACTTTGTCAAGTCAACTTCAAACGATTTGTAAGATTGTAAATCGTCCAAGTGCGTGCTTGTGACGTTTATGTAACAACTCGAACGTGAAGGACCTAAAAGGTTCCTGTTACAGGAGCTATTTAAAAATCAATTTGCGAATTGTTAAAATTGTTTTATGAATCTTATTCGTAACTAGGTTTTTGTCATTTCATTAGAAAAACATACAAGTTTATAATTACACACTGTTTTGAAGACATTGATATGAACATAACGTGTAAAAACCTCAAACCAATGAATACATTATATTATATTATATTTGAAAAATAATAAATGAACTGTGAATAATATAAATCAATACCGGTGTATTATCTGTTATAATAAAACTGTAAATAGTCTATAGATTCATTTCTTTAATTAATAACTACGATTTAACTATGGTCTAAAAAATTATCCATATAGAAAATGTATTTCTTCGTCGGTGGATACAACCATGTAATTGTGATTACACTATTACCATTTTCATTATTTATAAATTATTATAAATTATTATATTATATATTATTATAAGTTATTCTGTATGTTATCGGCAGTATATTTCGTGTTGAAAATGTCTTCTTGTGAAAACCGTGTTTCGCAATATGATGAGAGGACGCAAAAATGGTCGAATTCAAAATTTTCGGGAACGATGTTATGATTTAGTTAAATCTCGAAATTTGAACAAATAATTTAAGAATTAACCATAAAAACGGATAATTAATTGTCAACTGTTTCAAATTCAATTTGCAAGTTCGTAAAATAATAATAATAATATTAATAATAATTTTAATAATAGTGGCTATAGTTAGACGAATAAGCTTGATCTCGGGTTATAAAATATTTGATTAGTGGTAGGAAATTATCTAAAGATATTGGTTTAAAATTCGTCAAGTCATTCGGATTCTATTGAATTTTAAAATACCAACTATTTTTCCATACAAATGTAAAACTTATAAACATGTTAATATCGTCCCGCAATCCACGTGACTCATACGGCCGTGTTGTATATATTACGTATAGTACTCATGTGCTTAAATATTTACGAAGCTATGGGTATTTAACTAAGCTAACATTTTATTTTTAGATAATCTATTAATTCTTGACAGTGAACTTGAACGTTGTTAAGATCGTCGTCGTAGCGTGCATTATATTGTGTGCATTAAGCGCATCTAATAGAATTTTTTATGAATCAAACGACGCAATCGTCCACTTTTTCCTATTTAACTACTTTAGTTTTTAATAGGATTTACAACGGATAAACCAATTCAACCGTATAAAAATACGTATTTGTATTTATTTTTAAACAAGCATGTTTAAAAAAAAAAAGAAATTAAAGAATCTGTATTTTTATTTTATTGAACCTTTAGAAAAAAGGGATGGATGGATTAATGCTTCTATATCAGCTGGAGAAATTTGTCGGCAAACTTAACCAGTAAAAAGAGAAAAAAAAACGGTATTATAAACCATTAAAATAAATTACATTGAATACAAAATGAACAGTTTCAAATAGTTAATATTTTACTTGGATGGCTAATTTCTATACTATATTAAATATGCACATATGCCACAATAATTAGCTATACTAATAAAATACAATATAAAACATATTCATTTTTGATATTATAAATAGTACTTGCAGTATACTTTATTTAAAAAAATGTCATTGTGTACTTATGCCCTGCATAGTATATTAAAATTTATACAGTTTTAGGTTACATTGTGTTGCGACTGCCAGACGTCTCATGTTATACTAATGGCGTCTTCTAGATTTTTTTTTATGCATTTTTTTCAATGTGCAATATTTTACAGTATACGCACATACTCTGTAAGCCGCAAGGAGTTGTCGACTCGTGGAGCAAGGGGATGGATGTCATAATTTAACTTAGACATTTTGATTTGTGTTTTTCGTTTCTTTTTACATTTTTTCTCTCTTTGAAACATTTTCAGAGTAATTTTATAATCATGACATTCGTTATAGTTTTCACGTTTAATTAAAATTATACTACTAAATGTAGTTACAATATATTATTTTTTGATGTTGTTAAGTGTGTCTACGCATAAAACGAAAATTATGAAGTTTAATCATTTATTTTTTAACAATATAAAATAAACAAATATACAACGTTTAACTAGTTTGTGAATACTATTTCATTTAACAAGAGTGAGTTTTGAGTACCTGTATGACGAACTCGTATAAATATATGTACATAATAAAAACATTAAATTAAAATGATACAGGTCTAGTTTATTTAATGTGTAAATAAAAATATGTTTTATGATCGTGTATTCAAACATAGAAATAACAACGTTGATATTTGTATACATTCACATAACATATACGATATTCGTTTATTACGATCTGCTGAATTATTAATCGAACTATTCGAATGTCGCATCCGTAAGATTTATTAAAATAAAAAGTTTTTTTATCAAAAACGACTTCATATAATCACATCGTTGTTCGCGGAAACGAAAGTCTATTGAGATAATTCTCATTTATTTAATGACGAAGAAAATAAAATAGCTATAAAAGTAGGTACTCGGTATTTTCGTAAATAGAGAAAGTGCGAATTAAGAAAAATATTTTTAATTTTAGATCGGACAATAAACATATATCAAATTACTATATATAAACGTCTTAATAAAAAACTGATACGAATGTTATTTTGTTCGTGTTTGAAATAAATTAATTTTTTTGTTCAAACAAAATTAAAATATAGCCACGGAACATATAATACGTTATGTTGTACGTTTTGTGTTTTCGCTGAGTTTAACTACGTTGACTACGCAACGTTTCAAACAATAAATTGTTCGTCTAGAAACAGTACTCAGATGGTTTTGACGAATTAACCATGTATTACTTTCCGGGAGTAAATTGTATCTAGTTGGTACTTGATCCGAATTTCCCGGTAGTCTCCTAAAACGTAGGAAAGACAACCCAACAAATTGAAAAAAATAAAGAACTGGTAAAATTGTCGACATATTCGTTTTGGACATGGGAAGTTCGTTGTATTTTTCAAGAGCTTAAAACGCAATACAAAAAAATATATCTGTATATAATGTCAATATTTATCATATCCAATTAACCTACACTAGCATCGCTCAGGATCGTTTTCGATTACAATCATTGCTTTCAAGTTCAAAATAATAATACAGAAATCGTTGTTTATAAGTGAACTCGAACCGATTTTCACAGCACTCGGTGGTTGGCTACCTTTTTAAAATTTTAAAATACGTATTGTAGACACGTGTTTACTCTGAACGACTGGACATCGTCATTTCAGGTATTCCCAATGTACCGACGGCGGTTGGAGACGTCGCGAAACTTGTCGCCATGCCGACGAGCGAGGACGGCAAATCCGCGTTCGCCAGGTTCCGAAAAGCAGAGTCACATAGTCGTACTGCGGTGAAGACGATAAGTTTTCAGGCCTACTACTACTATGACACATTTTTCCGCCGCAATCGCGTGTACAGCCGTCATCTCGCTTCGCGGCCGATAACCACTCGGGGTTGTTTTAAACCGTAAAATCGTATTTTTGGTAGACTTTGTCTATTAAACACATACGACGATTAACTCGTGCGTATTTTTGATGTAACCCGATAACCTACCAATCATAAAATCAAAATAAAATACGACGCTACAATACGCGAGTTGTAGTAAAACATCGCTTGGAGCTAAACGCTGTATATCCGCATTGTTATCATAATCATTGTATTTACGACGAGTGATAATGAATGCCGACAAATCCCAAGTTATTTATTATTAAACTTTGTAATAGTACATTTATACGACGGAAAGCTAATTGAAATATCGATTTTGTTTACGAACGGAGGTTTGATTTTGAGTATGGGAGCAGAGCTATGGCTTCATACATAACGTAGCCTCTCTGCGATTCGTGCCTGCAGGAAAACTTCGATTGCCTCTACGCGCGCACACACAACCCCGCGTAATATTCTTCGTCAGTTAACACGTCCAAACATATCCGTGTGTAGCGTGCACGCGCGTTAGTCGATTTACGACGACGGCGGCGCGTAGGCCCGGTGGTAGGCGGGGCTGACGTCTGTCGTTGAATTATTAGTCTAACGACACAACAGTGAAACTGACCTTACTCAATCCGTTGTACCGGACAAAGGGCAATTTTTTTTGTTTTACGGGTACCCAATTTTAACGGCACGTTTATACAAATACGTGTAACGGGAAATAACCAAAAAAAAACGAATAAATCTATCGACGTAATACCCCGAAACACGTATCGATCAACGGACGCAGGGGCGGCAGTCAAGTCGACGGCGTTCGGCTCGCGACGAGTTCAAGGTAGGGCGTACCACCGTGCGCGAGCGAGTGCGTTTTCCACGCGTGCGCGTTCGCGACTTGTCGGACCGTACGGCAGAACGCATTACGTTACACGGTGTATTTGTACACGTAGAGCAGTTACCGGCCGGCGGCGACCGTACAGAGCGGTGGCGTTGGTGTATCGCGGCCGCGTCTTCGACGGCACGTCCGCGATCCGCAACCGTAGCAGCGCCGCCGCCGCCGCCCACCACAACCACGTAACGCGACGCGGACGGCAGCGTTGTAGTTGCGAGACTGTGGAGTAGTAGTGGCACCAGTGCTCGTGCACCACGCGCACACGGGGTCCAGTGTGTTCGCGGTGTGTCCGATAGGTGTCGGCCGGCGGCGGGGTAATACCTCGTTACAATAATAACAAACAAATAATTCTCGTCCGGCGGCGGCGGCGGCGGCGTCAGTCTCGTTCTCGCGCTCGGTCCGTACGTTCGCGTGTCGTTCGCCATACCGTGTTCCGTGCCGGTCAGAGTCGGTCGCGCAAAACAACCAGACGTTCGCTTTGTCTCCGCTCGTCGTTACACCGGGTACGTATCAATGTTTCATGGTATCGGTGTGTATTTAGGTACCGTCACGTCGCGGCGGGTACGGGTTTGTCTTATTTTCTCGGCCGTCTTCGCGCGCCACGGAAATCGATTTCGGAAATGCGTCAGACGCGACTAAATATACGGCCGCCGATCCCTCGTACTCGGTGTTCGCCCACGCGGTCGACGGACTGTTTACGGGGGGGGGGGGAGGAAAAAAGGGGCTCTTTGCGTTGTCGCAGACTTTCCGCCCTCCCACCCACCCTTCTCCACGCGGCAGGGGTAGTCGCCGGCGGCGGTAGCACCGCGTGTGTGTGTGTGTATAGCCGGCCAGCTGTCTCGGAGCCTAACGTCGATCGCCGCCCCGCGACGACAAACCCTAAGCAATCACGTTGCCCGGTTATCACAACCCCGGTGTATTGTTAGCGTTATTTCGGCGGGCGTACGACGTCGGGATGCCGCTGTCCACACGCCGTCGGACGAGGTAAACAAAAAAGTACGACTGCGCGCACGTGTGAACACCACAAGGTTTTCGTTACCAAAACCCCGGAGGTTAGAGAAAACTACGTTTACGCACATTAACGTGCGAATTCGTCTTACCGAAGCGTAACCGCTCGCGTATATACCGCGTATTGGGTAGCGTTGGTGGCGGGCGTACGGGAAATGTCACGTTCCGGTCCCCGAAGCGTGTGCACGGTACGAATAACATCGCTTTCGTGTTATTGTAATATTGTCGCCGTGAACTTTACCGTTTTCATTTTTGTACATAGATTATTTTTTTTTTTGCATTTAAATTTAATCGCTTGTTTCGGGCTTATCGCATTTAATAATACGTATCGTGTTTAACGTAAAGGCTGTAACCGTGTTCTTCCCTCTCTGCGTAAAAGGAACCGGTAGTACATTTTTTATTACCTTGTGCGTGTTCGCCAGACTTGATAATTCAACCGCATAATATTGACCTTTGATACGGTCATTTTGTTGTTCTAATTTTATAATGTTAACATTAGTCGATTTAATGGTTTTTTTTTTTTTTCAACATTAAAAATGTATTAACCTTATAGTTTTTAGATTATTGAAAGGAACTTTCCGTTTTCAACTATAAATAATTTTAGAATCTCGCGTTTCCGTCCAAGACAGATGACAATAGTGAATAACCGATATGTGTCGTTACTTTAATTTGTATGCGTTGGATGTGATGATGGCCTACGGGTATTGTATATATATATATGTATATTTGATTATTTCAATTATAGAGTCTGATTAGCAATAACTAATATTTATAAAAACGTATAATGGTCGCCATAAAAGAATGTCTACTCTCTTTATCCGTAATAAAAGAATACCTGGTTATCATGTACTGTATCATACACCTACCTACAGGTATACGCAGGTATACGCACGTACACATGCACATCTATTGAATAATGATTATCGGGCTGTACGAAGTCTTCATTATAGGTGACAAAAAGTGATGGAAACGATGCGCTTATATTTATATATAATACGTTTGATGGTATTATTGTTTAGCGCAAGGTTAAACACAATCAATTTGGTTTTTTTTTTTATGATATTGAAAAGGAAAACAAAATATATGTTTGAAGATAAAAGTTAAAAAAAAAATTAATTCACAGTCAAATATGTACACGGAGCAAATTTAACTAGTAATATATTTTTACTGGGAATAAAAAAGTATTATTACATTTATAAAAACTTTTTGACGATTTGTGTTTATACTTTATTATTAATAAAATGTTATTGTTGATTGTTTGCCAGTTCAAAGTTTATTTATTTTGTATAACAAGTTATTTATTATACCAAATTGATATTGTTGTAGTGTTTATTTATAGTCATTATATATATATATATATATAATAGTGTTAAAAAAATGCAGTTTAATAAAAAAAATAGTATAGTACCATGAATATTAATTTATATCTTATTTATGTCTTATACTTTGTGTACTAAGTACCTATAATAAATAGTTTTTATAAACGAAATTGTACTAAATAATTATTAATTCATGTTTAAGGTAATTTTAAACCATGAACGGGTTCAATAATCACGAAATCAATGGAGGAGGTCATAAGCAATCGGTTTCACCATGCAGTTGCTGGACAATCGGTTTGGTCAATGTCAATTCAAAACGTTACTTGACAGCTGAAACATTTGGGTTTAAAATTAATGCTAATGGTGCGTCGTTAAAAAAAAAACAACTGTGGACTTTGGAACCCAGCACTAATAGTTCGTTGTTGAGTGATGGCCCTACTACCACAATTCGATTGAAGTCGCATTTGGACAAATATTTGGCAGTAGATACATTTGGAAATGTGACTTGTGAGGGTGACGATCCTACTGATCCAGGAACTGTGTTCCAAGTCTCTGTAACTGATGGCAATTCCGGTAGCTGGGCATTGAAAAATGTTGTACGTGGTTACTACTTGGGCGCATCTTCAGACAATCTTAAATGCACGGCAAAAGCGGCAGGATCCAGTGAACTGTGGTTAGTTCATTTGGCCGCAAGACCTCAAGTAAGTAAATTATATAATAAAGTACACACGTTTAATTTTTGGATAGAGCAAGAAATGTATTTTTTTTGTTCAACACATTTCTAGTAATATAAATATGTACTTTAGACATGTATTTTTTTTTTTACTTCCAGTAGTTTTTGAGTGTACTATTTTTTTGTGCTTTAACTTTTTAAGGTAAACCTGAGATCAGTCGGACGAAAACGTTTCGCCCATTTGTCTGAAAACTTGGATGAGATTCACGTTGACGCAAATATACCTTGGGGTGAAGATACGCTTTTTACTTTGGAACTACGACCTGATGATGACTTCAAATATGCCATACACACATGCAATAATAAATATTTATCCAGAGATGGGAAATTAGTAGACACATGTACTTCTAATTGTTTGTTCTCACTTGAGTATCATTCAGCTGGGTCTTTAGCTTTGAGAGATAAAGTTGGTGGTTATCTGTCTCCAATTGGTTCCAAAGCACTTCTTAAGACACGATCGCAGACAGTTACCAAAGATGAGTTGTTCACTCTTGAAGATTCTTTACCACAAGCAAGTTTTATTGCAGCTCTCAATTCAAAATATGTATCAGTTAAACAAGGTTAGTAACTAGTTGACAATATAATTTGATAGCTTTTGGAGTTTATATGAAATGAAATAATTAACACTATCCAGTCTGACAAAAATAATAAGAATCGTAGTAGTTATTTTTTCTTATTCTTGTTGCCATGATGCAATAGATAATAAATGTAATAAACATTTTTTTGTTTTTATTGATATTTCTATAGATAATTGATAAAAACAAAAAATATTTATATTGCATAAATATCTTAATTGAGCATTCTATACTAATAATCAATATTTCTATCTAAAAATAATTTGAGCTGAGAAGGTAAACAGATATTTCATGATTCAAGGATGCAAATCATGTACAATTTTTTCATTCTTGGATCAACATTGTAGTTTTTATACAAAATATAAAAAAATAATTAGTTACATTTTTATAAAAAAAATTCTATAGGTTATGGATTTTTAATTAAAAATCTAAATGCTTAATTTTGATCCTAATTAAATTAATGTTACCTACTTTGGTTTTAAAGAAAGGATGCACATGCGATTAAAATAAAAATGATATTAGGATTACTATCCTGGAAATGTGTATTATTATTTTGTATTTAGTGGCATAACCAACAGTTAGGGGATAAATTATTCATTTCACTATTCAGAAAGTTGTTGAAATCGTTTTAAAAACGTGTTTTTTCATATTTCATGAGTAATGTGTGTATTTAGTGAATAATGTTTGTGGCCTAAATTTCAGTAATAATTTGTGTGGAATTCAACTCGCAACAACAAAAACCTGTTTGATTTCCTGTAGCATTTTCTTTATGTGTAGTAAAATTACGCAGAGCTTTACATATTTATTGAAAATAAAAATAAGTGTTTTCGAAAGTAAATTTTTTACAATGAATTTAATTGTATAGATTAATTAAATTAGATGTTTATTATTCCATTAAAATACTTAAATCTATTTATTTATATAAATTGCACTTGCATTTTATTTATTTTCAAAATTAGTTTAGTTGAGTAACTAATATTTTGTGTTCACTGTAATAGGTATCTAGATATTATAAACTAAACATGCAAGTATGTTTAGGAGTTTCTTTTCAAACACACACACACACATATATATATATTCTATTTTTTTTAACCACATTGTTACAACTGTTTTATTATTATTATTATTATTATTTATAAATAACAATATTGTGGTACCTCAAAGGAAGTTCATTATGTGTATGCTACACAAACAGAATAACAAAACACATTAATGCACAGTGAATCAATAATGCATCATGTATGTGTTGGAGTTGTTGTTTTTGAAAAAAATATCAAACAAAATAATATGCAATTTAAAAACTTTTTTTTTTTAGAATAGGTATGCTTCAAAATGTTGATGAAATAATTTCCTAAAATCATACAACATATAGTTGCATGTACGATGTACAGAATTGTTAACTGCTGTGGATAACAGAAACGTATATTATTTATTATACCACAGTAATGTAACGTGTTCTAATTAATATTTCTTTCGCATTTTTTTTCCCTGCGTCATGTTATATTATGTTAACGGTCGACGTTGTCTACTCGTCTTGTTAAACGTCATAGCTCGAGGATTATACCAATTATAACACAGGTGAATAAACCTCGTTTTTCTTTATAATTGTTGTTTTAATTTAACACGGTCCGAAGGAGACGCGTTTTCGTATACGGCTCTTCAAATATACGTTCTCGTATTGTAGGCTATATAATATTTTCAATGTATTCGCTCGTACCTTTCTTCTCCTATTTTTTTTTTTTTAAATTCACACGTGCGGAATGTGTATTGAACGAAGTTATAGATAGTTTACGTTCTACTACGCTGTTTGCGTTTCCATTTTATGTTTTTGTTTCCGAGAAAATCATCAACGATTTAAATATAATTGTATGGTTGATAGTAAACTATACTTTTAATCGTTCGTGTAAAAAAATTGTATACAATACTCGTTGAGTCGATTCTACTTCGTTCTACAACGGAATATACCTACACGCGTGAACGGCATTTTAATTAATTCGTCATAGTTTACGGTTCATGATTATTATTATTTAACAATTAAATATAAAATAAATTGTACAAATTTCAACATATATGATAATCATTCTTTTGTAGGACCCCGTATATTTTACGTTATTTTAAATGTTTCTTCGAATACAAACGGGACGTTTGATTTTAAATAATCTGAAATCAACATTTTCAAAAAAAAAAAAAACTAAATATTTTACTTCTTGAATAAACACAAATATCTATAAATAATCTCTTATGCACACGTGTGTTAATACGTATATACATATCGATCTGTCATCGATTTACGTTTTCTCGAACGGGGGGTGTCACGGCAGTAGTAATATAAACGAATAGCCGTCGTGCAATACACACGCGTACACGCTGCGAGAGGAGGTCGTCTCGTTCGTACCAGTTGTGTGCATTGCTTCGGCGTGGTGTGTAAGAAAACACACCCTCGTTTTATCTGAAATTCTTAAAGCTGTGCACACGAATAATGGGACGTACAGCAGCTGCGGCGGCATCCGGTAAAAGTATTGTCCCGACGGATGGACAGCGTAGAAAAATATGTGAACCGTTGTTTTCTGTCGTCTCGCGCTGTGGTTCGCAACCAAATTTTTAGTCCGGCGCGAACGATCGTCGTTCGCAGTTCGCCGAGGATGTGTGCACCAACTTGGATTGGTTTAATTAAATGCCGTTAACTTAGACCCGGATGTCCACGATGTCGTTGCAAGATCTTCGAAGTTAGTTGGCGGACAGTTTTTCCATGCTCGGATAAAAAGATGTTGTGAAATTCAAAAAGACCAACTATTAAATGTATACGACTTGTAATGATTATTTATTTTAAATAGGTACCAGAATGACAATGTAATAAATAACTGGCAATTTTATTGTCAGATTTGCAATCGCGCGGTGCATCCGGACAAAACCAGTAGTGTTTTTATTATAGTTGTTAATCGTTCACGAGCGTATTTCATAAATTTACCGATCTGTATTATAATGTTTACTTTTGATTTCCATTTAGGCGGCGATTTTATTACGTTCCTCGGTTTTTGTTAATGATATTGCACTCGGTGTTATAGTTTCCAATCGTATAACTAAAATACGTAATTTTTCGTTCAACATATTTCACAATGACGTACTTCATAATTGATCTCACACATTGTTTTCGTAATTACAGCGTATTTCGCACAGAAATTTATATAAATATATATTTTTTATTTCTGCTATTGAATTAGAATCTAGTTTAATCCAGTGGGCAGTAGTTATAATTAGATAACCTAATTAAATCACGGCCATAAGTCCATAAGAACGATATGACGATAATGATGTACCCGACATAAATTTAATATTATCATTTTTTTTTTTTTTTTTTATTCAAATGTATCATGTATGACATATGCATATATACATAATTCGTCATCGATTAAATAATGACCGACAAATAATAGTGTGAAATGATTTTTAGTTTTTTAACGTCATCGACGTTTTTGTTTTGTTTTTGCAATTGAGATTCGTAATAGTAATAGTAATATTTATATGTTTCGGTATTTGAAAATCAATTTTCATAATGCGTACGATGTGTGACTAAATTGCGTTTGAATTGCTGTGTAAATGTTAATTAATATAAATGTTAACATCTGAATACGATAATGATCTTAAATCGTTTACAATAATTTTTAATTTTATAATAATTGCTTTTAGCCACTAGACATTATTTATTAAATCGATTAAAATCGCGTACGTGGTTATAACGACAAATAGAGTGAGTATTGATTTGGAACTTTTCAAACTAATTCGTGTACAATATTGTATTTTATACAAATTAATTGTAAGCAAATAGCTTCGATTAAAATGTTTTACGCGGTTTTAGACGTTAGCCGAGTCATCCATTAACAGGAATCGAGTTGTAAAAAATATAGTGTTAACTATATTCCGTTATTTTAAACGTTGACAATTAAATTGGATTTATAAATTGTGTCATTAAACACAATTTATAATAGTATTTAAAACGCATAAATAATTACTGTATTTTTTTTTTTTTTGTTTAATTAGTAGGAATATGTATATATGCACGGATTAAACTGAAATCCGTAAAAACGTTTTTTTTTTTTTTGTTAGACCTAGACCTAGAACTAGAACACGACGGCGATAATTTTGTAATTAGAATAAGATAATTAATGAAATTATTTCTTGTGAAAGACGAAACTTACAATTAATACAGTTATAAGTGCCGAATAAATTACGAAGAAGAATATGTTTTGATATTTTTTAGTTTCACATTTCTGAAATCCATAACGTTTTATCGCAATTCGTTGTGGCTGCGTATAAGTATACATTTTTTCCGGAAGTATTTTCCAAAGGAATTCGAGGGACATATTTTGTTTTTATTTTTTTTCGGTAATAACATTCGGACTATTTATTTCGTGCGGTCAGAATGTGTTGTTTTGGATTTGGACGATTAAACAGTGTGCAAAAAAAAAAAAAAAAAAGCTCACTAAAAATCTCTACGCCCGTTGTTAATGAAGCTAATTATAGTCGAAACTGTAGTACTAGTAAATATACGGTCGACTGAACGCGTTGAAATAGTTTATGCCGTTTTAAGAATAGAAAATTCCGTTTTTCGCGCATTACGTTCCTTATCCCGTGTCCGAACAAGTGCCCGGCGACGAGTGGAGGAGGTGTGTATGAGGCATATCTCTGCTGGGCATTTAAGGAGCATGCTTAAAATAAATAGCCCCGCGAGCCAATTAATTTAATTATCATTTATAATTATCACTTGTTATAATAATTAAAATTAACGTGTTGTGGATGGTACTTGCTAGGGTTTACCGTGTGCACGAACGTCGGTCAAAACAATAAACGTAAATTCAGTATTTTTAATGTGTACAACGTAATTATAGTCAAGTACGAAAAAGTTGAGCAAAGTATTTTTTAATACGATTATTTTAATATCTTTTTGAGAAGTAATGAAAACAAATTACGTTTTATTATTCCTTTTTATAACATATTGAGTCGTCTCGAACATTCTCTTCTCCTGTGTAACTACCGGCAAAACCTTTGTGGTTGTTTGCGATGGAATAAAAAAATCATATTTTTTCGTAATAAACGGCCCAACAACACGGCATGCACTCGATGTTTTATTTAATTCTCCAATGATCGTTCATAAGCAAATTGTGTTCCGATTATAATCGGTATTGCAAATATTTGAATCGCTCCTTCAAACGATATATAAGTATACACGTGTATATTTCGTTATACAATTATCGTAATATTGTGATTCACAGGAGTGGACGTAACTGCGAATCAAGACGAAATATCTGACCATGAAACATTCCAACTGGAATTCGATCCTTCGACTAAAAGATGGTATATACGCACAATGCAAGACAGGTATTGGACTCTCGAAACTGGAGGCGGAATACAAGCAGTCGCAGACAAAAAGTATGTGGATTTTTTTTGTTCGTCTTGTGGTGATTTGTATGTTTTTAATCGTTTGTTAAAAAAAAAAAACAGATCGTCGAATGCATTGTTTGAGTTAGCGTGGCAAGGGGATGGGTCTGTTTGTTTCCGAGCAAACAACGGCAAATACGTTTCTACTAAACGGTCTGGTCATCTTTACGCTAATGTTGATGCTATTGATGACGCTTGCAAATATTTCTTTTATCTCATAAACAGGTGTGTATTTTTTTTTATTTATATACCTACCTTTAATATGATTTCGTTAAAAAAAAAATATTTCAATATTTCCAGACCCATATTGGTATTGAAATCCGATCAAGGATTTGTCGGTTACAAATCGTCGTCAAGCTTACGTCTTGAATGTAACAAGGCATCATACGAGACCATACAAGTCGAACGGTCAGATCGAGGAATAGTTTTTTTCAAAGGTTAGAACTGATTGAAAAATCATCGTTAATGTTTTAATGATATTCATTTGGTTATTTTTTTATATTTTTTTTTTTGTTCAGGTCAAACGAACAAATATTGGCATGCAAATGATGAAGGTGTTTCTGTGGAATCTGACGTACCCGAAGGGTT
This sequence comes from Schlechtendalia chinensis, assembly GCA_019022885.1. NCBI lineage: Eukaryota > Metazoa > Arthropoda > Insecta > Hemiptera > Aphididae > Schlechtendalia > Schlechtendalia chinensis. The sequence goes on from CM032348.1 coordinate 595,867, forward strand.
CTTTATCGAGTTGAGAGAACCGACAAGAATCTGTATTAAAAGCGTGTCGGGTTATTATCTTACTGCTGGAAAAAATGGAATGTTCAGACTCGGTGACGGAGATTACAATAATGCCACAAAATGGGAATATTAATATTACGAGTATATTATACGATGATATTCGTATTTCTTCATATTTGTGCACTACAAGTAGGGCAAAACAAATTAAAATTAAAACAGTAGGTGTGATTAAATACTATGGGAATTTTTTTTAAGAAATATATTTATTATTAATTTAATCAAATAATTTTTAAATTTTCGTAAATTATTTATACTATTATATTACAAACTAAATCTTTAAATATATATGTATTGATATACAATGTATAACATCTCTAAAGCTATAATAAAATATCTACGTCTAATGAGTTTCACAAATTATCATACATAATAATAAAACAAGTTTTTTTAAACTTTTTTTTTAATTAAAAAATTTTATAAAAAAAAACAAAAACAATTTTTGCTTTGGCCTGAATTAAATTTGAAATAAATAATACAATTAATTTTCATTGTATACTTGTTGTTATTGTTTTAGAAACAAACAAGGTATTAATAAAATGTATACAAACAAAACTTGATGGAATTGAATTTCGTTAAACAAATTACCATTGCTCAATATTTATATTACTTTTTGTTTGAAAAACATTTTTTTACAAAATAATAAGGATATATTTATATAAACAAATAATTTTTTTTTACATAATACTTTTAACAATTTTTTTTATATATAACGTGATATAAATTATAATCATAAGTCATAATATTGCTCTCAATTTTAATTTTAATACTGAAACATTTTTTAAGCTTTTCCAAAACATAGTACATATACTATATTTTATATACTATATTTAGTACATATACTATTATAATGACTTTATTAAGCAATAACGTTGAAATAACTGTTTTGTATGGATAATAACTATAAGGAAACTTTTTAAAATTAGGAATTACTTTTTATTTAACATGGAAGGTAAATGTGTTTCTGCACATAAACATTGAATTTGTGACAATATGAACAAACACAAACAGATACTATAATGCCACATATATATATCACTTAAATAATGTGTATTTATAACATTTGAATAAATCATGAGAAAAGTAATCTTAGAATTTTCAACAAAATAAGTTATACTTCATTAGTTACTAGTCTTCCAAAGAACTCTTACTCATTTAGTAGTATTAATTGACTTTTATACATTTTTTTTTCACACATTTATGGAGACTGTTTTGGCGTTTATTTTATAATAATAATAATAATAATAATAATAATAATAATTGTTTCATGACACTATTTATTTGTGTTGAAATTATACTTACAATTTAATATTGTTTAATTTAATTTTGTTTATTTAATATATTTTATACATATTTATTTTTTTGTTAAAAACACGCATATATATTACATTTTTTAGTAATATGATTTTGCAACAAAACCCCGAGGTTCTGTATAGTGTCTCAAAGAATGTCAATGTAGAATTTAAAAACTGCTGTACTTAATTAAATAATATACTTACTGTGCGGAAAAAAATTCCCGTTTATTTTTGAAAATTGTAATCTAGTCACATATCATTTCTAGAAATTATAACTTTTTTCCAATAAACAAATAATTGGTAATAAAAAACATTTACAAGTCAAATTTTAAGCCAATATTGCATTGTTTTCAATTCATCTTTAAGCCAAAAAATCAAAATACAATTTGACTAGTCCTACGCAATTGAAACCTGTAATTTCTGTCTTAACATTTCTAAAGTACGTATTATAATAAACTGAGAGAACTAAAGTGTCAAAATCAGACTTGACTATTGACTAGGATTTGGAACATTCTGAGGTGTATCATTTAAGTTCTTAATTTTATACATTTTTATCTCGTCTGCAAATAATATTAGGTATATATCATTTTATATATATATATATAATATTTTATTATTATTATTATTATTAATAATTATTTATGTCCTCCAATTATTTTATACATCTTTTATATGTAGTCTATTTTGTAGAAATGTGTGCAATGTGTTTTTTTTTTTAGTTATTTTATAGTTATTAATCACTTGAAATAAAATATTATATTCCAGAACATTTTTTTATTGTGTCACTATATTTTATATACTTGTAGTGTATATGGTGCAAATCATATTATTATACATTTTGAGCTTCTTTTATATATATATATAATAAACTTATAATATAAAGTTTATAAATAGTATTAGATTATATAAATAAATATTAATTTATTGTATTTGATTTGTAGTTATTCCTGTCAGATTCCATTTGTCTTTAAAGTTCAATATCGGCACGCACATGTTGAAGTCATGTTTAAATTGTAAAATTCTTGAAATACAATTTTGGTTTTGTCGCTAGGATTTTATATATTTTCATGACTGAAATCGCAACAGAAAGATGATATTTTTTTTTATACACAAATACTTTAGAGTTTTAGCATTTCATTTAGTTTCCTTGTGTGCGTTTTTCTTAGACATAAGTCAAATTTTATATATAGTGTCGAATAAAGTATTATTATGATAATAAGAATAGTATAAATACTAACGAAAAAAAAAAACTTTTCAAATAATAATAAAACATTAAAATATATCACATTTATTGAGGTTTTAAATATAATAGTTGTACTATATAATTATGAACTTGACTGAAATGAATAGCTGTAAACTGACTTGTGGAGATGTTTAATTTTACTGTACGAGTTACTTGACTGCATTTGAGTAAAATTATTCGACAACTTCTTGCAGTAGTTACAGGTAATAAAACTATTAAATTCAGTCAAGTCAAATATAGTTTTAACAAAATGGCAAAATCATATATTATTAACAGTAATATACCATTCGAATAATAATATTGTAAGATCTGCAGATAAAATTATCCCTTGAAAAAATGGCCTTTACTTTTTCTTTATCACAAATCCTTTTAATTCCATTGGCTCCATTACTTGTGGTTTTAGGACATTGACTTTTGATCCGACGTGTACAAAAGACAACGTTGATTCATAAACAGTTATGTTTTCAGTCGACGAAGACATAAGTGGTTTTAGGTCTATCTAAAATATTTACCATTATTATATTTAATTAAGTAATATTAAACATACGGTATTTTCATTAATCATGATCAATAATCAATATCACTTACTGCATTTAAGCTGTTCTCATTAACTTTCTCAAAACCGTAACATTGGGTGGTCTGGGTTCTATGAAAAACCAATCCTACAGTTGGTACCGACTGTTGCATAATTAATGAAGCTGTAACCAAGTGAACGTCGTTTGGCAGTAATGTCAACTTGTTGCTGGCGTAAGTGTCTTCGAGGTGATCGAGTTTTAATGTTTCTAACAGCCACACGAGGGGATACAACAATGTCCACATGGACATAATTCCGGTAACTGACAAATGAGGCACATCCATCTATACCATGATTTACGTATATATTTTAAATCATTTAGGTTGTTTCGAAAGATAAATGTTATGTTTGTTATTCGTTGAAAATCTAAATTCACGTTTACCTGACAGTTGCCAATGTTCTCTTCGACGAGTAATCTGAATGTTGTTAGAGTGGGTGTATTATCCAAAACCCCTTGACCCAATCCTCGGTTGTCGTCTTGTTTCAATCGACGATCCTGCATGACCTATACAAACGATACGTTATGATTAAAGACATTTTCAAATGTAAAAGCAAATATAATATATTACTTCCATTTGCCCGCTGTGCAAAGATGACGCACCCAAAGGTTGGACCGATAACAACGATACTCTAGTAGTGTCATCTTCAATGTACATTGCACTAGACATTGGATAAAAGTTTCCTTGGATCGGTAGCTTATTATAATGTTTTCTCCTGGTCATCTAACATTAATGTCCATACAAATAAGTAATATATATGAAATTTATGAATTTGTTAATACATACTTGGAATCCATTCAAATCAGTATAAAAAATATCATTATTTTTCACCTCGGTGGTAACTCTCATTGACAGTTCGTAATTAATTTCTCTTCTGATGTCAACTAAATTTCGTATTTCAATATCACTAACATCTAAATAATGAAAACAATTCTACATTTTTATAACAAAATGATTTTTAAACAT